>JAOWBP010004587.1:1833337-1850322 GCA_028571105.1 Tragopan temminckii
TCCACCCTTGTAAACAGCCATTCCCCCTCCTGTTTATATGCTCCCTTCAAGTACTGGAAGGCCACAATGAGGTCTCCATGGAGCCTTCTCTTCTCCAAGCTAAACAAGCCCAGTTCCCTCAACCTTTCCTCATAGGAGAAAAAATCCAGGGAAGGAGGAGAAAAATACACTGTTGTTGAGCAGTTGCTGTGGGTTCCTGAGCTGTACAGGACTGGTTCTAGAAGCTTGGTGGCAGCACACAGTGAGTGGCATTACACAGCTGCTTGGTGGTGGGAGATGGATTCTGGCACAGCCTTTGTGTGCAGGTCCATCCCTAGGAAACGTCCTTATCTCGAGTTGTACCCAGACAAGAGCTGGGAAAGAACTCCTCATGGCACAGCACAGAAATGCTGCTGCTTTAAAGCCAGACCCAATGTGAACACAGTGTGCTGCATCCCGGTGTGTACGCACACCTCTGTCGTTGTTCCCTGCCTTTCAAACCCCTGCCGTGTAACTCAGCCAAGAAAGTACAGAATGAGGGTGACATGCAAATCCTATTAATTCATCCAAGTATGGAAATGCAATCCTTTTGATGTCAAAAAGTACAGCAATGATATGTTAAAGAGCTCAGCACGCTCCTGTTAAATATGTAAAGTGCAGATTCCCCTGAAGCTGTATCACTCCTGGATAACCCTGGACTATAGCTCCTTACTTTAAAAGGCTGGGAATTACTCTAACAGCATTATACCCTTTTGCCCGACAATACAGTCAGAAGTTTTTAAGCGGATTTGAGCTGAGCTTGGATTTAATAGCAGCGTTCCTTCTCTGTACCTTGTTTAGTTTCTTTGCTCAGGTGAGCACAGGTGACAGATTCCACTAAGTGGCTCTATGTAGGAAATGAGATTTTTTTGAGGAAGGGTGGGAAATGGGTTATTTGATGCACTGCAAGGAGAGGAAACACAGATCAAATAATAATAATAAAAAAAAAGATGCTGGTTCGTGTTTTTGTTTTCAAATCTTTGCATCAGAAAACTTTAAACGTAATTAAGGACAAATCCAAGCGTACAAAAAAACTCTCTAAAGTGTCTGCTCACATTCTCGATGGTAAAATCTGTTCGTCTTTCAGCAGTCAAGGCATACTTTTTAGTCTTTACATTTTCCTTGTTTCTTCCTTTGCAGACCTACTACAACCATCACATCCTGGATTTGCTGCAGGCTTTGGTGACAAGCAGGACGAGCCCAGCGTTGGAGCAGCTGGGAGAAGAGGACAGCAGACTGAGCAGAAGTCTGGACAACGTGGTCCAAAATCCTTACCAAGTCAGGTGCAAGCTGGCACTCCTGCCACTGTCTGAGAGGTGGTTGTCGGGGATCACGGTGAGTCATGGCATGAATTTGGGCTGCAGGGATCAGGCTTTCATCCCCACTGCTTTCAGAAAAGAAAGACTGGTTGTCATTACCTGAAGCTTTGTTTCACACAGCTGAAGACCATTGTGTAGCTCAAGCCATATTTTAAGGAGACAGAAGACATCAGATGGCTTTATATTAGATTCTAACCTTTTGGGGGGATCAATCATTTTGTTTTCTGTCTTTCTTACCAAATACAATGAGACTAAAAGTAGTGAACAGGGGAAGCAGTTGGCTCAGTAACCGATTCAGTGCTGGGCTGAGTTGTCCAGTTTGGTTCCTTTGAGGCAAGAGAAGGTTTTGCTTCTTTCATTGCAGGAGGATTCCTTTGGAGACATCTACTGCAAAGCTTTAGACACATTTGGAATACTCTGCTTTGGCCTCTACCGGCTGATGGAGGAGCCCAATCCGTACAAGAACAGGCAAGTACACTTCATTTTAAGTTGTACTGTGAGTCAAAGGATGCCAGTCATGACTTTGAAGTTAGGCATTTGTGGAAGGTAATCCGAATTCCTTACTTTTGTCTTGAGTTCAGACATCCTTGTAGGCAACTAAGGCAATTTGAGGCAAACTGGTGAGTAATCTGAACATGGTTCTCCGATTATTTCTGGGGATCCAGTGCTTATTCATGCTTTCATGAGGTTCTCTGAAGTTCATTTGAAGTGTGATTTATCTTTTCTTATTAGAGAGCTGCTGGAGCATGAAGTTAAAACACTGCTGAGTTTTAACTCAGCACTTTAATCAGTGCAGAGAACTGCCTCATCTGAACCCATCTACTCCAAATCTTTCCATTTCAAGGTTTCCGTGATTGCTTGATCTCCAGATCTCAGACAGACACTCGGTTTTGATTTAGAGATTTTGAGCAATCAGAAAACTTATCACACATTTCGCCAGCTGTTTCAGAGACTCATGAGTTTCATTTTTAACAAGTTGGCCACTCCTAGGTGCAAAGGGAGTACAATAAAACTCTGCATGTTGTCTCAGCATTCCAAAGAACTCTGCAGATGCGGTCATTATCCATACAAAGAGCCCTGCAGCATTCTTCCTGGCCCAGAGTCAGTGCAAAGGCCTCACCAAGGAGTCTGAATCTCACATACCAATGCTTTTCCAGGTTTGTGATTGCTCGGCCTGCCAGCGATTTGAAGATGTTACCCACAGATCTGCTTTTCTCCATCGTTCCGTTCAACATTGCAACAACTGAAAACCTGTAAGAGGAATTGGAGAGTTGGTTACAAAGCAAGAAAATAGATATATCACAGACACCTCCATGCCAGAACTGAGAGACTGCAAAGTGCCCTTCAGATAAAGAGCTGTAGAAGCAATTGAGATCCCACAATCAATTTTCAGTGTTCTTATTTCTTAGTGGGCAGCAAGTAGTTGAAATTTGGCCAATCTCATAAGATTAGCATCGAAAACAGTGTCATGAAGCTCTAACAACAGTGCCTATCAGAAAGAAAAGTATCTGCAAAGGGCAAAAACTTGAGTTTCTGCTGAGGGCAGAACAGATCCATCTGTATTCAAACACGAGACTCCACCGAGTTTAGAGACTCTGCTGAACAACTCAGTTCAAAGACTCCAGCACTCTGAAGTGCACTTTTCTTGCATACAGAACTGAAGATGTTGAATTGATAGGCATTTAAAAACAGAACAAACAACCCCAAATAATCCCCCATTTACTTATGCCATAAATCAGATCCTGCCCTTGTGTTACATTCAGTGGAGGGAAGCAGGAGAATGTTTTTTTCTTTTCCACTCTCTCTTTCCCCTAACACTAATTAGGTTTGAAAGACTGCAGCTTGAGTCCAGATACCACATGCTGAGAAGAAAGGAACCCAAACAGCTGATGCAGAGTTCAGACTAAACTAACTGCAAGCTCCCCAGGGACATCACAAGGTAAACCTGATAGTCTCTGTCATTTACAATCATTATCAGGCAGCTGAGTCTCTGTAATTTTACTAGGGAGCCAATTAACAGATCCCTGAAGCTCAAGAGTATGGTCTTGGTCTTTTTTTTTTCTGTTTTAGACAGGAAAAAGGGGAAAATAAGCCTTTGTTGCAAATAAATACTCCAGAAGTTTTCCCACCTGTGGGAATGGTTGGGTCTGGATTTGGGCTTTTCCCCTTGAGGAATAAAATAAAGCTCTGCAGTTAAGTGTTAAACACCAATCTGCAAATGGGCTGTATGACCCAGGGTGAGTTATTTAACTCCCCAGATCCTATTGCTGCCCACTGAACACAGGGAAAATAATGACATACTCGTTAATTTAGGTAATTAAGAGCTTCAGGGGAGGGGCTGTCTCTTGTGATTTGTTTAGCCGAGCGTGAATGGGTGCTGATTTAGGACAGGACATTTAGGAACTCCACTCAAACTGTGTGAATAACAAACAAGGAAAAAAGCTTGGACCAAAACTCCAGATGGAAATAAATCCAGTCCTGGGGAAGTCTGGAGTTTGGATTCAGTCTGCAGTTTAATGTGTTGGACTCATCTTCCCTGGAAGAAAGTAATCATGCAATCTATCTTGAACTGTAAGTAGGAATCAGTGAACCACGCTTAGAGCAAACAAAATACCATGGAAATGCTTTCCCATTGCCAGCCCTATGCAGATCTGAAACTGAGCCAGGACAGCTGATTTCTTGGTAGGAGGTTTTTTGGCCTAAAGTCACCCACTGTACATACAAACTTAGATTTTGTGCACTGGGATCTGCTCACCCTCTGGCAGATCAAGGTTTTGATAACAGCGTCCTCAGTCCATTCCCTATCATGCAATATTTTAAGAGACAAAGACTGTTAAAAGGTGGAAGGAAGAACCTGGGCAGGCTTTGCAGCCCCTGGTCCCGTTGCAAGCTTCAGGAAGAGCTGAGATCTGACTACAAAGGAAATCTCGTACTGGCACTGCAAGCTTTCTGTGTTGTCATCACCTGAAGCCTTCTTTATTTGCAGCCGTAATTCAGACTGAGCACAGAGGTAACACCTTTTCTCATTACTCTGTTGTCTTTAAATATCTACACATGCATGCCTGGACCTCTGTACTGGTTTTAAGCAGCTCTTGTGTAATGTTAATGCATTTTTACTAAGAAAACTACCAGAAGAAGAAAAAAAAGAACTTGTTTACTCAGAACTTTCCCAAATGGGTGAGAAACTCAGACTGCGTTGCCAGCAAACTCTTCTATCTGAATTCATGTGCTTTCCCTAGAAATCATATGTAAATGTTGCAACAGAAATTCAGGACCTGCTGGGTCCAACTTCAGGGCACCAAACGTTGGCAATGCCGCTGTGTTACTCAGAGCTATGGGTGGTGTAAAGCTGTCAGAGCAGGGGGAATATGCCTACATGCGGTTACAGAGCTTTTCCTGTACGTCAGATTTCTGGTGGTTTAACCCACGGCTGCTGGAGCGTGTCGTGCTGGGCTAAGGTGGAGCAGGGAGAGATGACAAAGTGATGGAGGGACCTCTTTCACTTTGCTTATCCCACCGTTTTGTTTAGTTGGTATCTCTGAGCAAGCAGTTCTGCTTCTCATAGAAGAAAGGGGAGAGAAATCCTAAGGAAGGTAAAAGCATTAATGGGTCAAGGCCTCTTTTGCATAATTCTATTATCACCAGAAGATTCTGCGCTAATCATGTTAGGCATGTGCTCTGGAGCATCAAAGTGACTCGTCTTACCTTTTTGATGTTAGACAGGTTTAAATGCTTTGTACAGATGAGGCACCTCAGACAGCTGATCAAGAAAGCCTGTGCTGTTCAAGCAAAGCAAAGGCCTGTTTGCTGCTCCTGCTGCTTTCTTTTTTTAATGTCAACAATGCCACATTCTTCCAACAAGGAATAATCTCTGTTGTCACAAACTGTGAAAAGCAAAGGTGTAGGAGAGAATGTGTGTCTGGGTGCATGCAAACACGCTTTCTGAAGCTGCCACCTTTGATTCTTCAGCAGCAGGATCTTGCATATTTGTTGGGTCATACATTTATATAGCTGTAGTAGAAAGAAGTTCAGCTGCAATGAAAACCACAGTCTGGTACACAAAGCTGCTGCAGGATCTCTGTACCAAAGTTTGCTCATCTGCAGCCTTCCTGAGCAGGAAGACCTCCCTGTGCATAGGGATTGATATTCATAGGTTTTGGTTTTTAGCAATACTGACAGTTTCCAGTTGAGTTCTGAAAACCTGGGGTTAGAAGCAATTAAAAGTGGTCCCTGACCTCGTGAGCTCAGGTGATGCATACAAAGAGTTACCAGGGAAGCAGCTGAGAAACATACAGCAGATCTGTGGCATAAACAAAGACAGAACCCAGGTCTCCTCATTGTCAGGGCATGCACACATAAACACAGAGCTTTGCGTTTGCCCTTAAAGAGATGAATATGAATGTCCTTTCCTGCAGCCAGCTCCAATCCAGCATGGTGAGCAGTGAGGGCCGTGCTGGGCTCTGCAGGACAGAGGTGGTGACTGACACAAAGTCAATGAGCTCTGAGAAGAATCAGAGTCTATAAACATGGAATAGGGCAGGGTGGCCATTGATGAAAACAAGAGGTGGCTGCAGACAGAGGGTATCATTACTCTCTAAGCAGTGATTGGGACTATAGAGATGAACTGCTTCCCATCTGGGTGATGTTCTGTCTGCAGCCACAACGGGACATGGAACTGTCCTGGGAGCACCTGGGAGGGAGGGCACAACAGCAGGAACTCAGCTTTGGAGAGCATATGAACCGGTATCTTATCTGAGATACAATTTGACTCCACTGCAATAACTCCAAACGCCCAATGGTTTAAATTAATGCCAGAGCAGAAAGCGGTCACTCTGAATCAGCAATTGGCAGTGGGTTCTCCAGCTGCTTCACACCAAAGGAAAGGCTCTGTGCTGCTTTCCTATCCATCTCCATGAACTTACTCTCTTGACCTGCCACTGAAGTACCATAAAACCGTGGTCTCATCCCCCATCTCCCCATCAGCCACTTACAGGGACTGCAGCAGTTGAACTGCTGATTGCTTCCGCGCATTCAGCAGGAGGCCGTGCAGAGTGAATTAGGTGAGCTAACTGTATGAAGCAATCTGGAAGTGCATCATTAATGCTTCTGACACTTTTCTGCGGTACACATGTGCCAACTAATAAGCATTAATGGCTGAAGTTATTCCACTTCCCAGGAAACACATGGCTGGAGCAGTGGCAGCACCGAAGCAGCCTGCCGGTCTCACTGTCTCCATTTTCAGGTGCTTTTCCCAAGCTTTCCTACCCAGGCACACAGAGTGCATCTTTATCTAAATATTTTTTTCTCTACAGAATGTTTCTAAAGTTGAGATTTGAGATCTCCTCTTGTTTTCTTCCTAGAATAAGCCCAGGCCTTCTCAAAGGAAGCTTAAAAGGAGAGCAGTACTGCCCTGACTTGGTCTCATCCCTCTGCAAGGTATCAATCTGAGCAGCAGGCATCTCTCCATTTCTCTCAGTGCTGTTCTGCTTTGCTGAACACTTGTGCTGAGTGCTCTCCTGCACGGCAGAAGTGGTCCCAACCATTCTGGTGCTCTTTCAAGAGTGCTGAGGGCCCATGCATGGCAGAGATGAGCATTTTGCCTCCACCAGTGCAGTTCATCCTCTGTTCTCGCTTCTCCCTGCAACTCCAGAAAGAAGCAGAAGTCCTGAATGCCAGACTGACGCATCAATCATAATTCCTGAGCTGCCAGCAGTCATGTAACTGCTTAAAGACCTCAACAGCCCTCTGGCACTTAAAGAAAAAAATCATCTAATTAATCACAGGTGAAACAGCTTGGACCTGCTCCAAAAGCCCCTGAATTTACTGCCAAGCTTTGATGCTAATTTTCCTTCTAAGTAACCCCCTAAAGAAATTTACGATTAAGTAATTAAAGTGATGAATAAAGAGATACTTAGAAGAAGGAGGGAAATGAAAAAGAAGAAGGGAAAAGAAACCCTTGAGTCAAAAGCCTTAAATCTCCTCCCCTCCTCAAAGAGCAGCGTTAGTCATTTTTGCACACGCGTTGTCTCTGGAAATTGGGTTGGATTCCCACAGGAGGATTGGGAAATATTCCTTAAAGTAATGTTTGCATAACCGAATAAAGCAGAAGGAACTCCAAAACAGATCGTGGTGTCAATGTGGCTGAGGAGGAAAAGAATTTGTGGCTTCTGCCTGAGGATCTCACACCGCACAGCTCCAGTCTGGAACTGCTATTTGGCTTTCCCACCCATCTATCTGAGCTCTGATCATTGATAGGCAAATTCATTAGCAAATGCACTGGTACCCAATTAATAACCTGAGAGCATCTGAACAACTTTTGAAGTCCAGCCATTATGGTCCTTTTCAACCCAGGCCATTCTATTTCAAGGTCCTCTCGAGTTCTTCCATCTGTTTGGAGAAGGAACAGGAGCAGCCCTGCAGTAGGGCTTTACCTTCAGGCAAATGGACTGCGCCCAAAACTTCTTTCCAGCACTGCTCAGCTCACCTTCCCTTGTCCAGAACCTCCCACTGATCCCATCACACTGCCCATCCCCTGCCTGGCACTGAGGGAAGCACTCCTCAGTGATGTTCGAGGGGAGCAGAGAGGATAAAAAATGAGAAGATGGCAGATTAGATCTCGGGTGACAGAAATGAGAAATAAAAGCCATTAGAGCCCATTTGCAACGTGCCCTCATCGAGTCAAGTTTCAAGGTGTTTTTTCCAGATAATTAATAGCCTGACAGCAGTTTTTGTACAGGCATCTGATACATGAAATAACACTCGTGTATACAGAGGGGAAAGTGGAGTCCTCTCATTTATTTACTTGAAGAGGTTTGAAATGCAGCAAGCCAGCCAGCTGGGTTACAGACAAAATAAACATTCTCTGTTATAATTGTGGCATCCTCAGACACACGTCTCTATAATAATGCAGCCCTATGAAAGGAGCTCTCATAAGACTCTGTTTGCTGTATGCACAGTCTGAGCTGTGTTTGGAGTAGCCCTGCCCAAGCCATAGTGTTCTTTGGTGTGGAGTGCATTGCACTGAGGCACTTCAGTCCTGAAGAGATCTGTCTCATCTCAGTCCTGCTAATCTGAACTCTCTCAGTGTGATATCCAGGTGAAAAGAAGGCCACAAAGAGAGGGAGAGAATGAGATTTGGGCGTGTGGGAAAGAAAAGATGAAGAATTCCCAAAGTTCTCCATCAGAGCTGCACGCCTGTTAGAAAGAAGTACCAGGTGGATGGCTTTGAACTTCACAGGGCTTCGTAGCACTGAGTTGTCAAATATGAGTAATTGCAGCTTTCTTCACTAGCAATGGGTGCCACAGACACTGACTGACACAGCCCACAATGCCCATGGGCCAAACAGACGTTGGGCTGAAAGAGAAAAGCTCTTCAAACATCATTAGATGCTGATGCCTGCTTGTCTGTGTCTGTTGCTTTCTATTAAGCTTCCAGTTTTTACTTCCTCATCTCACGTTGCAAAGTAGTTCTGCTCATGAGAATTGCTGGGCAGAAATAACAGAGTCTTGATCTATGTTGCATAATACGCTGTAGAGGTAATCAAGCCAATTTTCTTTCTGAAGCCAGAAAAGTAGAGGCCAACTTTACACATTTCTGCTCCTTTCCAAACTGTCTGTAGTGTGCAGCATTGGCAAAGTTGGCAAAAAGAACTCTGCAGGTGGGAATAATTGCATTATTGGATCTCCTGCAACAGGGTGACACGGCCACCACCTGCATGGGTAGGTCTGGAGGGTGGCACAGATCGATACCCTTGCTGAGATACTGAGGTGAAATTAAAACAGAGGTAGCGAAGCCTCTCTCCTGCTAGCCTTCCTTTGCTTTCATGGTCTCACAATTCATAATGTAACCATATTGCGGTTTGTATGCTGGCAGCTTCTGGGTGCTCTTATGAGCTTCTGACTGCGGAAGACAGAAATGAACTTCAAACACTCGTTGGCTTTCTAATGAAGCGATATCCCAGCCAGGCCTTTTCCAGGAGACAGATGAGACAGCCTGAAAATCCACTCCTGTATTAGGATCAATTACCTCCAGTGGTTCCACATCACCTACCGTGCAATTGTGCGTGTGTAGTTCCTGCTTGGTTTGGTAAACCTTGTGAATGCACAAGTATTTCCAAAAGACAAGTCATGTGTCATTGTTGAGGAGAGCAATGATTTGGCAGAGAGCAAGGCTGAGGACAGCAGTTGCCTGCTAGCTCTTCCTTTCACACCATTACAATTGCTGCATAACTCCTAGGAAGTGCTGAGACGCATTTGGAACTCCTCGCTCAGCACTTCTTGACTTCTTAGACTTCACACGTAGACTGTGAGCTGCCTGGGGAGCCAGCAGGTTCTATAGCATCATACCTTCTTGATCCAAACACTGAAAAAAACAAAGAACAAACACCACCTCCAATGGGCAGATCTGCAGCCTTTAAAGTACTTTGCTGTCCTTCAGGATGAAAAGTGCCCATGCAACAGTGAGGCGTGATTATAGCTCCTTTATTGCTTTGTACGTGCATAATTTACTGACTGCTATGAAAACCCCTGGTGGAATGCCTCTTTGATGTCGTCTGCCTTGCTTAAGTAGTGCTTGCTGTTTGCTTCTTTCCTACCCAACTGGTTGCAATGCTGCCCATGGCAATTTCGGTGGCTGAATTCCTTCCTCCAGTAAAATCTTAACTAGTTGAACTGAACCTTGAAACGGTTCCACATCTCCCTCAGTAATTATCTAAAGGGAAATCCAGCTTAATATAAACAGAGAATAGCAGAATGGTGCTATATACACGGTTCAATTTCCCTTCAGGTAAACCACTAATGGCACATATAACTCTCATAATTAAAAGCTGCATCTGATAGAACAAAGTCGCCTGTGCAAGCAAAGGAGGAGGGAGATGAAAGCACCACCGGTGCAGAGCAGCAGTCCGACGATGGGCCCATGCATGTCTCTTTTCCCTGCTCTGAGAAGCAGCCAGAGCCTGAAACCTCTTCTGACAAGCAGCTCCTCTGATGACAGATGCTGCCTGCAGCCTCCCCAGGCTGCAAACAGACGCATTGTTCTTGCTGTCAGCTCCCCATTGAAAGGTGATTCCAGCAAGCAACAATTGGCATGATTTGTTAGCATTAGTCAGCAAGTGCATGGATCAGATTTGCTCCCAGGGAAAAGGAAAAGCAGGTCTGAGACTGAGAAATCAGAGCTCGTAATCAACAGCTTGTCAGGGAGCAGGTCTTGCTCTTTGGGGTGTGAATAGGGACGTGTTGCTAGCCTCAATTCAACTCCTTCAGACTTCAGAAAAAGGCCCATTTCTGTTGGAGCTATATGGATAAATTGACCACGTCCCTCTTTGGGATCCTCACCTCATGAGGTGAACTTACACGGTAAAAAAATATCCCCAAAATATTTCCTCCGAAATATCTCTGCACTGATATGTTGAAGGAAAGAGATGTCAGCTCTATAGTTCTGTGAGTGCACCAGCTCTGTAAGAAACTTGTGGGGAAGCTCTGGAGACCATTTTACTCTTTATAGCCATAGTGTGTCCTCAATACCACGTGCATTTCTGGCCCCATTTCTGGTCTCCCTGCTCCGTGAGGTGTACCGTAAAGTGGCTCTGAGTGTTGCTTTGTTATCTGCTCAGCTACAGCTGGAACACAAGGATGGACACTGCTTCCTGAACAGCAGTCAGCAGTGGGAATAAGCGCTGCTCTCATTTTCTGACCGAGTTATGCTACAACTCTGGGTACAACCAGCCGAGGTCGGTCTGATACAGCAGTGTTCAGCTCATTTGTTTGATTCCAACTTTGGCTTGGAACCACTTGGGTATAGAATCATTGAATCCGTAGAATGGATTGGGTTGGAAGGGACTTGTAAGATCATCTAATTCCAACCCCCCTGCTATAGGCAGGGATACCTCCCTCTACACCAAACCGGGTATCTTCTGGCTCTTCCTTCCCCAAACTCTCTACAGGCAGCTGCAGGCCCTACAAAACAACAGCTTCTCCCCATGCTGAGCCCTGGGTAGGCAGAAACCTCACAACGAGGTGCTAATTCTACATTCAAGCATGTCTGTACTTTGCTTTTTCCAGCACATCTGAATTGCTCGCAGTGCAAAAGCGTAGAGCAGAGATGAGCCAGAGATGAAGCAAATGATTAACACCAAGCACGCAGCCTGGAGCTGCAATTGCACCTGATTCTTCTTTTATTTTTTTTAAGTACATCTTGGCACATTTTCCCCACCCTTCCCTCTCCCCCAGCACAGCTAGAGGTAGTCCATTAGCGTGAATGATGCGTGTCACTGCATGCTGATCTAGGACAGAGCACCGGCTGCTTTTCAGAGCCAGTGCCTGGGAGCACAATTATACACCAGCCGAGATCCTCGGCGGTGATTTAAAACAGAACTTGATTTTAAAGGTGCATCTCAAAAGCACCTGGTTTTCTAAAAATGTAAAAGCGACTCAGTTCTCACTATCTGCAGATAAGAAGCTCTCAGATTAGGTGCCTAAAAATAGAGGCATCCCATAGTATTAGTCACTGCTGGAAATGCTGTTCACGCAGCTCCGCTTCCTTCCAGCCTGCAGTCTGTGCTCACTGCACAATGCCCAAGATGGGAAATCCGGGCCTCCAAGATCCCAGCAGGTTGAGTTCACATGACTCCTTCCATGTGAACTTTGCTCACATGCTGTACCACGGAGCTGTGCTCCCCAGCCCTGCTCTGAGCGCAGCTGCTCATCCCATGCTGCTTTTGGTCTGCATGGCACACGGACCCGGGCTCCGTCCCACCGTTGGCAGGAGGCTGCATTCCCAATTGTCCCTCTGTCCACCCCTCAGCAGTCCCAGTTAAGTCCTCGTCTCTTCGGATCGCCCTTCATTGCCATCTCCGGTCCTGATCATTTCCCTCACCCATCTCTACTTTCCGTTTATAGTTGGCTCAGCAGATGTCAGCACCTTCTGATACATGACGAAACTGCAAATATCAAGCCTCTTTTTTTGCCTGGTATTCCCACCACTAAACTCAACTCTCTACAACTTGCAATGCCCACTGGTTGTTACAGGGGAGAGGATTTTATTCATCCGTGATAAAAGCCTCAGAAATACCGATCCGGGGGAAGTTACAGCTGTTCAGGGCCTTTCAGCATTTGCACTTTCTCCTTTCTATTAACGAGCTATTCAACAAGTTAAGCCTGAGCAACTGCGCCTGACCCCATGGCCAGAGTGTCATCTGTGACCGTGCTCTGTCATTTGCAAAATGGAACGGCTCTGATCGCCTGAGCACACCGCTCTGCGGTGACATTTCCAGGACATCCGCACTCCAAAGGCACGCAGTAGCCTTGGATTAGAGTCTAAAATAGAAACATGTTTGCCTTTGTGTACGGCATGGGATTGCTAGGGAGAAATAGCAGTGAGCGCACGCAGCTGGATTGCACGACCTGCAGGAGCTGCTGGGACTCGGTCTGCTTGTCACGTTACAGCCATTCTCCGGGCAATTTATTCAGCTGAGTCAGGGAAAGCCGCTGCCTGCTGCTCCTAAGAAACTCTCTGCACCTCAGGAGAGACAGCGCTAATTAACACAGGTCTAAATTAGAGCAGAACTAAGGCGAGTGCTTGGAAAACGTGGGGTGAACATAAAACCAGGAGGGCTGTGCGCACCCTGCTGAGCTGCCTGCAGGTGCCTGAACTTCGGGCTGTGCTTGGAGCTGGTGGCAGTGCTGCTCCGTGTTGTGCAGGCTCAGTGGGAGCTGCAAAGGCCCTCGCTGCCCTTCTCTGCAACGCTAAGTGAAACCGGTCTCAGTCGGTCTTGGTCTCTGAACGATAAGCCCGTTAACTTTGGTTTCCTAACAAACAACAGCTGAGATTCTTTTGTTTGTTTGTTTTAGGTATAGTAGTTTCCAAACACCGGCAGCAAGCTGCCGTTCATCTGCTTGCTGGTAAGTCGTAGCTGCTGACTTCCTCCTAACCCCGCTGAGCGCTCACCCGAGCTGGGTGGTGAGCAGAGCTCATCCCCCTGGAACCTCAGGAAGGCAGTCACAAAGGATGGGAGCACCACAGGCTCTTCCATGTGCTTCCAGCCCCCCTCTGCCCTCCCCTCACCCTCTCCTCCTGCACCTCGCTGTGCCCAGCGCAGCCCTGCGCGCTCTCCTGCAGTGCAGTGGCTGCTTTCAGCTGTGTCGTAGGGAGCATCCGACTGATTTATTACTCTCAGCATCTCTTAGTTTGTAATAAAGTTTTCAGCAGCTCTGCTGAGGTTGCTCCCCGCCCCCACGCACGCACACATCCCCGCGCTCGCTTTGTTCTTCTCACACATAATGTCAACTCATAAACCTTTCATCAAGTCAACCAGGTGGAAAAAACCCATTACTGAAAGAAGTGTTCATTCAGGTTTGGGGGGGTGGAAATGGAGGAGAAAGTTCCCCAATGGAAAAAAAAAAAAAAAGAAAGAAAAAAAAAAAAGGAAGAAAAGCTGTGTGTGCTCTGAGCTGAGCGCTGGCTCTGTGGCACACCCAGGTGCCAGGCCCCAGCAGATCTGTCATCCCAGTGACAGGAGGTGGAAGAGCTGCACACACATCCAAAGAGGCAGTGGCTTGAGCCTGATCCCCGCTGATGAAAGGAAACATCAGCACTGCTGCTCTCTGCCAGCACCAACGAAACCACACGGGTTGTTGAGCAGCAGGAGGACCCCAGCAGATGGGTTGAAGCCATGTTGGCTGAGGATTGAGTGCTGATTGGTGCTGCTCGTGCTGCCCAGCACGGGGCTGGCACGGTCAATGGGAACAAGCTGTGTAGAGGGAGCCAGCAGTGTGCCCTGGTGGCTGAGGAGATGCTCTGATTGACCAATGGTTGGCCAACAGTTGACCGTGAGCCAGCAGTGCATCCCTGTGACCAAGAAGGCCAATGGGACCCCAGGGTGCATTGAACAGAGCACGGCCAGCAGGGCAGGGAGGTGCTGCTCCCCTTTGCTCTGCCCCAGGAAGGCCACTATGCCCAGTTCCAGGCAGACTGAACTGCTGGAGAGAGGCCAGCACAGGGCTGCTGTGAAAGTGGGAGCCTGGAGCACCTCCTGATGGGGATGGGCTGAGAGCCCCGGGGCTGTTCACCTGGAGAACAGAGGGCTGACAGGGGATCTGAGAAATGCTTATCAGTATCTGAAGGCTGGGAGACAAATTGATGGGCCAAGCTCCATCCAGTGGTGCCCAGCACTGGGACAAGGGGTGCCAGGCACAGGCTGGAGCCCAGGGGGTTCCATCTACACATTAGGGTGAAATTCTTTACCTTGAGGGTGCCAGAGTGCTGGAACAGCCTGCACAGAGAGGTGGTACGGTCTGGTTCTCTGCAGAGATTCAAGATCCACCTGAAAGCTTTCCTGCTGTAGGGAACCTGCATTAGAGGGGTTCAATGGGGAGCTCCAGAGGCTTCTTCCAGCCCCTATGGGTCTGTGTGGTGCTGAGGAGGCGTGTGAAGGGCAGGGATGGAGCACCTGGGGCTTTGATCTGGGGAAAAAGGAAAAAAAGAAGAAAAAAAAACAAGTAAAATTTGACAAATTTTGAATGGAATTTCAATGAAAAAGGGTGGATAGGTGGAGCTTACCCCAGCATCTTTGTGGTTTTGGGAACACGCTTTGGGGTTTGATGGATTGCTTTTTACACAGGGACATGGAGAATGGACTGCACAAAATTTAATTGAAATAGTTTTCCAGAGTTGCTGCTCTGGAGAAGGGAAACGAAAGCTCTGAGAGGAAGAAAGGATGGGAGACAACAAAGGAGCACAGGCAGTGACATCTGTCACTGGTATTTGATAAGTTAAAAATTCAGCATAATCTCCTGCCACCCTGTCCGCCGTGCTGAGTTCCAACAGTAACAGAATTGTCATGATTTCTACATGCATTAATTCAAATCTCTTTTTGCATGATATGGTGTAAGAAAGGGGCCATCTGGTTTATGTTCTAGGTGTCAGAACCACTCATACCAGCACACTCTCTTAGTGCAAGATGTATGTTGACTGCACATATTAATGTCTCCTTACCCTCTGCCTCCCTGAGACCTGATGCTGTTGTCCCATTATGGTGCTGCCATTTATACTGTCAATAGCAATAATAAGAATAATGCAATACTGGCATGCACACGGCACCTCCAATTACAGATGTTGCTGAGCTACATTTGCTTTCTTCACATGTGGGAAGCTTAGGGATGTTAAGTGGGAACACGCTGTGTTAAGGATAGGAGTGGCCCAGTGCACCTTAGAAGGTTGTCCAGAGGGAAAGAATGGGATCAAGAAAATGGGTCTGACTTTCTGGGCTGTTAGAGGTGCTTTGGGTATCAGTTTTTATAGTGACTTTCTGTTGCTGTGTGCTTGAATGTGCAAAATCTGAACAGAATCAACTCACTGGTAGCAGCCAATGAGCCACTGCCCCTATCCCTGCACTGCAGAAAGGGGCTCAGAGCAGTGGGAGAAGGAGTCCTGCTGCAGAAAAACTCATCTACTGCAGATTAGCTCTATTTATACTGCAAAGGCTCTGGCTTAAGTGAGGCGCTTTTTTCCTTAGAAATATTGTCTTAGCGTGAATTTATCTCAAAATGAACTTTGTGGTAAATATAATTTAAGCATAAGCTTAAATTCAAGGTCTTATTTAAGTGCTTTTCTACTTTACTTGCCAACGAAGGATCCGGCCTGGGCTTTGAACGTCTTCAGGGAGAAGAAACAGATTAATGAGATTAGAACGTTTTAAATCACTTTTGTACTTTTCTGAGCTGCATGATCTTTATAATGCCACGTCTCTATAGACTCCATGAAGTGCACTGGCTGGGTGCTGGTAGGCAGGGATGAGGAAAATGAGGCTTGCTTCTGCATCCATTCAGATTTGGGGAACGTATTCGATGGCCTATGGGTACGTTCAGTTTCATACGTCAATGCGCATTTAATCTCTCTGTTTGCTTTTTGAAAACCACCGTTTTAGCACTAAACTCTCAACCTCGTGGGCCTGATTTCCTCGCTGAGTTTTGTACAACCAGGCCAGTAACACGAGGAATGGGGTCATGGCTGATGGTGAGATGGGCACAAAATGTTCAGAGCACGTGGAGCTTTGGGCTGCGGGACCTCCTACACACAGCCCTGCGGCCCCACAGGCAAAAGGCAAATCCGTGACACTTTGAGTGTTGCTGTTGTTTTCTTCCGAGTTCCAAACGAAGCCATCCCTGCAGCAGTGCAGGAGTTGGATCCATGAGCTCAGGTTTCCCCCAGTGTCACCGGGTGGTTTCCATTTAGCAGTGATGCAATGTAAAGTGACCCCGGTGAGAGCAGTGGGTGTAATGCAGGTTGTTGGCCCGTGGGGTGCAGGGCTTTGTCAAAGGGAACTGGAGCAATTGCAACAGACTGGAGTTTCCTGCAGCTAAAGTTTCCCAGCAGACAGAGTTAATCTGTTCCTCAAAGGCTTTGTGTGAAGGAGAGCAGCGAGAAGCACAAATCCTACGAAATATCGAAAGCCTCAGGATTTTGTCTGCCCTGAAATTTTTACCAAGGCAGGTTTCCCCAAGGGTTTAATTGCATGTTCATCTCTCGCAGCCTGTGCTGGCTCAGGCTCTGAAAAGCTACACGAGAAGGAGCAGGGGAGAAGTCCAGAGTAGTGTAAATGCTGCTGCTGGTCGCTCCTGGTCAATGTCAGCCCATCCCTGTGAACCCGT
>JAOWBP010004587.1:1852090-1864098 GCA_028571105.1 Tragopan temminckii
GTTCTGTGGCATGGTTAGTGGGCACGGTGGGGATAGGCTGATGGTTGGACTTGGTGATCTGGGAGGTCTTTTCCAACTTTAATTCCATGGTTGTTTGGTTGATCTGTTGTTGTGCGCAAACATTTGTTCCAATTGAATAAGGAATGCTACCAAGACCAAAAGAAACTTTTGCAAGCCATCTCCAGACTTCAACTGGTAGAAGGCTTAGTTGAGATTTGGGCAGTGGGAGCAGCTGCAGAGCACAGACGGTGTGCAGGGGCCAGGGCTCAGCCTGTGGCATGGCACAGCCCAGCTGCAGCAGCAGCAATGCATGGACGTGCACAGAGACACAGCACAGACTGAGCCTGCACCTCCACCTCCTGCCCTAAGAACATCCAGTAAGCAAACGTTTGGAAGGTTTAATTTATGGAGATTAGTATGTCAGACTTATTTTGAGGAAATTCTGGGACTGTTTTCCAGAAGCGAGCCCCGGAGTTTCTCCAGGATTTCCAGGCGCTTTGTTGTTTAAAGGACCTTCAGTCCTTCCCATTCTCACAGCATCCTCTGCTGTGGTTCACACACAACTGTGTTAACATGAGTCTGGAATATCTCAACACATAATTATTTATCCTTCAAAAAAAAAAAAAAAAAAAAACACACACAAAGAAAACCATGTCTGAATCTGACTAATGTCCCTTCCCAGCCTGCCAAGTGGGGCCTTGTGTTTTCAGTATTGAAAACCAAGCCTGACTTGCTGCATATTTTGTGTTACTATGGTTTATGTCCAAATGCAAGGATTTAATTTTGTCCGTCATCAAGCCGTGGTTTCCATATGACACCAATACATTCCTTCTTCCTCCTGCTATTCTGACAGACGGAATAGAATTAAGCACTGCCACTACTGTGCTTAAAACACAGGAGTTTGTGCTCCTTTGGCTTTGGAGATCAAGGGGCAGCTCTTCAGTGGGTAGAAATTGTCTTCACCAGAGATAGGAACATTTACACCACTTACCCCAACTGAGGTACAATCTTAGATGTATTTATTTATTTCACAGTGCCATTTGAAGATACAGTAAGGCTGAAAATCAGATTGACTCTTATTATCTTCTCTGCAGAGCTCTTACGAAAGATGACTGTTGTGTTTCCATCTGGAGCAGCTGAGCAGACCAACTTATGCCTCTGGAAGTCAGTAGAGAGAAAGTCCTGTGTGCATTCACCCCCTAATTGCATCCTGCCCTCCCAGTTTCAATGGAGCAGTACCAACACTGCAAAAAGCCAACCCACAGACTCCAAACTGAGGCTGAGAGGAGGAAGATGAGCGGTTCCCTCAGGGCGGCTGATGCTGCAGGGGAGCTGCAGGAGTGATGCACAAATCTCACACTGAAATTTAAGTTCTGGATCTTGAAAGTAGTAGGGCTATTCCACAATTTCCCACTCTGCAAGGACGGCTCAGTGCCCGGGGTTGCTGTAATGTCATTCCTTTTGGGAACCTTTTCAGATGAAGTCAGTGCAGGTGACCTCCACCTCCATCAGAATACCACTGGTGTGATCCTGGGCTGCTGGATTCTCAATTGCTCGTAGCAGTTTCCCTGTCTGTCCATCGGTAGTGCTCCGTCAGTGTGCTGAGTTACATCTGAGTGTTGTAATGCAGCTGAGCTGAATAATCCCTGCGGATAGGAAGAGGAGATGGATACACTCTCCTCAGGAAGAAGAGTCCAAAAGGATGATAGCAATGATCCAGCTGGACCTGCAGGTCAACATCATTCCCGGATTTAGCCGAGAACTTTGGCAGTTTGAGGTGCTTGGGATTTTGCCCTGGATCCACAGTGTCAGGAATGGCTGCTGCCCAGATTTGCAAGGTGTGGTACGGCCACTGCTGCTGATGCCAATAGTCAAGGAGAGGGGAATGAAACCTGCTGAGACTTGGGAACGAAACAAATCAGCATTAATTAAAAGCAAATGCTGTCTGTTGACTAAGAGGTTCCAAAGCAGATGTTTGTCAAAATCGCCAGGAGATGGGTCATCTGAAAGCAGAAGTAATAAATAATGAGAACGATGTTTCTAGTCATTTCATGTTTTCTCAGGTCAAAACCAGGTGTCAGTCAGCGCTGGAAGTATCACAGAGTGAAACACTTTGTGTTGTTACACTGCAGGGAGCTCCATGCCGTCATCTCTGTGTTTGTGACCCATGCACTCACACCACTGTGCACCTACAGACCCGTGGCAGCATTACATGCACAGCTGGCAGCACGCTGGGCAGGACCTCACATCACTCCTGCTCCATCAAATGGCTCTCTGCAATTTTATGCTCAGGTGGATGCATGTTGGAATGGCATTGGCACCTCTGTGGGTCTCCATCCCTCTCTGGCAGCAGCACAAAGGAATCTGGGCAGCTCGCTCTGTTCTGGGATGCATCAGAAGGGGATGAAGAAACGTCCAGCTGTGATGCAAACCAGCTTTTCCAGGTAAGATTTCTGCTTCTAATTCAGCACTGTCAGCTAAATTTGGGATGCCTTATTCCTGTAATGTGCTTTTATAACTTAACTGTGGTCTTCAGACCAGGCAGGTCTGCGCTGTGCACTCTGCAGGTGAGGCAGCAGGTTCTGGGAGGCTCTTCCTATGGTCAGGGCTGCAGAAATATAAATATGTGTAGGGCCAAATTCACTGCTGGCACAAGGACACATAATGCACAGTTTTCAGAAAGATATACCTGCTTGCTCTTGAAACGAGCATGGCCTGTTTGTTTCCTCATGTACCACTATATATAATATCCTCATAGAAACATACTTTGACCAAGTTCTAGTATTTATATACGGTGTGGTATATGCTGTATAAATATCCATGGGTTCAATTGCCAGCACATAAATCAGCACAGTTAAACAAAGACACAGATTTACACTCCCTGCAATTCTGATGTTATAAATGGATCGGTGTGAGCCAGCTCCCAGCCTGGCACTTCACATGCAAATACCAGTCATGTCTACAGGCAGGAGATGGTAGGGATGGAAGTGTGGGCATCTAAATCTTCATACCAGGACTGCTGCATTCCACTCGACTGATCTGTGTGTGGGGGATGTAAAGGCAAAGTCATGAGGCTGGGCTAACACTCAAACTTCATTTTCCAGATGAAGTGGAAGGCATTTTTTTTTCCCCATAGCTTTAAATGGGCAAAACTGTATCAGATTTCAAGAATGCAACCCTCTGTTTCAACTTCAGTTTGTTTACAAAGAGTGTGGTAAGGAAACATTAAGGAGTTAAACCTGTGGGTGCATTGTTTGCCTTGGGATGTATCCCTGGGGCTGTCTTCATGTACCTGTTCAGATGTGTGTTCTGCAGCTCTGACAATACGCATACTAGAGCAAAAAAAAGCCAATGTTTAGAATTAATTTGTCCAAGTACCCACTGTGCAAAGGTGCCCTGTGTACACATTTGATTGTACACGGATGTGAGCATAGGATAACTTTTGCATACACAACCGCACACAAATTACAGACAGAAAACTAAGCATATGCCCATCTTACCCTCAATAATGCATCCCTCCAAGGAACGTCCAGCTTATTTGTGTCAGCAGACAGACCCCCAGCCCAGGGAGGCACTAACATAGATGCATGGTGAAACCCAGAATCTCAGCACCTGTAGGGGCAATCAGTTGTTGGAGCACTGTGTGTCCCCTCTCCCAGCTCCCCATCCTTCCCAGGCAGCGCTCTCCATCCCGGATCCTCTGATCTTTGCCCTCTTTCCCTTCAAATTAAATTTCAACTTTTTTTTTTCGGATCTCTGGCAGAGTGACAAGGCAGTGCCAGAACTGTCTTTTAATACACAAAAGCATAAATAATGCCATCCATCAGAGCTGTCACTCACAAAGATAGATTGCTGCTTGTCCAGACGTTGGAATGACACAGAAGTGAAAGTTAGGAACCGTCTCTTTTCTTTGCTCTCTTTCTTTTTCTTCTTCTCTCTCTCTCTTCTTTTTTTTTTTTTTTATTTGCCGGACTGCTTGATTCTGATTAATGGTGCTGTCAGGGAGGGATTCCGCTTGCCCGGATAATGAGTCAGGAATGTATTCCCTGTCACAAACACAGCAGATGTCAGGGGCAGAAGGGCCCGGGAATGCCAGAAACAATATACAGTTTCTTCCTAGTCCCCTGACAGGCCAATATGCTGCACAAGGTCTAATTTATGTAGACAAAACGCAGGCAAGGGGCTGTAGCAGCAGAGAAACTGTGCTGGGAAGTCTGAACTACAATGCAGCAGGGGAGAGAGCTGAAGGGAGGTAATGAACGCTAGCAGTGGGACTCAATAGCACTGCATCAAATGGCCTTAACAAGAATGGCCCAGGACCACTTTGACTCCATTAAAGTGCACTTTACATCATTACAGAGAGAAATCAAACAGGGCAGAGGGCTTCTGTTTCCTTTAATGGCTCGATTAGGTTATTCACTCATCGAGGTTTGCAGCTGTCATAGTAATGCAGCAACTGCCAGCAGAGGTACAATAGCACTCGTGGCAGCACGGGGCCATGTGCCCTCAAAGCAGAGTGCAGTGCCTCCCCACGTGCACACGATGACTGTGCAAAGGCAGAATGAGAGGGCATTTACCAGGCCTGGTAAAAGAGCTGAGGGATTTGTCTTGAGATGCCTTTGCTTTTGGGGATGGCCACCTGGAAGCCCAGGAAAGGGGCCGTGGCTTTGCCCAAAGCCTTTGGTGAGCTGGGGACCTGGAGGGGCATTCCCTGAGCTGGAAAGAAACCCATTGCTTTCCAGCTATAAAGTGCTGATATCATAAAACTAACTCACACATGAGGAAAATAAATTAGCCTTTTTGAAGTGCATGCAACTGCACTGGTCTGCTGCACTCTCAGCTCAGCACTCTGGGGCAATGCAGGCTGCCAGTGCTTGGTCAGCACTCGGCGTAATGAGGTCCTGGTCCAGGAGGACCAACTGTTGTGCCTCCATCCCACAAAGCTTTCCTGAGGTGCTGCCAGCCTTCCTGTGTTGTCAGGGAATGAGTGCTGAAAATATTCCTTGCAGGAGGTAGAAGAGCTGCTCCCAGCTGTGACAATAAGATAATACCACCACAGAGATCGATTCCTGAGCTGGGATAAGTGTCCTCATCGCCCTGAATCTGGTGCTAGACCATTTTACTGAAATCAATCCTAAAAAGAGCACCTTAAGGTTTTTTCATCTTAATCTCATCGTTGAGCATTTAGTCCTGGCTTTTACCGTAGTGTTTGGTCAATCTGAACCGAATAGGATCAAATGGAGGCCCTGAGCTTTCCCCAGAGCTACCATGTCCATATAGTACAAACATCCTGTGTAGGAGATCTGAAAGTGGTGCTGTTCTAGTGAAGCATGCTCATTCTGCACAGGAGCTGTGCTGGCATTGGGTTGGCCGGGCCCATTCTCTGAAGGCACGATGACATTTTTAATCAGATCAGTGTAAATCCAGCTACTGGGCTATATTTGATTCCATTTGCAGTGGCAGCAGTCCAGAGCATCTCTGCTGCAAACACCAGCCTGCGTGTTCTGTTGGTTCAGTGGCATAGGCTGACGTAGTGGTGCCAGCATCAGTGGAGAGGCTGGCTGAAGGGCTGTCCCAGTGCTTCACTTTTGTCTTTACAGGGCTGTAAGTGCAAGGATTTGGGGGCACTGACTTGCACTGAAAAGTCGTTTCTCCCTAATTGAGTTGTGGAGTATTTTTTCCCCCTAAAGCTCAACATGTTTTTTATTTAAAATAACTTTGTCTCCACTCAGAGTGCCTCTAATCGAAACCAGCACCTAACCATTAGCCTGAAAACGAAGGAAATAAAATTAAAGATTGCAATTGCTTTGGTTTTACAAGCTGGAGGCCTGGTGAGGCTTGTTTCAGGAGAGGAGGGGAGAAGAAGGGCTCCTTCTTCTCAGTTTTGCTTGTATTACACTGATCAAAGCAGCATATTGTTAAGTAAGCACAAGTCTGGATTTGGAAATTTAGTGCATTAAAACAGCTGTGATTGACATCAGATTGCAGGAGGCAGTGCTGAAGGGAGTGCAGAGCACAGGGCTGGGCGCAGGACACGTCTCAGGTGTTGCTGAGAGCTGCTGGGTGGGACGGGGTACAGAGAGTGGGCAAAGGGGCTGCTTTGGTGCTGCAGGTCAGTGTGGAGCCAGGCAGGAATGTGGGAGGACACTGCTGCACACTAAAAGTAAGTGTACCTAATGTGGCTTGCCTTAAAATAAAAGTTAGTTTACCCAGTGTGGCCAGTGCAAATGTATATTCCCAACACCCTTTGCTTTCATTTCTCTTTTGTACCCTTTGCGTGATTCCCCCCTACCTTAACTGAAACTGAAGCTCTGCTCTGCCTCCCTCTCCACATCTCCCTTTATAATTCAAAGATGAGCTGAATCTGAGCCCCTGCAGGACCCAGGCTGAACTCCTGGCACTTTTGGCACGCAGTGATCCCTGGGTGTGATGGACGTCCTATGGAAGCAGCTGTGACATGGACATTAATAACAATATGGGGAGTGCTCCATGGGCTGAGCTGTGTTATGTATTGCCAGTGGTGCTGAGAAGAATGAGCAGTGCTTAACTGCTTAAGCACAGCCTTGGCTACGTGATGCTGTTGGGAAGGGAGAAGCAGAGGTAGGATTGTTACAGCATTCATCTCTTCATGCCTTCCATTGGAATGAAGCTGTGCTCTCACTTGGACTGCAGTCAATAGCGATGCTACTGAAAGAGGGGCAGTGACACAGGCAATGCCACGGCTGTTTGCATCCGTGCAGAGTAACTGCATGAGGCAGAGGCCAGGAGAAGGAGAATGGGAGAATGGGACTGGGATGGAGCCAGAAGGGATGCCAGACTGTCCTCTGAGCCTGAATGGAGCACTGCTGGGAAAGGAAAGCGCAGCAGTGGGAGCAGAGAAGGTGCCCTCCCAGGGCCCTCTGGCCCTTTTGCCCCCACTGTGCATCAGCATTCAGAGCAGCAGCTGAATTTAAGTTGTTTAAGCTGTCACCTGCTGAACTCTGCAGAAGCTGCAGCCCAAAACATTTACGGTTATCGGAGTCAGCAGAGCATTGTGTGTAACCTGAGTCCTCGTAGGACCAGGTCAAAACCTGGTCAGTGCTCAGGCATCTCCCTGGCATCCCATCCCCACAGCCTCACAAGAGGGGATTGGATTTCAAACGCACTGTGTGTCGTCTTTAAAAGACATAATACAAATAAGTGGCACCCCAGGACCAGGCGTCTGCGCGGGGAGGGAAGGGAGCAGAACTCATCTGATCAAAGATGCCCCAGCCGCCTCGCCGAGCCACGTCCCTCAGGAAGGAGCCTGGAAAGACCAATTTTCACAGATCTCAGCACCAGGAAATAGGCATTTCATCATGAGTTGAGTCATGGAGAGGAGGGCTCGGCCGAGCTGCTGCTGCTAAAGCAGAGACAAATGTAATTTATTACCCTGCGGCCTGCTGAGGCTCGGGGAACTCGGGAGGAACAAGCAGCGCTAAGGAGCCCTGGCCCCCTAGGAGGCCTTTTGGAGAGTGACTAATCGAGATGGGGTGCTCTCATCCATCTGAGCACATTCCGTCCTTTCACAGATTGGTGTCACAAAGCAAACAGCACATAGGTGCAGGGAGAAGGGCCGTTCTGACCTGAAAGTCAGGGTACCCGGCTCTGCTCGCAGCTCCTGTGGGTGCTTCTGTCACTCAGCAGCTCACTTCATCTTTTCCTCTCGCAGTTCCCCATCTGTGAGAGCAGCACAGCGCGCTCAGGTGCCATAAGGAAATGACACATTCCTGGGGGCATCCCCCCTCTCCCCAGGCAGAGGCTGTGCTGTTGGTGCCTATTTTGGATTAGCAGAGCAGAGAGGTGATGCTCGGAGATGAATACGCAGCATTGCAGGGGCGATTTTACGTCTGTGCACCTACTTTAAGGCTGACGCTCCCGTATTGTCACTGCGGGGGGGTCATGAACAGTTCTGAAACGTGCTCAGGGTTTTCAGGTGAGTGGGGGCCCTTCCCAGCAATGCAAGGTATTGGGTTTCTCATGTGTGTGGTGATTAACTGATAGTACTAAGTGCTGAAGCCCACCACTTCCCATATGTGCAAGCGTGTGTGTGTGTGTAGCAAGGCCAGGCAAATGACTAATGCAAACCTGAAGAGAGACAGCAGAGCATATTGTAAAGATCAACCCTATTTCAGCTTATGTTCAAATCGGAAATGCCAGAGATTGTTTCATAGTCTTCTGCAATGTTCATTATAAAAGTCCCCAGATGGCAGATGGCTATTAGCTCACTGTGACCTATATAAATGTCAAACGTAAAGCTATTGCCCCAGTGAAAATCTCAAAATAAATAACAACAGGAGGGATGCTGTTCCGCTGCCACCAGGATTTATGGATTATGAATTCATGCTAATTCATCCCAAAGCCGGCAGAGGCGTGAATGCTGTCCTTTTGGAGGGATTCACTTCACACCTGCTTGCAGATGAATGCGGGTCCTGCACGCCTGGTTCTGCACCGATGTCCTCTGCGCTGCGTCCCCCTATGGATGGAAGCAGCACACGGTGGAGGCCCTCCTTTGTTTGCCAAGATCGTGTAGCTACATCTCAAACAGCAGTTCCAGATTTTTTTCTTTACCCTTATCGATCACAGTCAGAAAAGGTGGATTTCCCCCCAGGTTCTCAGGAGGTGGTGGCTCATAAGGGCCAACCTTCACTCACTGGGGCTGTTTGTGTGGAGCAGGGTGGAGGAAGAGGCTTTGTTTGCTCCGTCCTTCTGTCATTGCATCCTCACAGATCAGTAATTGCGATTTCTGTAGCGAAACTTTCCCAGCCCTTCTTCCTTCCATCAGAACGGTGCATGATGGAACAGATGCACTTTGTAGAAAGCCCGGAGAATTAGTTGTTATACCTCCCCCTGGTCTCATTTGCATCATCATCCATCTGTGGTAGCTGTGTCACCAGAGCTGATCCAGCCCAGGTCGTGCTGCAGCACCCAGCTGGTGGGTCAGGCAGACCCCACATGCCCCATTGAGGTGTGGGGCTGTGGGTGTAGGGCAGAGCTCCGTGTCGACGCCCCAGCATCTCAGCTGGATGGCAGCAGCTCGTGCAGCCCACAGCTCCTCAGTGTGCTCGGGGCCTGTCTCTGCAGGGAGCCGTGAGGAGTAACTAATTGCATGAGGCTGCAAACAGAAGCTCAGCGCTATTAAAGCCCCATGTGGCTGCTCCGCTTCACAATAACACGTCTGCAGCTTGCTGCAGTTTCATCTAACCACAGGGCTTTGATGTACCCTTATTAACTTCATACCTTGCCTCCGTTTGTCTCAACTTTTCTCAGTGTACCCAGTAGACGAGACCTTTGTAAGGAAAAGGATTGCATTCGTGAGCTTGAAGGAATTTATCCTAAATGGCCATTTTAGGATGAAGGGCTTTGTAGTCACCACTCCGTGTGTTCCTTTATATTTCAGTGGTGCTCAGATGGTATCGAGGACACACAGCGCTCAGAAATGAGCAAAACCAGAAGAAGATGGTGGAAAAAAGTAAGGAAATTGTGGAACTGGAAAGCTGTGTTCCCCTTAAGGAGCACTTCACAGAACAGGTAGTTGCTGTCAAAATGCTTTAAGTTTCACCAACACAAATTCCGTGTTGTTGCTGGTTTCTTAATACGTTGCTCGGTGAAAACATAAACGAGCTGATTTGAGAAATATTTCATCCACATGAAAGACAGTTTGGTAAACAAAAACACAAGTGAATATTTTATTAATGCTTTTGATAAAGATGTGAACGCGGAGTGATATCGTGCAGTGAATGAATCAACTTCTTAAAAAATTAAGAGAGAAGGAGGAATGTGGGTCAATTTTGTCAATGCAGGAACAACTTCAGTCACGTTTTTCTCACGTGAGACGAGATTTCGTTTTTGAACTGTTGCAATCATAAACATTCCCGAGGAGCACAAACTCACTTTCATTTCCTCTCGTGCTGCTTCGTATTGGCTGAAAGCTCACAGCCCTCTGAAACTGAGCATCTCTTTGTATTCACAAATCCTATGTCCCAGCTGGGGTTGCACTGCTGTCCTGCCAGCACCGGGCAGTGAGATTTGTGCCATGCATGCAGTGTGTGCTGTGTCAGCACAGTGGTCAATGTACAACACAAGGAATGGTCCCATTTGCAACGCTGATCCATCCAGCCCAGGGCTGGGAGTAGCAGTGCATGCTCAGAGCTGCACCCCCTCCTCCAGCACTGCATTTCCACGTCATCCATCCCCACTGTGCCACAGCATTACATCAACAGGCGACTGAAATTGCACTTGAAAATTAATTTCCCGCAGAGGTTTGGCCAACAGCTGACAGGTGACAGATTGCTCCATTGGTTGTGCACGTATTGGTTCTGCCCTAACGTGAAATGGAGGTCTTGGAACAATGTCTTTTTGGTTTTCTTTTCTTTTATTAAACCTGTAATTCCACCGTGTCAAAAATTACAGCCACTGGTCAGTGCTACACAGAAACCTTTGTGCTCGTGGTGAGCCCACAGCTCCAGGACCAGCAGGATTGTGCCTCACTCATTAACTGGGCAGGAAGAGCTGATGAGCTCGGGGTCCAACCCGTGCATCTCTGCTGCTCCTGGGATGGAGCCTGGATGTCTGCATGGCATTGCACAGGGACACGCAAGCACCGCTGCTGAGAGCAAAGTTAGCTCTGAAAGAAAGGACAAAGAGATTCAGTTCCGTCCTCTTCTTTCATGTAAAATAAAACAGGAGAAACAACGGTGTTAGAATGAAACAGGCTCCTTAAGTTGTGCTCCAACCCGACCCTGAGGGGTTCACTCACTGCCCTGAGCTCTGTGCTGGGACTCAGAAGACAGCCCCACGGATGTGGCATTGGTGGGAGCAATGGCAGAGTGAGGGCTGTTGTTGTGCCAGGCCTGCAGGGAGAACAGACAGCTTGGCTGAGAGCAGATCTTTCTCAGAGGCCCAGCTCCAGCTGCCCATGGAAGCCAAGGAAATCTGTGCGAGATGTCGGTATTTGAGGAATTGCCATTGCGGAGATGAGGGTGCCTGGTGAACACCAGCATCCCTTGTTCTGTGCAGCACAGCAGGGGGAGAGTTAACGTGACCTAGAAGCAGAAACGAAGGCTTTCCTTTTTCATTCTTTGGCATGCGTGTTTCTTGCTTCTCTGAGTATTTGCATGACCATAAATTCAGAGCTCTGGAGGATATTTTCAGCCAAAGACTACATGTGCAGGATACCATAATGTAAACTGCATATGTTGTGAGAAGTTGTTAAATGGAACCAGCAGATGATAATGTGCCCAGCATTGCTGCTAACATCACTCGATTTCCTCCCACCATAGGTAAAACAAGCCCTTTTCCCAATCAATTCCAACCCTCAGACAGGCCCATAAATTAACATGAGGAAGAGAATGTTTTTGGCTACCAGACCTCCACTGGAGACCCAGGAGTTGGCCCCTGCTTTCAAGAGCAGCTCTGGTTCTGAGGAGATGCAGACAAATGGCCTTCGTCTGCCATTTCCCATCTCTGTGCTCTGCCTTGCAGGCAATGACACGTGTTGGAAAAATTCTGGCACAGCTCAGGACATCTGCCATCTTCCCAGCCTCTTTTCCACTCCTTTTCCAGAGTGGCTGATCCCCTTTCTGTGTGGGTTTAGGGCTAATGGGAGCTGCAGCGTTTCCTCCTGGCTTGAGGACGTGCAGCTGTTGAAATCACACAGGGAATGCAGCAAAACTCCATCAGCTCCACCAAGAATCAGGGCTGGAGTGGACAGGACGCTGACGTTCTCCCTGGCAAAACATCTGGAAGTCCTATGGGGGTTGTTTTTGTTGTTGTTTGGAAGTCTGAAATGTGGATCAGGCAGAGATTACTGTGAGAGATTTTCTTACGGAGCAGCGATGCAATATCATAACGCTCTTGGTGATCTCAGCATTGCATTCTGTGCCTTTTGGTGTAGAAGGAGCAAACTGTTCCTGCAAAGAGGGAAATCCATCACCAGCAGCTGCTCCCACTGCCAGCTGCAGTGCTGGAGCTCAGCCTGACAAATAACC
>JAOWBP010004587.1:1865135-1883798 GCA_028571105.1 Tragopan temminckii
GGGATGCTCTTCATAGAATCATAGAATCATGCTCTTGCTCTTGCTGTGGTTTGTGTCTGTGCACTCACATGAGAGGAACACAGTCCTGGAGCTGCACGAAAAAAAGGCCTTGTAACTCATAGCAATGTCTCTACAACCCTATGGAGCTAACCAAAGAAAACCTAAAGCAAAACCAAACCACAGCAACAAGAAAAGCATTTCTGCGTACACGTTCTGCAACATGGTAGCACCTTTTGCGGGAATGTAGAAAAATGGCTCTTATTCTAAGGATTTAGGATTAATTAGGAAGCTTTTTCTGCTGTGTCCTGTAGATTTCCCCATAAGGGCAGGTGTTGAGCGTCCTGATGAGCCATAGGCGATGCTCTATCCCTCTAAAACTGAAATCATGACTTGATAAAGGCTGGGAGGTGGAATTCTTAGAATTGCAGCCTGGTTTCAATGCTGCCCTTGCCCTGGAGAAGTCAGATGTGGGTTTCTGGGATGGCAGACAGCAAGGCTGATGTGGGAAGCCCTCCTCTTCCCTCCTTCCCCCGGAGGAGCCCTTTTCATTCCCCTCTGCCAGGTCCTTGTGATTGAAATTTGAAAGCATGTAGCTGTTAATCTGGGAGTGATTAAAGAGCCTCATTTCTTGGAAGAGTCAGTACTCATCATCTGCCGTGCTGAATGAGCCTCTAACATCCCCTGATCCCATTATATTGTGATTAATTGTGCCAGTTTAAGTCAATAATTCATTTGTTAAAAATAGGCCTGCAAAGTATCATTTGTCTCTGGGGAGATATCAGAATAAAGAAAAAAAAAATCATTTGATACTTCTCATTAAATTAGTGTTGGGAGTTCTATTGAAGGGTTCTGTTCATGAAACATTTATTGCAGGCTTATTTGATAAGAAGTTGTATTTGTCTAAAATTATGTCTGCTAACAGATGTAGCGGCCTGCATTTCCCCATTGTTAATGAAAGGATAAAGAGTCTAAAGAAGTGCGTGGCGGGGAGAGTCGTCTGTGGTGACAATAAGGGAGATTTCTGAACATGTGTTCCACAAAACAGGCAGAAATAATGTCCTCATCTTTCACTACAAAGCGGGGTCCTCTTCTCCCCTCTCCCTCTTCAGCGTGACAGCGCGGTAATGGGAGGTTGTGTGCCTGCAATGAAAGATGGATGTGCCCCAAAGTCTCATATGTGTAAATGGTTATAAATGTTGCATTCATATTCATCGAGCCATTAAAAATGTTTCAGCTGTAAACGGTTCTAAAAGGAATATATAGGGAATAGTAGCTAGTCTGCTAATGATAATGGCCATAACTGACAGAGACGCATGCTTAATATCTTCATCTCTCCAGTCAGACACACTCTGTGCCACACTGTGCTGCTGGAGATGTGCAGGATGATGCTCAGGTTTTGGGCTCAGAACGTCCGTGTTGGGGGCAGTCCAGGGGGAGGAGAGGGCTGTGCTGTCCTTGGTTGTGGGGTTGGTGACTGAAGCCCGGGCCGTCACCCCTTTCTATTTAAGGGCTGTCCAGTGGCATGGCTGATTCCAAAGGTGGTTGCAGTCATTCTGCAATATCCAACCTTGCTTGGAACCGGTGAGGCAGCACAGGGCTCTCCATGCTCAGTGGGTCCAAGCAGGGAGCACCGAAGAAAGCAAGGAAGCATTGCTCTGGTTAAGGAAATGCACATGTTGGACTGAAGCTTGGTTTGGAAACCCAGTCAAGTCCAACGCCAAGGTTTTTCTGAGGTATACACCAAAAATAACCCAAACCCCTACAAACCACAAAGCTCTTCACAAAACCAGGCTCTGCACTTTTTGCGTGCGTCTTTGAGACATTTTATAGCTCTTGCATCAGGTTACCTGGTGATCTGCCCATCAGCCAGCACAGTGTACAATCCTTCCATTGTTTGAAAGCCTTCTTGTTTGACAGCAAATTCTATTAGTGCGATGTGCTTGGCCAAAAATGTGTCACTGCTGCAGAGGGGAGAGCGAAAAGCGCCTTTGAAGTCTGAGTGACAAGTTTCATATGTCTGCGTGGGGCAGAGGGAACGTGAGCTGGAGCAGCAGTCCTTGGGGAGGAGGGGGACGGGGATGAGGATGGTCCAACAGCTGTGGGTGTGGGCTCTGCTGGGGGGTTCTTCTTTGCAGAGGCTGCACAGTGCTTTTTGGCAGCGGGATGGGTATCTGTGAGGCCTTATTTCTAATAAAAACTTGGTGCCCACGGAGGAGCAGGGTGGATCTTGTTTATACCCAGCAGCGTATCTGGCTCAATGAAGTCAATGAAGCTCAATGGAGGACAATTTCTGTTCAGTGAAGCTGTGAGTCTGTATAAACATTGCAGGTTGTGTGTGTCCCACTGACAGCCGGCTCATGGAAGGCAGGGATGTGCTGTCACTTTCTCACACTTCAGCAGTGTTCTGTGTAGCTTCTCCTGTCAATACAAATCTGATTTGAATTGGCCTGAATTGACAGAAACCCATTGACTTGAACAGGAGATGGATCCAGTCAATAAGCTCTCATGCCTCGCAGCATGAGGCAGTCGCTAACTCAGGGTGGGCTAGAAGGAAATATCCCTGATGTGTTGATTATTCCATAAAATTGTCCACTAGGAGGATTTATGGACTTTTAGTTGCTCACAAATACAACGCACAGCGCTGCAGGGACCATTAACCTGTTCTAACCCAACAGCTCCAGGGTTCTGCAGCTCTGAGTCTCCCCACAAAGAGTGCGGTGGAAATACTGAGCACTGTAGCGGTTAAAGCACAGAAAGGAGAAGAGTTTATTGCTGAATCTTAATCCGGACAGTAAAGCCTGAGATGTGCCCTCTGCAATCCCTGCGCTCGCAGGATCCTCCAGCTAGCTCCACCAGCAGCATTCCTACAGTGCTCCTCAATTGGTTCAGCACGTAGGTGATCGTTGAGGTCCCTCCCATCCCAAACCATTCTGCTGTTGGGGGGAGAGGGGGAGTAACCTCCTCCATTCCCTGGACCATGGGCAGCTCATGCAGAGGTCAGCAGCTGTCGGCACGGCTCCTTTAAGCCATCCCTGTCCCTCCGTTCCCAGCGCTGTGAGGCTGCCTGTCAGCGGGGAGCATAAAACAGATTGTGACACAGGGCAGTGATTTTTTTAACAATCCTATTATGAAAGACAGAGTGCTCCCATTTCCTTTGCAGCTTTTATCAAGACTTAAATTGCTGCCAAGGGAAGGAAAAGAAAAAAAAAAAAAAAGCAAAAAAAAAAAAAACACAACAAAACCTTCACCGCTTTTATTTTTAATTTTTTTTTTTTTTTTTTAAGAAAAGATTTTGCTTAGTTACTAAATTCCTCCCTAAGTCTCCTCCAAGCAGAGATCCAACAGTATCCCTATTAAATTATATAGAGCGAGTCCAGTCCTTGGCTGTCAGCGGGACCCATCAGTCCTAATTTATCGCCCCAGGAAACACAGTACAATTATGGTAATAAATAATAATAGGATTCAGTACATGACAACATGAATGATGGAGCCTCTCAGAACTCATTTACATTGCTTTGTGTTGCAATCACCCTGCTTCTAATGTAATGCCAAGCAAATGAGCCTTTTTGAATATTGTGCAATCTATTGCAAGTCAACTGGCACAAAACTCACTCAATAAATCATGTTCAAACACATGCCTCTAATGACAGGTAAATCAACAATGAAGTAATTGCATTTAATGTATTGAAATACTGGACAAAAACAGTGACCTCGAAGTGACTTTTTGTAGAAGGTTTGATATAGTTGCAATGGCAAATGGGTCTTTTTTATCGGGCCCTTCTTGCTCAGATGCACACGTGAGAACCGACGATGCTGTTCCATCACACAGCCGTATTTACAGCCCTCCTCCTCCCGGCTGCATTGCTGGGCTCACTCGTGGGCCCACGTAACCCCTCACTGAGGATGGACGTGGTTAACAACCAGTGAGGCACTGCAGAGCTGTGTGACTCCATCAGAGCCATCAGCTCTGCCCATCCGCTGCGCTGGGGTTCAGCTCTGTCGCTTTCAATTGACTTTGTTCTGAGTTTCCACGATTTCCGTGTTTCATTTGTTGCAATAAAAGAGGGAAAAGAAGGGCTGGGCTGCAGAGCAGAGGCTTCAGTAGCACCTCCTGTGTTTTCTTATGGGTTATTTCTGGGTGTTTGGACAGCCAGGCAATGCACTCCTCCAAGTTCTGCTTAACCAGCAGCTTTGTGTTTGGTGGCACAGCCAGCATTAGAATTACATTTCTGATTGCTCATGGGATGTTTCTGGGGAGAATGCAGACCTGATTCCCCAGTGCCTTGTGCAGACATTGACACCTTTGCAGAATTTGCCTTCGGGCCCATTTCTGTGGTCCCGGTGGCCCTGGTGACTCTGTGTGCAGAGGGGAGCTGGGCCAACAGCATGGAAAGGAGAGCTCTGAGCAAAGCAGACCTTCCATGTTGCCCCGTAGAAACAAGGTATTGTGGCAGAGGAACATTTTAGATTCTATTTGAGGGCTAATGAAGAAACGGCTTGACAGCTTTTGGCTCTGACTTTCTTCCCTTACCCTTCCCTTGCAAGGGAATTTGTCAGGTGTCAAAGGTCTCCTTGGATTCTTCAGGCAGTGGAAAGGCTTTACATATCCCCAGGCTTGACTGTCTCTGCTGATAGCTCCCATATGATATGAGCTGATTAGCAAAACGTCTAGAGTCAGGACAAAAGAACTATTAGCTCAGAAAAAAAGAAAAGAACACGAATTTCTCTAATTTTAGAAAATTGTTACCAGTTGTATTTACCATCCCATTTGTTCCTCTGCAGCAGGAATGAGAGGATGCAATAGCCCCATTTTCCTAGACACAATTCCTCCAGGATTTCACTCACAAATACTTCCAGTGTTGATCTTGTGGCATTTCTGCATTTGTTTGTTGCTGTTGGTTTTGGTGTTTATTTTGGGTTTGTTATTCTCCAGGCTGTCACGATGGTTTCATGCCATCCCAGAAGCACGGCAGGTATTTGCATTACACAGCTGTGCATCGCAAGGCTGTGCATTATACAGATGTGCAATACAGGGCTGTGCATTATCCAGCTGTGCATTGCAAGGCTGTGCATTATACAGATGTGCAATACAGGGCTGTGCATTATCCAGCTGTGCATTGCAAGGTTGTGCATTATACAGATGTGCAATACAGGGCTTTGCATTATACAGCTGTGCATTGCAAGGCTGTGCATTATACAGATGTGCATTGCAGAGCTGTGCATTATCCAGCTGTGCACTGCAGAGCTGTGCATTACACAGCTGTGCATTGCAAGGCTGTGCATTATACTGCTGTGCAATACAGGGCTGTGCATTACACAGTGGTGCATTACACGTCAGTGTGTTTTACAGCTGTGCATTGCAGGGCTGTGCATTACAGGGCAGTGCATTACAGGGCTGTGCACACGTGCATGCAGTGGCCATATATCGGCACGCGGGTCCTGCAGGGTTTGCTTGCACAGATTCTTTCCCCACTCCCCCTCCTGCTGTCTTCCCTGAGCCCCCTGGTGTGAATTAATGTCAGCAGTTTGGCGGCAGGAAATAGACTCACTCCCCTTGTCATTTTATTACGCAGCTCCCAAGAGCCAATAATCAGGCTCTGGCTGTGAAAAGGCCCCGGCTTAGGCAGCTTGATTAATGACTGGGGGTCACCGCGCTCCACCTTTCCCACTGGATCTCCGAGGCACACATACAGCCCAGCTGGAAGTGAACAAGAGTCTGAAAGTGAGGAATAAAGAGGCTGAACAATCAGGTACCAAAAACAGCCGCAACCAAAACAAAAGGGAGGAAATGCTGCTTCATCCGAGAGCTGTGGGGTTTTTTTCCCCGCGGTGAATTCAGTGGAGCTGCATTAAGTGGAGGTGGGGATGGGTGCAGCCTGCGGGGGTTTGGGAAAGTTTTTATTTTAGCGTAGGTTTTGGGTGATGTGAATGCTTCTTTTCCTTCTCTGTCCCTCCACCATCCATTCTGCTACTGAGAACGAGTCCTGCGCTTAGGAAACACCAGGAAAGAAGGAGGACTAAAATGGGAAAGGAAACCTGAATGGGAGCGAGTGCTGCAAGCACTGCCACATCTGTAGGCTCCAAGGCCACCCCTGCAGCCTCCCCTGGCGTCTGAGGGAAAAGCAGGGCAGAGAGCCTGCAGCTGTACATCATTCAACAGGAGCAGTAGAAATCCCTCCTGGTGGAGTCATTGGTCTCCAACGCTCTGCCATGAGCCACATTAACCCCCAATCTCTTCACCCCCCTTGGTCAACACTTGGTTACAAATCACCTCCTGACCTTATTGCACCATCCTCTTACCATGACTTCACCAGTTGCTCCTCTTTGTAGGCACAAATGCAGCATGCTCAAAGTAGAACGTTTTTCATTGAGGTTCAACCTAATACATCCCGACTTTTGTTCACTCCAATGGCAAAGAGCGGCTCAGCTCGCAGCGATGGCGTTGTTGCTCTGCGTTCAAGGCTGTGCAAAAGAGAGATGAAATGTTGCTGCTGCCCTACTTTGCAGAACGAGGAGCGATAGTGGAAGTGGGGGAAATCAGTCCAATAACACTCAAGAAACTGGCAATAAGGGAGGCATGTCAGTCACTGGTGAGAACAGAGGGAGATTTTGGATTTAATTCACCTCAAATTTCAGTTGATTCTGCACAAGTGATTTTTGATTCACTGCAGACAAGAAAAACGCTGATTTGCTGGCTGAGTCAGCTCGAGGAATCTCATTTGGGTACGGCAAGTTTTGTTTTGTTGTTAAAATAAACAATGAAAACGTCTTCATCAGAAGAAAAGGTGAAACGCTGCCCTTGACTGAACTCCTGGTCTTTAGGGAGGCAGAGAAAATTTCTGTATGTAATTTCCCACTGTGCTAGGCAATTCTATGTAAAACAAGCTGGGCTTTGAGATGGAATGGGAGAGGAAGGAAAATGAACTGATGTAGCTACAAAGTTTCCCGGACCTTCTGGCTGGCAGTAGCAAATCCTCATCACGAAATCCCCATGGCATGCTCCCTCTGCCTCCCCAGCACCTTTCCCAGCACTCTGTGCTGCACAGCTTCGTGCCAACGCTTGGGAGGATCTTGAGCAACGTAGTAGGAAGGACACCATGGTAGTCACTCCATTTTCCTTTGCTTGCTTTCATCCCATTTCTCATTAGCTTGAATGCATTGGCCCATTCCCTGACGTTGACATGGCCCTCCCATCACCTCCCGGTTTCCCAATCCCATGCCAGCTGCTGGCCCCATCCCTCCCACCTCTCCCCATTTCCCCAGTTGTGTTGGTGTCACCCAGCTGGATTCAGGGACCCCGATGTGCAGAGCAGGGAGGTCAGGCTCAGAACTCCACAGGGCTTCAAACAACTCCGCTCAAGATCCAGCAAACTCAATACCCGAGGAAATTAGGTTGCTAGGATCCCGAGATTGTTTATTATGCTCTCAACTTTAATTAGCTGTAAGTAACATCATGTCAGTGTTCTGCCACAAATGTTAAAGCTGTCAAGGCAATTTTACTGAGTCTGGCAGCTTAAATCAGAAACAAGAAAGTCAACATGTCAATAATGGATCTAGACATGATGGATATATTAAAGGGGAAACCTAAAAGTTCTGGACTTCATTATACTGACTTCAGCTCAAAAAATGCATGCCTGAGAAATCTGCACCTCATTGGAAAAGCCCCTTGGAGGTATTGTTCTCAATTATGGGGCACTTCTCCTCACCTTCCCACAGTTGGTTTTTGCAGTGTGTGCCTTACAAAACGAATTAAGGAAAAGAGCAGGGGGTGGAAATAACCCATTCAGGTTCAATTTCTCCCCATATATCTGCGGAGGTGAAGAGGGTACGGTGAATCAGTTGCTCCCCTTTGAAAAGGACCTTAAAATCCCAAAGAGGATGCAGTCAGGTTTAACACCAGCAGTTTTTTCACAGCAGGTGAAGCACGAGGAAGCATTTCCTTGCTGGAATCCAGGAGCTGGTGCTTGGTGCAACACCTGAGCTTAGCAGCTGCCCCCAGAGAGGAGTCTGCCTCCTGCCTTCATTGAGACACTTGGCTTTTCCAAAGTATTTCTGTTCCCATTCACTGCATTTGGTTTGGGATTGGGTCAGTGTCACCCTTCCCCTGCTGGCCGCTCTATGCAGCCCTACAGATTCTGCTCACACTCTGCAGCTGCCTTTCCCAAAGCTCAGCAGTGTGCTAAGGCCATCACGGGATGACAAATTTGGCCCCCGTGCTCAGCTTGCTTTTCCTTCCATGTTTGGCTCTCCCAGATGTTGTTGGTCATTTCCGGGTTGTAATTAATAACAATAAATCAAGCGAGTCCATCAGGGCTGGCTGCTTCCTGCCACCACTTGGCTTAAAGGGCGGTGTGTTTTTTTTTTTTCCAGATTTTCCAACTGTTGGTCAAGGGAAGCTGTCAGATGGGGGCTGTTGGTTAATAATAAACCCCACCACATTTCCTCCCTGGGAAAGTAACATCTCCACATCTGCTTTTGGGTGGAAACATCTGTTCCGTCCAAGCCCTGTCTGTCTTGAGAAGAGACAGGCATTCTGGGAAAGCGTTCCAGCTGGGTGCGATTTTTGCTGCTTCTTTTTTTTTCCCCTTGCCCAGAAATCTTCCTGACATTGCAATGCGCCAACAGCCAGCAGTATCCAAACGTTTGCCAGGCGTTTGTCTCTTGCGCAAAGCAGTACCAGCAACCCAGGGAAGTCATGAAAGATGCAATGAGATGGAGGAAAAGAAAAACAAAAGTTCTCTCTTACGGATGCAAGTATATAAGAAAGGTGTTGTCAACAGTGTGAACACACAGGAGCACAGCAATTGAGGCCTCGCACAAATGGGAGTCTTGTTCTATAAACAAGTGTCAGTCAATATAGCAGCAGAATTAGGTATGTACTACAGTACACATGGTGGTGTTTGGCCCTGAGGCATCCCACCAAGGAGCAGAAATCCCCATTGCCACTGTGTGCATGCTGCTGTGGGCTTTGGTTCCTCCAGGAAAAGGTGCACATCTTGCGTTGCATCAATACTGTGTCAGCTGTAGTGACATCTCCAGCAGAGCTGAATCATGGTGTGCTGTGCCAGAGCACACAAGCAACATTTGACAGCAGTATTGGCTTAGGTGCATCTCCAGTCTTTACCTTCTTGGTTCAGAAGCGGGTAGATGAGCAGGGAATGCTACCATCTCACTGCCATGGCCAAGCAAGCCCCACTTCACGGTGCTCCACTTGTGGTTTCACTCCACAACCACTTCAGCTTCCAAGCTCCACTTTCATCACTCCTGTTCTAAGCATCACCTCCACGTGCTGCTGTCCCATCTGAGAGGCTTCCAGCGCACAGTGAGCCATGAGGTCTGCTCTCTGCTGCCAGGCACTCTGCCCAGAGCCGGCATCCCTCCCTTCCTTGGAAGCTCTGTGCTGTCAGCAGCAGGCGCTGCCCATCCTCCTGCCCAAGGATGCGATGGAGGACCTCTGACAATCCAAGCTGCTGTCCCCAGCTGCTGCCCTCTGCCCTCTCCCCACTCAGAGTGGTGAAAGCAAGCAGCCACTGCCAGTGAGGCTGAGGCTCTCCTTCCTCACCCCGTGGGCGCTTCCTGTGTTGCACTGAACATTTGTTCCTTGTCGCTTGAGGGGAAGAGCACAACGTGTATCAAAGCCAACAATGTTCCAGCAGTGAAAATGTGAGGAGAGATGCTAAACAGCTCAGGAAGGGATTGCGAGCCTCGGAGTGATGAAGTGGAGAACCGCAGCAGTGTGGCTGCAGAGGATCCGGGCCAATTATTTATTTTCCTGCGGTCTCTGTTACTGCAAACAGAGGCGGCTGTGGACACATCCGTGCCCCCGGCACAGCCCTGTGCTCCCAGCCCTGAGCGTATGGCAGCTCTGTGTGTGCTGGGAGAGATGTCACCAGGAGCTCCATGCCCCGAGGCCCAGCAAGAAGTGTGAGGAGTCAGTAGGAGCCCTGCCAGGCGATTGCCTGACTTTGGATTTTCTTTCATCACCTTTTTTTTCCCCTTCTTTGGATTGCAAAGGATTCCGGGTGGCGGAGATTGTGCAAAGAAAAGAGGGCGTGGATCAGGCAGATCGTGCACATCGACCCTGGGGTGGCCCAGCTCACCCTGCAGAGCAGAGCTGTTGGTGTATGTGCAATTAGGTGGGGCTGGATGTAATGGGAAGTAGAGCGGGGAGTTGTGCAGAACCAGCGGAGTGAATGATTGCCCAGGGCAGCAACACAGCAGCCACTGCCTCTCTGTAGGCATTCTCCAGTCGGTACTGCACTTTGCTTGAGCTGGAAGCCATGCTGCTGTTAGGACATGGGATGCAGAAGTAACCAGCACAGGGAATGCCATCTGTTTCCCGGAGTGGAAGGGAGGGATGCACTGTACTTTAAGGAATTAACTCTGGGAGCAGGAAGGAAAGCATCCTCAGCGCATCCCCGCCAGGCGTGCCTTGATAACGCAGCACACCATCCTCCCACCTTCTCCTCTGGGAGTCCGAAGGTGCCTCCCAATCTCAGCAGATTAAAAGCTGCCACAGTGCTGTAATCACCTCCAATGCAAACCTGGGGAAACCGAGGCATTTTGAGGTGCTCTGTGCTCCAGAGGAGCTGCTGGAGGAGCAGAACTGGAACACTTTACTCCCTGCTGCTCCCCCTCCATCCCTAGCCCCAGTGCCCCTGCACTCTCCCAGCCTGGCACGGTAAATTCCCATAGCAGAGAAGGATTTGTGTACAGCATCCTGCTGCCTCCATTCATGGAGCAGGACAGGGCCTGCCCGCTCCCCTGCTCTCCAGCCATGTGTTGTACCCCATGAGCTGGCTTGTGGCATTTATTAGCGGAGCAGAAAAGTGCTTGCCTCATCACAGAGAGCAGCTGGAGACAGAAAGGTTTTCAAAGGCATGTGACTGACCTCTACCTCGGCTGCTGGGGGCCGCGGATTGCCGACTCAGTGGAATTTTTTCTTCTTTCCTCCGTCTCTCTCTCCCTCTCCCGTTCCTTTTCGCAGTGTCCTGACCTTGTGAGGCCGTGGTCTCCCCCCGATCCATCTCCCAGCGCTCAGTCTCTCCTGTGAACTCATGCTGGGAGATTAATTGCCACTATCGCCCCTAATCCATCACACTTCCCAAAGATTGTTTTGACATCTAGTTAATTTTTGGCTGATGATTTATCAAATTCTTATTACCGTGCTCTGAAGGGGCTCATTTATTGTGTTGATTCATGGTAATGATAAAGGGGAACCTTTTTGAATTTTAACTACATTCCCTCATGTTCTTCCCAGCACAGCTGAAGAGGAAAAAGGGAAAAAGTATAGCTGGGGACTCTTAATTCCGTGAGTAAAAAGGGGAGGGGGAAAAAACACCCTATCCTCCATTATTTGTTTGAGAGCCAAAAGTCCTAAAAGAGGTTAATATATATTAAGACATATTTTTAGAGTTCTGGTCTGGACTGTGTTTCAAGAGCATCCCCCCAAGGCTCTTTAAAACATTTATTGCCCTGTAATATTACCTAAATGTCTACTACCATTTTATTCAAATAGAAGTTAATGCTAAATGATGTCAGTCATGTACCAGTGGAAATGTAAAACATGTCTCTCTGCCAGTCCATATGGCAATTCCAGCTTTTAAAAGTACACAGAGAATTTTCTGCAGCCCTCTATGTCATTCCCCCATCTTTGTTCCCACCTATTTTTAATTTGCTGCGCAGTTTTTAATAAGCCCAGATGGTAAAGGAAACACAGTAAATGTCCACTCTCCGTTTCTCCCCAGGCAGCTCAGGGAGCTGGAGCCCTTAAAGGAGGGGAAGGAATGTGGCAGCAGTTTGCTGGCTCTGTGGATGGGTTTGGGGTTGCAGAGCTGCTGTAGGGTGCGTGCTGAGTGGGGTCTGATGGGTTGGGGTCACAGAAGTTAATGGGAGGGATGCTACTGTGCTCAGATCACTGCCCCAGGAGCCTGGGGGGAGAGGTCCTGGCTCTGATCTTGTCCTTCCTTTGTGACTCCAAGCAGTGACGTGTCCGCTGCATCCCTCAGTTCCATACATGTGAGTGGGGAGGATAACCCAGGTCTTTCTCCACCTGCCTGCGACACAAACACTGCACAGCTATTGGGGTGTGTGTGTGATGCACTCAGGACAACGCTGCCCAGACCTGGCACAAGTTGGCTGGGAGCTCCTGGGTCTGTTTCATCAGGAGGGGCAAATTCCTCAGCAGCTTCCATCGAAAGGTGGTGGTGTTAGATGGGAAAAATAGGGCAAATACCCAGGAAAAATATCTGTTTTTCTGTTTTCCTTAAAGAAAGTCCCAGAATTTAACAAAAATAACGATTTGAAAATACTGATGATCCATTCAGTGCTTCTGAAAGTCAGGTCCTACCCCGGTGCTGGGGTAAGCCTGGAGCGGGGTGGAAGCACCTGAGAGGCAGCTGTTCACCTGCATGGTGTGCTCTATCTTTTATTTTTCTCATTTCTCTCTTCTTCCCTTCCTCTCCCTCCCCTTTTTTCCCTCCCCCTCGTCCTCTGAGCCTCTCATTTTCCATCCCTTTAAATGAGGTCACCCTGACTGAATGAAGGACGCAGAGAGCGGGAGAGGTCACGCATTAGCACTGCTATAACTGTGCTGCTACTGAAACCAGGCAAGTCATCCATCACGGCCTCCACTACTCCATTAGGCCCCGCATGAAATATGCCCTGCTCTGGATCGCACGGCCATACATCTCCCCGTCTAGACACCTTCCTGTTGTGTGAAGATCAATGCCGCGCGGTCATGCATCATGTGTCATCCAGTAGCCCTCACTCTAATAATCGTGTCTATTCTCCAGTCTGCAGAATAAATTATGGGCGCTGTGAAAGTACTATATTATTCAGCAACCTTGGTCACTAATGGATTATTGGTTTATTGGCTGATAATGTGAGCTCCTTTTTTTTTTTTTTTTTTTTTTTTGGCTGGATCCCATCTTTATTTATTTATTTTTTTCCCCATGGTTATTATTCTGGATGATGGTTGATTTGGGTTCCGCAGGCTCTCACCCTCGCAAAGCAATTGTAATAATAAAGCCCTTTGACCACGGGCCTACTGCACTGGCTCATGCTTAATAAGGATGGCTTTGTCCGGAATAGAAGTCAGATCCTTCTCTTTACCATTTTGGTTTCCCATTGCACTTTATTCCCTGACCCTTTTTCTTAGACTCATGGAACGGTTGGGTTGGAAGGGATCTCAAATACCATCATTTTCCAACCCCTGCCACGGGAGGCTGCCAACCACTACATCAGGTAGCTCAGGGCCCCATCCTGCCTGGCCCTCAGCACCTCCATGGCTGGGAATGGGACGGCGTCTGAAGGGGCTGGGAGCAAAAAGCCAGGGGGTTCCCTCCAGGTGCCTGCAGGCACTACTGGTGATGGCACCCATCACCCACTGGGCTGGCGGGTGGCACAGGAGGAGGAGGAGGAGCCCCGTGGTGAGGAAGGGCTGGGCAGGGCTGGACGGACTCGTCTGGCACAGCGTTAATTTCCTGTAAGAGTGCTGCACTGCTCTGCCGTGCCTGCCTCAGTGTCAGCTGCTAATTTGTTGCTGTTTGTTTGTACATGACAGTAATGTGTTTACCTCATTAGGGGATGTCAAAGTTCCCCAAATCTGTAGCTGGGAGATTACGGATTTCCTTTGCTGACACGCGGAGGAAGCGCAGCAGACGAGAGAGAGGGGTTTTGGCAGTGGGATGGAGGCAAAGAAAAAGGATGCGTTAACCCTTGGAGAGCTCAGCCTGACCAAAAGAAAGTCACAGCCTTCCTGGGAAGGGGCTGCTGCTGTTGTTTCCCCAAATCAGAGCCGTGTGTCAGGCTGCAGCCGTTAAATCCCCTTGGACATCACAGCAAGGACTGTGATGTAAAAGCTGTAAAAGCACTTAAAGCAAGGTCATGAGAAAGAATGGGCTTATAAAGAGAGATTAGAAAACAGCCTCTTATACATCGCCTTCAGCTGCTCAAACCACTGCCAGGTCTGCGTGCAGCTACTCATTGAGCGGCCGTTTTCCATTAGTTATGATTAAACTACCCTGCAGTTAGTTGTTTGTTCACTCCTTTCCTCCAGCCAGTTCTGATGTTGGCCATAATTATTGTACTGGTGGAGGAGTCCCTCAGACAGCCCTGCCTTCCTCCTCGGTGGGTTTGAAGCTGGCCTTGGCCACATCCAGCACCTGAGATGGGGTCTGGGTAAGGCCACCAAAGGCTGCAGATCTTGGTGTTGCCTTTCCCTTCTTGATGACATTGGACCTCAGTGACTTGTGCCTTCGCTTATCCAATGGCTTTCACACCTGTCTGGTTTGCAGGATGGCTCTGAGAATTAACTAGTTAAGATTTTGCTGATTATTCTGAAGCTACTAGAGGCTACTGCTGCCTGGGTTGTCTGCCAATGCACCACATTCATCACCTTCCATGTGAATGAATTCCTAGGATGCTGTCCAAACTGACAAGAGGAGCAGGGAACACTTCCTGTGAGGACAGAAAAAAGGCGTTAGGAAACTAAAGGAGCAATTCAAGAGCCACATCCCACTCCCACATCCCTGTTTTCATGGTCCCCCATGCCTCCAGAGCCCAGCAGTGCCATGCGCCCATCCCTGCAGCATCGTGGCTGCAGCTCTTGGAGGAGGGAAGGGAAGGCCAGAGGGATGGAGACGAGGGAAGGTCTGCCTTTGCTCCATGGGGTCACTGCATCACTTGCTGGGAATTCCTCAGCAGCTGGTGCCTGACAGGCAGAAGGAGTATCTTAGGGAAGATCTCTGCAATCGGCTTGACGGGAGCGGCTGGTTCTGCTTCCTCTGAGACACAACTCCAGCACTACATTTGACTCTGCTGATCAGATAGGAGCTGCGTTACAAGGCAATATTGTGGTTTCCCTTAATGTCCTGCCAAACTACATTTGTCTTTTCATTCCTTCCCCACCCTGCCTGTGCTGCTCAGGTCGCGGCATGGAGAGAAAGCCTTCCTTGTGAGGAGGAGGATGGAGCTGGGGCTGATCAAAGCCCTAATGTAGATGTTGATGAGTATGTTTTATTTTAGTCAGGAATGAGGCTGAATAACTTAGTTAGAGGTACTTTAACTGGTTCCTATAGAGAGATCTTGACCTGAAAGGATGCATGAAGCATCCTCCAAGGCTGAAGAAGCAGTGGTAAAAGCCTGATAGGTTTCCCTTTAGTATTTCCAAAACCATCAAGAACGTGGCTCAAATTTGGTACCCTTCCAAATATGTAAATCCACAGTGAGGAGAAGGGTGATGTGATTGATTCAGCTGAGTGCTGTTCGAGGCCTGGAATGGTGATGTTTGGAGGGCTGAGGAATGTCTGTGCTTGGGTCTTGGTGCTGCAAGGAGCAGCCCCTGTTTGGGCAAAGAGCAGGAGTGCAACAGTTGAGTCTGTCCTTATCTCTTAAAATCAGTGAGGAATTGCAGCAATTTGTTCGTGTGCCTAAACACTGCTGCCGAGGTCTGCTCACAGTCCTCCTGAATCATCTCAGTGTAAAGGAGAAACCAAGTAAACAGCAACAGCCACATCAGACCCTGAGCAGCACCAGCCAAAAATATTGCTGCGTGGCGGTTCCAAGTGCCATCAAGCATATGGCTAGCAAGGGCACTTTGTCATCTCTGCCTAGCAGGACTGAAATACTGTGCCGTCAGCTTCCATCTGCATCTGTCAGTGGAAGAAGGCTTCCATCATACAACCTCTGTAGGTAGCAAGGGAGAAAGGTACTCGAAGGTACTCCGTTTTCTCCAAAAATTGGTAGAAAGGCCGGGCAGTGGCTTTGCTCAAAGCATCAGGGTAGAGGTGGTAACAGCCAGAAGGTGTTGTGGCTATGGAGAGGTAGGCTGAGCCCCGAAGAATTACATAGAAGCTTGTGCTGATTTTAATTATATATAAAATCAGATGGAACTGTGCATACACACAGCTGGCTGTGCAGAGGCACGAGCACATGTGGCCATTAGCACCCAGCACCTGCACACATGGCTAACAACTGCCAGCAGGCATGGCCATGGGTCTACGTCGTATAGTGCGTGTGTGCATGGGGAGAAGAGAAAAAAAACTGAGAAAGGAAATGGACTGAAACCTCCCAGCTTCCCTCTATCTGCTGTTCCAGAGATCTCTTTCCTTGAAATTGCTCCTTGCCACAGTGATGTAGGGCTCGCAGGGCTGCTTGGGACCCTCTATCCATCTTCTGCACTCAGAGAGAGAGGAGAAAAGGGGAACCCCCCAATTCCTGAGTGCATTTCTCCATTTGTTTGATCCATAGCCATGGCCCTCCACCTGCAGAATCCCTCAACTATCACATTTCTCCTGCTCTGGCCGATAACGAAGATAATTGTTTCATCCACTTTGTCAAGCTGAAATGAAAAGAGGGCAAAGCAAAATGATGCCATCATAAATCATCAGGCTGAGACAGCAAAAAAAGGACAAGATAGTGACTTCATTAAGGGTTATGTATTGTGTCATTAAGTTGGCAGGGGTCACCTTTCATGTCACGCAGCAGCCCCATGATGCATTGCCGGCTCCTCTTTCCAATAAAATTAAACGTAGATGTAAAACTGATTAGGCCGTGTTTGCTTCAGCCCAAGGCAAGGGAACTGCACGGGGAATAATTGATACAAGATCGCGACTGATTTGTAATGGCAGCGATTTCTCTTCCTGGTCATTTCTTCGCTGACCTTGCCCATTAAAATAAGCCCAGCTGCCTTGAGAAGAGAGACGCACGTTCCACCCATCCTCCCCCTGCCTGGAATTCATTTCCTCACTCCGCTTCCTCGGGTTTCTCACTCAGCATCCCCACAGGTTGGCGGCCCATGGCTCAGTGTGATGGGGCACAGCCCCTGGTGCCTTACTGGTGTTACTGGTACCTCCAACCTCACATCACTGTGGCACTGCACTCCTGCCTGGAAGGCACTGCCACCCTCCTGGCTCTGCCGCCTGCTGCGTGCTCCTTGGATGCCCTTTATTTCCCCTTTCCTTCCCCTGCAGCATCTGTCTGACAGCACAGTGGCCACGACAGCACTCCGTGCTTCACAGGATCCTCCCTGGTGCCCCATATGTTTTGGTGCCCAAGGAGCCTCGGCGCATTTACGCTCCCACCACTCACAGCGTTGTCAGGGAAGGGGAGGGAAATTGAGCGCAGTCCAGGGGTGAAGGTGGAGGCAGTACCAGGATTTTAACTTCTGCTTGCGCTTTCCTGCAGGGGGATTGAAAGAGGAAAAATACAATGCTCAGCTGGAGCACAGCGCAGAGCTGGAAAACATTCGACCTGGGTGGCTTTCAGAGGGATTACTTATCCACTTAGAGCTAAATATGTGTTTACATGATCTGATGGAGCAGAACTCTCACTTGCAACAACTGTGTCTCATTCTTGATGCCTTTTGGCCAAGGTTTTCCTAAGTGGCTTCTGGATTTGGGGCACTCAGTCTGAGAGAGGGCCCCAGTTTGTGAGCAATGCCATTAAACTGTGCTGGAAAACTGCCTCGAGCAATGGTAGAGTGGGTTCCTCCCGTGGCCGCAGAGCACTCTGGAAAGCCCCAGCCTTTATTTGGGGATGAGTTCAGGGCCCCCCTGCTCCCCTCCTTCACTCAGGTCAGGGAACCTCCCAGCTCTCAGGCAATTGATTGAACCGAGCGCTCACAGTAATGACACTGGAAGGAAGCAGAGTAAATAACAACCATCGGATCCCCTTTGCAATGAAAAACTATTAGAGAGACAGAACCAGTAAAACAAATACCATTCCACGCGTCAATCTGAGACATATGAGCTAAAAATACATAGAGGGAGAGAGCACACACGAGAGAGGGGATGCAAAAGCCTTATAAATGGCGAAGTGAAAAACACCCATTTCCCATGCAATAACTAATACGGTGTGGAACAAAGGAGCTGAGGAGCTGAGACCTTCTCGCCATAAACAACCAATGGAAATATAAACATTTTCTAGGGCTCAGATGGCTGATGCTTCGATTTTATTTTACTTTTCTATACATTTGACAGCTAAATTCAGTCATTTGTGAACAACGTGGCCATAAAAATGAGTAACTGTGATTGGAGGTATCTTACTTTTGTTTTAATGCGCTCTGGAGTGATTCTCCGGAGCTGCTCCAACCAATGTGGGGAGGAGGGGGTGAGATCCTCCAGCAGATCCTCAGTCGCTGTTTGCAGACCTCACAACAGGAGAATTCCCCCAGTTTACACCGCTGGGGACGGGGCCTGGAGGGCTCCTGCAGCGCTGGCTCCAAACTCTAAATAACGCTGTCCTCAGCTGCACTGTTTGGGATTTGTTTGCAGAGCCCCATTGGAGGCAGCTGTCTGCAGAGCACTGCCTGGGACAGACACAGGGGTGGGCTGCAGAGATTTTATCATCTCTTCTACTTTTCCCCGTCTTTAATTATTTCAGCTATGTCAAAGTGGAGCAGAGGGGTTTTGTCAGCAAACAGAACAAGTGAGGCATTCCTTGCCAACCTTCTTTTGTGTAGGGGTGAAGTACATCTGTATGAGAGCTGGAAGGGGCTCTGGCTGTCCCTGCTGCAGTTTTGGTCTGTTTTCATCCATAAACTGCCCATAAAATATAGGTGAAGCTGGTAAATTCCCTGTACTTCACTTTACCTGCCTGCACAAGGTACCTCGCCAACATGAACTGCTTTGGGATCCTGGGATTAAGGAAACCTTCAGGTTT
>JAOWBP010004587.1:1883898-1911049 GCA_028571105.1 Tragopan temminckii
TGGGTGGAGGAGAGCAGGTCCTGGGGGTGAGTTTCCTGGTTACCCAAGGATTACCTGGCTGGGAACTTGCTTAGGGGCAGATCCTAAATCACACAGCCCAGTGCTGTGCATCTGCTCTTCAGTGATGTGATATTACGTGATATTTAAAGCTAAAGCCGGCTCTGGTGGTGAGATTTACCAGGTTGGAAAGCAGAGCAATAAGACACCATGAGCAGGAGCTTCAGCTGAAGGTGGAAATCAACTGCTATGCAAAAAAACAAAAACAGGAAAAAAAAACAAAAACCACATATATTGTCAAAAGTCCCATCCGGAGGGCTTGGGCTATGCAAGATGGGGATTTCCATGCTCAGGTTCCAGCGAGCTGCTGGGGCTCAGAATAGTCCCAGTAAGTGCTGCAGCGACCGAGCGCACCGCGGCACAGAGCTGCGCTCCCTCCACACCTCTGACCTCCCAGCATTTAGAAAAGACATCTTCTGAGATGGATGCACACCCGCAGGGACGGTGAGAAAGGGCAAAGCGCATTCCTGCCGCACTCCCCCGCGCTCCGCTCACGGCCTCTCCCACCGCCAGCCTTCTTTTAGTGCCAGTTGTAACAGAGCCAGAAGACACGTGGGGAAAAAACTGGAGGCTCGTTAAGTAGATCAAATGTTAAGGTAACATTATGTGCCACAGTGCGTCCTGCAGGCTGCTGGGGACGGTCACCCGAGGTGGCTGTAATGAGCTCCATTTCTGCTCCTTCGCACGGCTGCAGGAATCAGTGCTGTGCCTGAGGCTGCAGCAGAGCTCCGCATGCACTGCCCTCAGCCCATGCACAGGGTGTTATGCCAGCTGTTCCTAGGAGCTGTGGGCCGTGTGAGTTCAGAGGTGCCAGGGTGCACCGGGCTCTGCATAGCAAAAACAAGAGGAGCCGAGGTGATCCCTGCTCCCAGCACCACATTGCCCAGTGCCTCCATTGGCTTCTGCCCAACTCGTGCCACAGAGTCAGGATGGTGAGCTCTGATCCCAGAGCGATTTTTCTTAATGTCTTTATATAGATGAGTTAACTCAGAGCCTTTCCAACACAAGCATGTTTTTCTGTTCCTTCATCCTGACCTTGGCATTTTCTTTCTCCACTCCAAGTTCTCTGCTGTCCTCTGGCCAGCTTTGCCTCTCATTTGTCAATGTTATTATTGAATTTTCAAATGCCAGTAGTGCACATAAATCAATGGCTGGCTTCTCCCCAGTGGCATATCCCTGCCACATGTGGTCATTCATTTTTTTTAATAAGTCCTCCTCTCCTTTCACCCATTTATAAAAATGCATCTTGTTCGCCTGCCGCCGTCCATCATCCGGTGAGTCCAGCTATTTGTTGCCCCTGAGTGCTTATTCATCAACGTTTTCAAAAGCAAAATCACTCTTCGCCTCCTGCTCTTATTGTGCCATCAATCTCGACTGGGGATCAATAAACCTCACTTTTGCAATTTTTCCCCCCATCGTCCTGCACTGGCTTTCCCAAAGTCTGGTGGTTGTATTTACATTTCCAACTGATCACCGGGAGCAGGGCGATGACAGAGCTGAGCAGCAGGATGCTTTCATTTGCTCCCAGCATGGCAATAACTCGGTTGGCATCACTCATCCCACCTGGAGACCCCAAGGATCGAACGCTCATCTCCTTCCCTTCTCTTCTCAGCCTCGGGATTCCAAATGGGGTGAAGATGAGCCCTGGCCATGCTCTCCTCACAGACATCAGCCCTGGGGATGGGGAATGGGTGAATATTCTTCTTCTAAACCGAATTTAAATGAAAAATAGGTTTTCACTCAGAACTGAAATTGCCATTGAAAAGTCATTTTTATGGTTTTTTTTCTTTGTTTTTCAATAATAGCAATCAAAACTAAAACTTTTTTTTAAACTTTTCTACTTCAAGAGCACTCTTAAAAACATGACATTTATTTCTGAAACTGTTTCCAAGAAAACAGACCATTTTCTTTTTTGACCAGAAATGTTTTCCAAAGCTGAATATTTTCACCTGCCTCCTGAAAAAGCCAAACGTTGCTGTTATCAGCTTTATTTTATCGTTGACTTTCTAAAAACCCCCACCTGAAAACACTTCCAGCTTCTGAGATTTTCCACCCCGTGCAGATAATGGGACTTTGGTCTGTGGCAATCACAGCTGTGATGGAGCACATGGAGATGGGGCTCAGCCCCATGGGCTGGAGGTCACCATGCCTCCCTTGCACGTTGCATTTCCAGCCCTTTTCTGCATTCATTGGAGACAGAGGGGAGCCTGCCCTCTCAGCCCTTCCTTAACGAGGCCAGGGATGGGATGTCCCAAACTTTTCAACTGGAGAAACCTGCATAAAGGAGAAAAGCAGCAAACAAAAGCGCGTGCCAAGGCAATAAATTCAAGCCGCAATCACGAACATTTTGTGGTTTGGCACTTAATTGATTAACTAATTTGAGGCAACAAGATTTAGTGTAGCAGCAGATTAGCGTGGAAGGGCCGATGAGGCCGTGCTCCCATCTCCCAGCAGCGTTGGCTGCAGGAGCAGCAGAGGAGATCCCCCATGGCTCAGCACCGGGGGAGCGCAGCGGAAAGGTCAGGCGCTGACTTATCAGCATAGACAAAATCCCTTCCTATAATATATGTGTTTATTCTCAAATTAAATATATTAATGTATTATTTGTTCTTAAAATGTCATTCAATAGATAGTAGGCTTAGGTTTCCTGGCAGACCTTTGAAGCTTAAAGAGTAATGTAATAATAGCACATTAATCCATAAGCTACACAGCCTTCTCCCAGCAGACCCCAAACTCCAGAACTGGCTCCGAAGTGCTGAATTTGCTGCATCTGTTTCTAGGAATTTCTGTCTAACAATAGTGGGTTTGTTGGAGGCTGCTCTGCCCATTCCAGCATGAAATGCTGCTTTTCTCCTCCTCCATCTGTTCGGCGTTAACATTTGGGCACCTGTACATGGTGTTTCTGGGGGCAAAGGCAGGTGTCCCTCCCCATAGCCACGCACATCATGGTTCCCCTGAAGCAGGGTGGGCTCCCAGCGCCGGATCCCACTCCCCACAGCCCTGCTGAGAGTGGGGCTGCAGAGCCAAGGTTTGGTTTGGGCCGAGCCCCAGTTTGAGCTGGAGGAAATGCTGCATTTGGACTTTTCCCCAGGCTGAATTCTTGGCACAAGGAAATCATCTCTTGGAAAAAAAAAAGAAAAAAAGAAAAAAAAAATAGTCTTGAAAGAATGTCTCCATCTTTTCCTCCAAATCATCCATCCATCTATCTGTTTGTCTGTCTAGAGATGATAGCTTGATAGCTCTCTAAATGCCAAACCTGATGTTTTGGAGAGCTTGGAATCCTTCTCTGAACCGCTCTGATTTTAATTCTGCAAGTCTTAATACTTGATTGACAAATACAGCTAAACAATCCATCACAGTCGCCTTATCTAAAAAATGTAACCTTTTTCTGTTTATGGAACACGCACATGTGGAACATGTTTTTCTTTTACTGTCTATTTATTCCAGACAGTTCAGTGCATTTTTGTTTTTGTATTTCGCACTGGTTTTGCTGGCTCCTCCCGCCTTCCCCTACCGCACCTTTCACCTCTGGTTCCTGGAAAAGAGGCTCAATGCAAACAAACCCGGCTGTGCGTGGATGTGGGGCTGAGAGGAGGGACGATGGAGCCATTGGTGGGGCAGGGAGCTCCAGTGCTGCAGGGCTGAGTGCAGACAGGTCATGGTTGGGCTGCAGAGCGCCGGGCGCTTCCACAACGATGGCAGTTCTCATTGGAGAGCTGTGAGGGCGATGGGAACCCTCCCTCATTTCATGCAATGTTGGTGGGCTGCCAACGCAGTGGGAGCACCTGACAGAAATTGATGTTGAGGTTTTGTTCGCCGCTGTGGGCGTTATCACCGACGGTGTTGACAATTATTAAATTATGGCTGCTGCTCTAATGATAGTCAAAGTAATGTTGGTTAATTGCTAAGGCAAATTAATGGCTTTTGCAATTCCGTCTTTGAGGAGGAGCTTGATGGAGTGCTGATGCTGAAAGTGTTAATGCTATGGGGAGGGACCCACGCGGCCCCACTGCTGCCCCACTCCCATCCCAACCCCACCCCACCCAACGTCACGCTCTCCAGCCCTGCTCACAAATGGCAAATATGGAAATAAATCACGGCCAAAGGGATGGGGTTTGGCAGGAAGGAGATCCCACCCCGCTCTGCTTCCCAGAAGCTCCCACTGCCCCAGAGAGCGGAGATTTCCTGAGGTGACCCCGGATCCCAGAGCCATAAAGGTCACCGAGGGAACATGCTGGGATCCTTCTCCTCAGCCCTTGTAATGGTATTAGCAATGACTGTTTCTTACTCAATCATACTCCCAAAGGATTTTCAATAAACTTTTTATGTGCCATAACTGTTACATTAAATAAAGCTGAAAGTATTGAGTAAACTGACTGTAAATCACTTTAGATGCCTTGGAATTACATTAAGTGTGAGAATTATGGATCTTTTGCTGCTCACAGAAACAGAGAGACGACAGAGCCAGAAATTTTTATGCTGCCAACCCTTCTGAGGGTTTTTTTAATTATTTCTTCATGCCACACAACAGTGTTCTCCTTCTGTCCATGGCTCTTCCTGGGACACGTGGGGGCTGAGCTCTATCCCCGTGGTGTAGGATATGGTGGTGCAGAGGGAGATTTTCCCTTCCAACCAAGCTGGGATGGCTGAAGCCTGGAGCTGAATGCTGGGGTAGTGTTGTGGTGTGGAAGAGCTCTATTGCATTGAGATCGATTTTCTGTTGGTAGCCCAGCAGGCAATGCTACATCTACACAAATATATTCGGATGTAAAACACCCTTAGGCACCCGAGTCAGCTTCAGTGTATGTTCCATTCAGCACCCAATGGAGAGACGATGCAACAGAGCAGGCAAAGCACCTTATGCTGCAGGATAGGGGAACTGCTCCTTTCCCCATCCAACCCCCTCTCCCAAACACAGCACAGCAAAGCTCTCTCCTGCCTGCAGCCACCCGATGAGAAAACAGTGAGCAAAGGGCTCCCAGTGGGAAAACCTCCTGTTCTGCTGATCTTGTAAATCGGCCGAATTCAGCATGTCACAGGCACGTCCTACAACACGCAAGACAATGCCCAGATTTTTGTAGTGCAAAAACCATATTAACCTTTGTGTACTCTTGCCGGGTTTCGACAAAAGATGTCTGTTAAGAACTGCAGGGCTCATTGTAATTGCATGTGGGTAAGCGATCCGGAGCTGTGTGAAGATAAGAAGAAATTGCTAAAGGCAAATCACCTGGGTTTTATTATGCTTGCCCTAAAAATAATTAGCATGGCCTATGAAATCATACTGCGAGGGGGTTTGTTTTAGCAGGAAACCATAACCTATGCATTGTGGCTTTCTTTCTGGGGAGCTGATCTTTGTAGTGGTGTCGGTGGGTCTCTTTCTGTAGTTTTTTTTTAAGTGCAGTAAAAGAGAAATGAAGGGGCTGGGATTGCTGTCAATAGCAGCGAGGTGCCCGGTTGGCAGCCTGTGGGATCTGGGTTGGGTCCTGCTGGAACCAGAGCCTGACCTTAAGGAAATCCCTGCCAGCATCCATGGGGAATGCATCCCTGCGCCGCTGCCCCAAGCGCTGCTTCTAACACATAATCACGGGTTGTGTGCTATCCACCAGGCATAAATCCACCGCCTCTTCTCAGAGCAAAACGTTGTTTTCCATTTGCTGCATCTATCCGGGACCGTGAAAATACCAAGGTCGCGAGAGAAAGCGGGGAGTAAAAGAGCAACCGCACACAAAATTAAAGGCTTGCTGTTTTCGGTGCTCGCTGCTCACAGTTTGGGGTGGGTTGCAGGTGATCAGAGCTCTGAAAAGCATTTGTGCACAGACGGCGTTACCAACCCCGAGCACCGGGAGCCCTGAGTCAGCTGTCCTCAGCATCACGTGTCGGGGCTTAAATAATGAGGTATCCAGGAGCCGTAAATACGGGGCCGTTCGCCCGAAACCTGCGGGGATTTTTGGGCTGTGTTCCAGCAGCTGTTCTATGGCAGCCGATGGTTCTCCTACACCTGGGCACAGTGAGGTGCCTATGAGTCAAATGAGGGCTTGTGGGGCTCCCACTGCTCGCACCCCCCATCTCCAGCTGCATGGATGCAGGGTAAAAGCCCCCAAATTCCTCCCAGGGCGATGTGTGGCTCCAACAGCAACTCCCCCTGTGTGACATACAGCCCATCAGTGCTGGTTCCCCGTCTTCTTGGTTCTGATACAGTTGTTTTTCTCTGTTTCATTTCCCGGTATTTGCTGTAATCCTTATGTAATCCTGGGAGATTATTTCTCATGGCACAGCCAATAATTTATGGAGTTCTACTCTGTGTTTTCTCTGCGGAGAAGATGAAGAGAAGAAGGGCTGCCGCCTTACTAGTTCACAATGTTCTGATATAGTCCTCTCTTTGGGCTGAACGCTTCCATGTATCTCCGATGGATTTAAATAGATCTCCCAGCCAGAAAGTCACTGCTCAGAGCTTCTCTCAGGTCCTGGGGGCTGCGGTGTTTATTTATTTCAGGGCACAGATGTGGATCTGATCTTCTCTTTTGATAATGCATCTGAAGTTTGGGTAACCACAGTTCCCCCACTTGATTCTTCATAGCGTTTAAGGTGAAGCAAACAACAAACCCCCATTGATTTGCTGTTCCAGCAGCTCTCCACGGAAGCACGTGGTGGTTTCCCCAGTGGTTGTTTGTACTGCTTTGCAACGAGACAACCAGTTTTGCTTTGTGTTATTCGCTTTAGTTTGTCTGGGTCAGTAAGCACCCAGCTGGCTGCCCATCAGCATGAGGTTTGTGGATGAAATCCATCTTGCATCAAAAGCAAAGCTCTGGAGGGCTCAGGTGGGACGTGAGCTGAAGTAGGAGTTGGTTGGTGCACTGAGACTCCCATCAGTTTATAGGAGGTCAAAGGGAATACAAAGGAATCGACATGAAGGCAGAGTGTGCTGCGCTGCCCCTGAAGCTCTGCAGGTACCACTTGTGTACCTCCCACATCTGAGGGCTCCAGTTTGTGGTGTTGGGACTTTAGTGCCTCCAGGGCCACCGTGAATGGCAGCAATCACTGCTATCCCTCTGGGGAAGGATGGCCGCGAGTTCTTGGGCTGCTTTTCTGTGCTGGCTCAGAGACTTGGAGTGCTGTGCTCAGGAGGAGCACCCACTGCAGACAGCTCCTTCCTGGGGTCCCTGCATGTTGGCTTTGCCCAGCTGCTTTCTGAGCTTCCTTCTAAAGGTCATAAATATCCTTTTCCCCACCGTTACACATTCTAAAACAATGGATTCCCCTCTGCAGCCACTTGGGCTGGGTTTATTAGCCAAGGAGGTGAGTTCCTGTAGCAGTATTCACTTGGAAAACAGAAACACGCTGCTCTGTAATTTGGGTTGCATTGAAAGTAAAAATACAAGCAGCTTTCTGAACATGCACAGAGCAGACAGCAGCCCGTGGGACACGAACCCAGCTGTTGTTTTACATTTACACGAGGCTGACCTGGAGCAGTGCCTCTACCCAGAACGTGTCTGCCCCACGTGTTTTGTGGAGTAGCTGAGATGCACCGAATGCCTTGATGCTCCATTTTCCATTAGTGGGATGGGGTAAGGAGGTGAACACAGGGAGGCTGGTGAGCTGCCCTGCGTGGTGCCCCAGGCTGAGCCAGGCTTGTTCTGAAGCTGAGAAGCTGGGAGATGCAGCTCTCGGTGTGGAGGCAGGAAGATTGATGGGGAGCTGGTAGGCTTCCTCTGACACGAGCCCCCCTGTGCTATTCAATGCCTCACTAAGCTCCCAAGTCTCAGAAACAATGCTAGCTCAGAAACCAGCCAGGGAATCCCTTTCCTTGCTGATCATGTATTTTTCTGCCGTAAAACACTGTAAGAAAGGCATTAAATTATATAAACCACAACAGTGTTCAGTCCTTATAGCCCTCAGTGAGTTGGAGGCACTAAAGACAATGTGATGTAGCTGTAGAGCAGTTTCCACGCTCTGGATTTGTGTTATTAAATACCAGAATAAATAGTCATTTCAAACCCACATCATTTGTCAGCTCTTGAGTTATGGCTGCTTTGGTAACTTAGACACCCTCTCCTGCCAAGTTCCCATGCTCTTTGTTTTGAATATGTATAATTTTATGTGTTTGGACTTAAATAACTTCTGCTGTTTCTCCAAGATTCCTCCTGTGCTGGAACCTGCCAGATCCCTCCTGGGGAGGAACAAAGGCAAAGGCACTTCCAAGCAGGATGAGAAGGAAGGGGACAGGGGGCTGTGTTCTGGAGAAACATATTGTTCAGGGCTTTTTTTTTCAAGGAATTGGAAAGTCATGCAGAAACTGAAACAACTTTGCTGTTAACTTTGGTCGTGGATCTTGGGAATGTGTCTTTTTCCCATGAAGTCCCAATGGCTTTAGGTGCTGAATGGCTACACAAAACTCAACTCGTTGTCTGATTCCATCTAAAAACAGCTCCTGATGGGTGCCTCCATCACCTGGGTGCTTTCTTAAAATCCCTCTACGTGTCTATGAGCCTTTTTATGTATTGAATGTCAATCTGGACTTGTTTTGCATGCATGAGTTTAGCAGCATCACTTCATGAGATCTCTGTGCAGACGAGGATGCTGTTGGTGCAGCTGCACCATCCCTGCCCTGTAGCACTGCAGTGGGGAGCACTGAGTTGGGTAAGGAGGGGATTCCTGATGCTGTGTGGGACCAGGATGGGTTGGTGCTATGTTCACAAGTGGAATGAGTTTGGCATCTCTTAGCTGCCGTTGATCATCTCCTGCATGTGTAACAGAAAGGTCATGGACACGTGGGGGTAACAAGGGATCTCGTGAGTTAAGAGTAAGAAATAACAGCGTTTAGAGCTGGCTGCAGGCTTCAATATTTCAAAATCAGGATGGGGTAAAGTAGAAGTGATATTTCCTTTTGACCTTTCAGAAACGCTCTGAGAGGCTCCAGGTTGGAAGTGAGAGCCTTGGGGCACCTTGTGCCCCCCCAACCCTGTTCCTCCTGTCCCCATGTGTGTGCTGTTCTGGTGTTGTGATGGTGTAAAGGGAGCTGAGATGGGAGACAGCATCCACCCATCATCTCTGGCGGGGTGTGCTCAGCTCTGCCAGGGTGAGTGGGGCTCACGGCACGTGCTGTTGGTACAGGGGAGCTGCTTGGGCTGGTGAGAGCACACAGGGCATAGGAAGGGCATTGGAAACATCTGTCCCTTATGTCTGACGAGCTGAGTGACTTCTAGGGATGCCAGAACTGCAGCAAGCCCTGTGGAATTGGCTGTCGATTTGAATTTGTTTACAGGGGAGGGGGAAGATTTTTGGTGCCTAAAATAGATGGGTGTGAAGTACTGTGATACAGAGGGCCTCTACACGCTGGGCTCTGGAGGTGATCGCTGCAGGTACCCCCTGTCATGGGGCAGCCAGCAGAGCTGGGAGGTGCACAGTGCACATCCTCACTGTCAGCATCCCTATAGGCACCCAAAGCTCTGTTATTTATTATTATTTACCTATTTATTGGGAAAACACTGAAGGCAGATGGATAATGGAAAGGTTAAGCAGCAAATTGCAGTGCTTCTGCCTGACCAGGGGACGCGGGGCACAGCTTTCCTAACCTGTAATGAAAGCCCTAATGGGAGAGGAACATTATTTTGCCTTCCACTAAAGGGCAATTTTCTGATCAGCTCTCGGTTTGAAGTATGCAGAGAGGAAAGAGAACGGAAGGAGAGAAATATATTTATATATAATATATATTAAAAAAAAAAAAGGAAGAAAGAAACACTTACACTTTAATGGAAGCTCATTTTGGTAAAGTACCCGAGTGGCCCCCGTGGGCCTGGAGAATTAAGCGCTGTCATTCATAGCTTGAAAGCGGAGCCATCCAGTTTGCAGACACCTGTCATAATTAAACTAATGGCTCTGAAAATGTGCCTTGATATTAAATCTATCTTCCGCCAAGGAGCAGGGCTGATTAAAACCGCTGTTTGACAGTTAATGATGAACCTCGCGCTTGCTGAGCTCTGTAACTGGAACAGACCGGTTCGGATCTCCCTGCACTGATTTCCCGGAGCCCTGGGGCCCATGGGGTGCTGCCTTCATCCCCTCCTCTTCCTCACCCCTGCATGCAATGGCCACTGACCCCACAACTGTGAGCAGCAGTGGGATGCAGCTTGATGATCCTTAAGGTCCCTTCCAGCATAACCCATGTGTGGGTTTGTGTTCTTTGGGTACTTCGAGCCCTCTGCCCTACAACACAGGCAGTGAAGCTTCCTTGTTTTCTCCTTCATTTAATTTCTGTGGAGCTCATGGGGGCACGGCTGCTCCGAAGGGGTGAGCAGCACCCAGCACTGTGTTTGGGGCGTCGTCTTGGCAGAGCGCACATTCGTGGGTGAGGATGCTGTGGAGGGGTCCATGGAGATGGATTTTCCATATGTGCAGAGGAAGAGCCACTTGTTGGAGCTGCGGATGGCGGAGCCGTGCTGACACCCAGCCGGGCTCCTATCTGACTATCATTAGCTTTCTTACCCAGCTCTAATGCCATCCGCTGCCACAACAGTAATTACCGGGAGATTAGGCGGCATTAAGCACTCTTTAATTTGACACATTGCAATGATCTCCATTCAGCCTTTCTGCTCGAATAACTCTCCATAAATATTTTGTGAGGCTACCAAAATAAACAGAGGCTGGGCTGTTTGCACAGCTGAGGTCTCTTCGGCTCCCTTGGAGCCCAGGTAGCAGAGCAGGGGTGGCACCGGGGGGCACCCAGGCGGTCCCTGGGGTGTGCACAGCACCCAGGAGGGGGAGGTGGCCTCGTGGAGCAGAAGCAGAAATAATAATGATAACGTATGCCTCGCACCGATGGCAATTTAATAGGAAACATTTTTTAAACAACAGCCCAATAAAGAGAGATGGGTATTTATGTAAGAAGTGGCTGCATTAGAAGAAATAATAATTACACTGGAGTTGTGTTCTTCTTTTTTTTTTTTTTTTTTTTTTTTTTTGGTGTGCTATTAGCTTAGACATTATTCATTAAGTAATGCAATGGAAAACCACTGTTAATACAGCAATAAATCCCATGGGGCCCCATTGCTTCTGAGATAGGATCATTTGGTAATTACAGTGCATTAGAAGTTCAATATTCTTTCATTTTTTTCCCCTCTGCTCCTCGCCCAGATGAGTGGTGGGACACACAGTGTGTGCCAGGAGGGATCTCTGCAAGGAAATGCTTTCCATGCGGTGCCTATGGGGCAACGCTGCCTCTGTGCATGGGAACCCCAATCCCCTAGCATGGGCTGCACACCACCAGGAAATCTGCAGCCCTCAGCAGGTGCGCCTTCCAATGCTCTGAGAGAACTTCCCCATGTGTGTCAGTGCTGGAGCCATCCCCATCCCAGCCCTCGCTGTAGTGGGAGCGCTGTCAATGGATGTGTCAGTGGGGCCATTGATCAGCATAGGCATTTCGGGGTCACCGGTCGATGGGAACTCTCATCAGTAGATGTAGGAAATGAGCGCTCGCGGACACAGGCAGCAACGTGAGCCTCCCCGGGGAGCACTGATACAACTCAATTTTCCCTATCCTGTTGCTCTGTCAATTTGTCCACGTCTGGAGGGGGAGGAGAAGGGCCGACACCTCTGAGTGTGTGAAAATGATGAGGGGAGCAGCGGCCGCTCAGCACCGCTCCCATCGCCCCATGGCTGCTCCTGAAGTCCCCTAGGGCTACCCAGCAATCCTCACCTCCAGGTGGTATCCTTTGAATCGTGGCATTGCTTTTCCCTTTCCAGCACCTGTGGCTGGTTTCCTGCTTCTCACACCTCTCCCACTGTTCTGTTTTTAGTGCTTTTTCTGTTTTCTTCCTGTTCTCAGTTGCTCACATCCAGTGCTTGAAATGGCACTGTCCCTCTGTGATGCAAATCAGATAAGAGAAACCATGCAAACCCCGTGCATCCATCTGCAGAATCCCATTCTGCTGAACCTGTTCTGTTTCATTCTGAGCTTAGGCAGATGTAAATCACGAAGAACTCCTTTTAAACCAATGTCAGCAGGAAAAAGCTCACAGAAATAACAAACCCACCGCGCCCTGTGTGTTTATCACTCTTCGTGGTAAGATAAACTTTGAGCTCAGTGGTGATTCATGCTCTTGACTTTCCCTGGAGGGCTCCTCCTGTGTTGTGCAGCTCCCAGCAGCCGTCTGCTGTGGGGATGGGAGTTTGGGCAAGGGGGAGTGGGATGCAAAGAGCACCAGGAGCCTATGGAAAGGGACAGACAAAGCACAAAGAACTGCGGCTTTGGGGAAACCTCATAACATGCTCAGGGCTCAGCACGCGCTCTTGGTTCCGAGCTCCCGTGGGATATTGGTGGTGTGGAGATGTGGTGCAGAAGGAACACCGTGACCACAAGTGGCACCGGTACAGGAGAGGGGGAGAAAAGATGGCAAGCAAATAGAAAAAAGCCCATTTGCAAATATTGTAAGGAATGCATGTTCTCATACGTGCTGCTATTAAGTCCGTTCGTATCATATCAGCTAACATCGTGTCAGCTTGGAGAGGTTCCTGCTTATTTCTTTTTCCCCGTGAAATGTTTTTCAATGCCTGAGCGAATCAAAATGAATGTAAATGAGGTTTATTAAGTCAACCCCACACAGCGCTGTATTGTCAGCGTTTGTAGGCTGTGACAGGTTAGTTATTGCAGCTTGAAGGGAATGTCACCAGCACAGCAGTCTTCAGAAGTAACTTTTTAAAAGAATAACAATAATAATAACAACAATAACAACCCCATCTCGGGGCTATCTGGGGTTTTCTGAGCAGTCCTTCTGCAGGAAATGGTGCATCTGGGGGGCACGTATAGGCAGCCCCTCCCAACGTGGTCCTCCCACTCCATGCCCCCCCAGTCCCTGTGACATCCATGATACCCCTCTGTGAGTGCAGCCCCATGGAGATGTCTCATGAGCTCAGTGAACCACTCTCACTTTTGATAAATTGCTTCAGCCTTGGCTATGCCACAAGACAACAACTCATAGCAGAAGCATTAACTGAGTTATTTATTTGGATTTAAAACAGGAGACACCATCCGAGGGATTGGGTCTTCAAGGCCAGTTTTCACGGGCATGGGGAAACCTTATCTGGTGCCCAACTTAGTGGCTGGAGCTTTATGGTCTTTAAGGTCCCTTCCAACTCAAACCACTGTATGCTAAGAGTAGGTTTGCACTGATATGAGATGTCCTCAGTCACTGTGGGGCTGAGCTGGAGGTGTCCCTGTTTGTTGCAGGGCAGTTGAGCTGGATGACCTTTGAAAGCCCCTTTCAACGCAACGATCCTATGGTTTTATGATTGTCACTGAAGGGAATTTACCGTATAATCAACACACTCAGTGTCATTACTACCCCCATTCCCCAGGCAGGCAGGCAGCAGCCCATAGGCACACGCTTCAACCCCTTGCAGAGTAGCTGGAAGCAACCATGCTCAGATCCCTGCTCCTGAGATCCTCCTGTGACCCGTCCAGGCACAATGCACTGGGATGGCATGGGGAGAGGTGAATCCCACCACAAGGCTGCTGCCAAGCTGTTCTATGGGACCTTTGCCACCTTGGCTCTCTGGATTGGCTTCCGCTGCTCTCAGCTGAGGAACTGAGGCTGGAGGACTGCGGTCACTCTGGGTCCTAAAAGATGGAAAATGGCCTTATTTACAAGCACCTGCTAAATGAAAAGGAGTGGCACAGCCTTGGTCGTGAGGCCAGCAGGCAGAACCCAGCCCTCCCCTGTCCATTTTCTGCACAGCAGGCCTAGCAATGAATGCTCAGCCCCCAGCACTGTATCTGCTCCTCCTGGGTCTGTGTTAGAGCGGAGGTGTTGGGAGTGTCACATCAGCGTGTTCCCAAAGCACTGATGTGCATGAGATGCCTCGCAGCCTATCTGCAGGGAGAGGAGCTGCAGGCTGATGGAAACCTACTCCGGTTTTGCATATTTATTCCATCTTTAAATCATTTCCGAACCACTAAACCATTTTACAAGGACGAAGGAAAACATCAATTACAATTAGAGTGAAAAACTCCTTCAAGGCAGAAGGCTGGTAGGCAGCAGACAGAGCCATCCGGGGGCAGTTCTTCCCCAGGTTCCTCCTTGCACTGCAGTGTGAGCACATCCTCATGACCTCAATTCTCGCAGGTTGGTGTGATCTGGGGCTGCCCCTGTGCTGGGCAGTGGCACTGGGCAGGCAACATCTTCTGGGGTGGGCTGGGCTCTGTCCCATTGATGCAAAGAGCACAGGGAGTGCTGAGGACTCATCCCATCCTGCAGCCTCTGCCCAGTGCTCGTGTTCCCTTCGCATCTCACCTGTATTATATGGAAAGAAAAACCCAGAGTGCTCCTTCTTCCCAATATTAAAAAGAGCAGCAAGTAGAACTTCTATAAAATAGGATGGGATCAATAATTGAGCATGGCCTAAAGCCTGGAATTAAATGAAGGAAAGTGACTCCAAGCTTTTATCAGACCTACCCGACGTATTTTACCATTGCTCAAAATGAAATGAAAAAGTCAGGAGATGCGACTTTCAGAAATTGAATCGCCCTGAGACAACAGTGCCATGGAATTGCCCTGTTTGGGGCTGAGGGGGCTTTGTGTCAGAGCCTGCAGGGGGAGAAGTGCCGTGGCAGTGCTGCAGATTGGTTGTATCATCCTGGAGGTGCCCCATGTGTTGCACATGGGATGCATCAGCGCTGCACGCGGCGACAGCGTTCACTTCGTGCATCAGCATGGCACTCGGCGCGCTGCAGTCCTGATAGAGCAAATTAAATTAGCTGCTAATTGCTTAATTGGTGAGGGGCTCTGTAAAGCAGCTAGGAGCAAATTAAGCAGAAGGGAGAGATGCGTGCGTCGCTGTGCTGTGATTCGAGGGCTGCTGGGAAGGAACCGTGGGGATGCAGGTCCCATCACTGCCCAGCGCTGGCCATGAGCCCCAGGGGTGACCACAGTGTGGTCCCTACATCGCCCACCTGTTCGGTGCTGTGCGCTCGGCAGCATCCCCAGATGGTGCCCCCAGATGGAGCTCTAGGCAGCAAGCTCTGCCTCCAAAGCGAGCGGAATTCTGTGTCTTCCTTGTCAAAAAAAGGAATTGAGGAGGGGGTGCGAAGAACGCACATAAGTGTGGGGACCTCCGCCCGCGGAGCAATGCGTCCTCACAGCACAGCCACAGGTGCTGGGGGCTCTCAGCCCCACGCCTTTAAATTCCAGGCAGATGCCGCATTAACTTGCGTGACTCCTTGCCTGTAACAGCACATAATGGAGCACGAATGATGTAACTCAATGTGATGCCAACATTTATAGGAAAAGACACTGCTTGCTGAGGTCAGGCTGGTATCTGATTGGAGCTGGCAGTGGGAGCAGCAGTGTTTGTGAGCCCACACCACGGCTCTCCCACAAATCACATTACTCTGAAGGCTCTGTTGGGCCCCTGGTCCAGACAGCTCCTCTAAACTGGGGGCAGTGATGGGGCTGCAGTGCTTCAAACCTACGCAGGGCTCCATGGGATCCGCCACAGACAAACTCCTAAAATCGTTTCCAATGAGAGATTTTTGGGGATGGTTTTTTTGTTTTTTTTTTTTCTTCTTTTAAATGAGCAGAAGGATTCTAGATAAACTCGATAAGGGCTGGAATCAAAACAGGATCCCGGAGCCAAAAGTGGAGTGACAGCTATTCCGGGTAGTGAAAATGATGACAGATTCTGAGCAGAGAAACGAAGGCGATGCAGTGAGTGGTGCTCATCCTGCAACAGCACTGTGCTCGGGGCCAGGCAGGGGCACACTGCAGGGGTGGGCAGGGGTCTGCAGCCACCCCCAGAACACAGCCTACAGCAGGGCGAGGATCTGGTCTGTGCCATCAGAAGGCTGAGTCTCTCCAGGTTCTGCAGCAGATTGTTTCTTCTGCTGCAAAGTGATTGCTGGGATGACACGAGGAGAGACATCGAGCCAAAAAGAGTCTTAATTTTGTAGGAAAAGATCACAGTCAGACAGGAATGTTTCTTGATGAGCTTATGGGGAAATTGAGGCACTGGAAGAGGAGGTCAGCCCAAAGCTGGCTGTGGCCCTGCTGGCTCATCTCTGCTTTGATGAGTCTTCAGTATGCAGATAATACCTTTGGTTTTCTTGGGAGCTGAACCCTTTAAGAATCCAGTTGCAAAATGCTTGCCCAAGGCAATACTGGAGTGCAACAGACGCAGAAATGCAACAGATGCAGGAAGCACAGCTCCCCCAGACGTGCAGAGCTGTGCCGGGTGCCTCACCAAGCCCTAGGCTCCATGAAACCCCCCTAGAAGCCAACAGCAGCACCTCTGGGACAGCGGATGGAGCTCCCATAGCCAGAGGGCAGCACAGGGTGCAGACTGGGGCTCCGCTGCAACGCCCAGCCTGCCTGCAGCCCTTAGAGCCATTTGCAAAATGCTCCCTTTAAATAAGCATTTATTTTTAAACCGTGGTTCAAGTCTCACCAAAAAAAAAGCTTAGAATAATAATGTATAGCCATAATACATCGGACGTGAAATAATGCCGCCGACGGTAACATCAATAACATATGGAATAATAAAAGCTGCTGCTGATGTTGGAGCCGCGCGGTCAGCATAGCAGGAGGAGCTGAGGCTCCCGAAGGCTCTCCAGTCTCTCCCACCACCATCTCTAATTCTTTTCTTCAAGTACAAAATCATTCTTCCCCTGATCTCACTTGTGGTCAGAGCTCGGCGCAGGCCCATCACTCAGCACGGTGATTTGGTTCAGCAGGTGTTGGTTGGGCAATCGTTCATTTCGGGCTAATCTGCTGGCGGCTGTCAGGGGTTATGGAGTATTTATTGAGTTTGTGTCAGGTCCGGATGACCAATAGCCGGCAGCCGCTGGATGCCCATTGACACTGATGATATTGCTGAATTAAACTAGGTGATGTATACAGAACTTGCTTAGAGCTAGTAATGAAGCTGGGAACCATTTGAAACACAATACGGAGGGCCCCGGTGCTCCGGGCTTTGCTCTCTACCTTTTAAATAAAAAATTATTATTATTTTCTTTTAACGCCAAGGGAGAAGCCATGAATCGAGCTCCCCTGAAATATTTAGAGAGAAAAATAGAGTAGCCCAATGGAAATGAAAATCATCTTTATATTCTGTGGATTTACTGCCTGCTAGTTGGGCAGCGACTGAGGAATTTCTCAGCCGCTTTTAGAAAGGCAGCAAGGGGGAAAGCAGAGCGGGGAGGATGATGAGCTGATTATTGATCATGCTTCAAGGACCTGATCCCTTAAAAGCTTTGCTGAGCACCTTCAGCTCTCATTGACTTCAGCTCAGCGCGGGATCCGGATGCATTTGTCTGCGCCGCGCCGTGAATTGCACTTTGTGGGGACTGCACTGCCTGGGAGCTCACAGCCCTCCGAGGAGAGAACTGAGCGTGGGGAAGGCAGGAAGGGGCCACGGCCATGGGATCACAGCCCACCTGGGGATGTCCCATCCCACCCATGGGCACTGCTCACCTCCCAGCAGCCGCGGGCACGCAACTGGGCTCCAGGCTGGCGATCAGACTGCGTTGTTGCTGCATTATTCTGCAAAGAGCATCAGAGTTAATTTGGGGGACAATCAGCTCGTCTGAGGCTGTCACTGCTGCTGGCTGAAACCTGCGGCGCTGGAGAAAGAGCAATCAGAGCTGTGACCTTGGCAAGGACTGGGGTTAGATTACAGGCATGATTAAATGCCGAGGAGAGAGCTCTGAAGCTGCTATTTGAATACCTGTTTACATGTAGGATAATAGATGGCCACCCGCTGCCTGCGAGGCTGTAATTCACTCTGGGGATGCTGGGACGCAGATGACACCATAAAGCACACGAGGCAGTGCAGGATGCTGGCAGAGCAGCGCGGGGCCCTGTGGTGATTTACAGCCCTGGGCTCGCTCTATGGCCATCTCATCTATTGTCTTTTTATTGCAGACACTGCACAGAGAAATTATTATTGTAAAAATTTGTTTAAAGGAGCTCCGTAAACTCACTTTGATCAGACAATTTCACCTTAAAATCCTCCTGTTCCTGTGGCTGGAATGAGGATGAATGGTGTCTGAGTTATCCTCGGGTAAGGCTCCGTGCCAGGCAGCAGCGGGGAGCTGCAGTTGGGCTGTGAGGGCCTCATGGTGACACGGGGCAGAGGCAGAGCTGAGAATCCCAGGTGTGCAGCCTGGGTTCTTTGCAGGGGTTGAGACCCCAGGAGCCCTCCTGCCCACTCACGGCATTGCTGACAGCCCCAGCAAATGGGGTGGGTAGGGATGGGATGAGGATGAAGATGGGAATAGGGATGGGATGGGGGGAAGCAGCGTGAGCTGAGCTGCAGAGCAGGTCACCTCCCTTCTCTCTGTCAATAGAATGGGTGTTAATGACTTCTCTGAGCTTCTGCTCCTCCTGATGAATGATCTTTTTGAAATCCTTTCTGAAAAGCACAGTTTGGGATTAGGGCTGAAAGCTCCATTTGATTAAGAGACTCAGGTGCAAATTAGGAGACGTTTTGTGTTCAGTCTTCCTGCTTTTTCCATCAGGACCCGAGATGAAAATATTTCCATTACCATTTACAGCCCTTTGGTGCCTTCTGTGGTGCAGTGCCTGGAGCTCCCTGTGCACAGCCCCTGCTCAGGATCGGGGCTCACTATTACTTGGTGCCACAGCCATGACCTTGGGCAGGGCACTCCATCTTTGGCTGGCGGTGGTAAACAGCAGATAATATTTCTCTATCTCCTGCAGTGCAACGTGAGAATAAATCAAGTGGACACAGGAGGCTGGTCGGAGCAGCCCAGGAGCCAATGCCTTCCCAAGGTTTGTCCTATTCCCATCGCACATCTCCTCGCCCTCTGCCACTCATGGCATGCAGCATTCCCTCAAAGGTGCCATTGTGCTTTTGTCAAAGTGCTGACAACCTCTGTGCAGGTTTCCCCAGGACCCCGCAGCAAATTATCGGTGGCATTTGACACAATGGTCAGTGCCTGTCTCCCACCTCGCCATTTGCCATCCATTGTAAGCCATCAGACATGAGGGTGATCTATGCATGTCCCGTCTATCCAGGGCTGTGTGGCAAGAGAGGAAAAAGAAGAAAAAAAATCCACCAACTAAACCCATTGGCACCCAAATCCCTGCCCAGCTGAGAAAATGGTGTTTCCAAGAGATCTGAGAAGGGCTTCTCAGTGTCTCCATCACAGTCTGATCCTAAGGCAGATGACCCAGGGAGCACTTCATCTTTGTGCTGAACAAAGGCAGTGGCAATGGGGCTCACCTCATGATGACCATCACCAAATTCTCCTTTCCCAGAGGAGGGGAGGGTTCTTGGGCACCAGGGAAGGCTGTGCCTTGTGCCCCGCTCTCTTGGGACAGCCTTAAAAACCCAAGTTCCTAAACAGCTGAAAAAACATAAAATGCTCCATATACTTTCTATAAACAAGCAGTTAGAGAAACTCAGGCTGGAAAACACTTGGTGGAATAAGGTCAAGCTTCTCATATGAATCAAATTAGTGGCCGCTCAGCTAGCACCGCAGTGCATTAGGCTGAAGGGACGGGGGAACACAGCTATTCTCAAGGTTACGCTTTTGTTTCCTCTCTGGGCTGCTGGCTGCCGGCTCTTTGGCCACGCTGAGCCATTCTAGGGGATATTTGTGTCCACTTCCCAGCGTCTGCTCTGAAGGTGGTGATGAGAATCCTGATTTAAGAGGAGGGAGCTGTGAGGTGGGCAGTGGTGGTTCCCCCAATGGCTGAGCAGCACCATGCTGGGCTCAGGGCCTGCAGCACACACTGAGCATCGCTCGGAATTCAGTGAGAGTTTCTCGAGACTGAAGCGTTCAATTTTACTCCACTGAGCATCCAGTATAATCCATTGAAAGGGCACTGTCCTTCAGGCCTTTCAGCCGGGCTGACAGCTGCCCTCTGATTAATTGACAGGTTAAAAAGATTGATTCCACATGTCAGAGCTGTAACCCTGCCAGAACAATACGGCTGTCAATTGGGCTGTAAAACAGACGCTTACATTAACAGCCCTGACAGCAGCAGCGCATGAACACATGCACCTGCCTTTATGGAGAGCCTAAACACACAGCCGGGCAAAGATTAATCATCCTGAAAGCAGTGCTGTGGGATCACATAAACGTCGCTGCGGAGGAGAAGCGGTGCTCAGACTGCCGGGGGGACCCACGGTGGGGACCCCAGCACTGATGGCCACGGGGCAGAGCACCGCAGGACCGTGCAAAGCATAGCCAGGGCATAACCCTGAGCACCAGCATTGCCCGGGGAGGGCTGCGCTCCAGAGATCGATGCGGGCACTGCAGAGCACAGCTCCCAAGCACAGCACTTCTGCTCTCTCGCTCGCTTTCCTTATCAGCACAATGTAACTCATTAATATCTGTCAGGCGGGGCTGTTTCCAAAGATCCTCAGCTGGGGCGCAGCGCAATATCTGAAGGGCGATTTATTTCTCTGACAGTTCTGGAGCTGAGAGCGCTGCTGCGGGCACTGAGTCCACATCCATGGGTGGTGGCCCCACACTCCCACCCCCAGTGCTGAGAAATGCCAAAGCCCCGCACGCCCCGCAGCGATACGGAGAGGGTGAGTCACCAGGAGCCGGGCGCTGCCAGAAGACGTTTCAAAGCTTTTATGGGGAGATTCAATGCAGATATACAGAGATCAATTATCTTAAAAGCAGCAAGGAGGTTCAGCAAATATTTCCAGCTTTAAACAGGTTTATTTCCATCTGCACTTATCTGTGCTATTTAAACTCCATTGCTTGCAGTTAATCTTTTGTAATGCAGCATAAGAGGGCTTATTTACTTTCTAATGACATCAATTGGCCATAAATATTAGACATCTAAGGTTCGCTGAAGCTGTAGGGACAGCTTTCCATTCCTACTTGACATTTGACTATTTGCAGTGCTTCCTTTCTGTTTGTTCTTGTGTGACTCACTTATCGGCTGTCATAGGCCCGTGTTCGATTTATTTAAATTGAATGAATAAGTACATTAGGCAAAGCTGTCAGGGGAAGAGAGAATGGGAACTCGCGGGGATGAGTGATAAGTCAACAAGCTGCAAGGGAGATTCTGAGCAGAGCCGCACAAATCAAAGTGCTAAAGAGGAGGAACAAAGCGTGGTGACACGGCTCTGCCGGGAGCACAGCGGTGCAAACGGGTCCCGGAGTGCATCGCCAACGCCAATGGTTCTGCAGTTGCTGCAGGATCAAAGGCTGCAGGCTGCTCACTGCCACCGAGCTGGGAGCTGTGCAAATACCCAGATAGCTCTACATGGGAAGACGGTGTTTCTTTTTAATTTTCTTCATTGCTTGCTACTTAGCCACACTAATTAATTGCGGGAAGCTCATATCGCAGCCCTACTGGAACTGTCGGTGCTGAATCCATTCGTCATGATCCAGGAGGGGGGAAGAGACCTCGAGCCATGCTGTCGTTCTCAGCTCGTGGAAGCAATTTGCTTTGCGTGAGAGTGGCGGGGATGAAAGATGTGTTTGGGAATCACCTTGGCTCGCAGAGATCCCCCCCTGCTTTGCACACTGTCTGCCAGCCCTGCACCCTGCTGGGACACGGGGGGTACTGGGTGTGAGAGCCCCATCCTGCTTGGTTCTGCCGATCCTCTCCCCTGGCACTGTGCTTTTGTTTCTCACCTCCTACCCCCCACACCCCCAGACCATAATTGGCAGAGCACAGTAAATCAGAGCTGACAGTGATTGAATAGCAGCTGATTAAAATCATTTGTTTTCCAGCTCGGCCAGCTGCAGACTCTTGCCTGCATGACTCTTGTGGCATTCCCTGCATTGCTTGCTCTCTCTCCTTCCTTTTGAAGGAATCACATCGCATTTTTCCAATTCCTAGTGGATGAGGTGCTCTGATTGCCCCCTCCACCGCCGCCAGCCCACTCCCATAAGCGCAGCCCCATGCAGCCCACAGCCACGTGGAAGCTCCCACAGGGCTGCACAGTGCTCTCCTCTTTCATTGCACGGCCACATCTGCTTTGGGTTTGTTTGTGCTTGTTTGGCTTGTTTTTTCCCAACAGCAAAGCTGGGAGGGAGGGAAAAGCATTTAATTTCTAATCCCACGTACCCAGATCACAGAACAGTGAGAAAAGAGTTGGGAAGGAGCTGCCAAGGAAGGAAGGACCAGCACTGAGCGGGTGCACTGCGGGGAAATGCATTCCCATCCCAAAAGCAGGGCCACCGCCAGCCCCGAAAAATGCACTCTGGCCACGAGTGCCATTCCCCGATCTCCAGCATCTGCTGCCATATGCATCGAATTAAAACCAAATGCAAACTATAAATCTCCCTGCCATTCCTCGGAAAGGTTTCACATGACAACCGCATTCCTGTGACACTTTCCATCTTATGTTTTACCGCACAGGCTAACAGCTGTCTCCAAAACAAACGCTGGTGATGAGCAGACAGAATCACGGCCACTGGGACAAAGTCGCTGTTGTTGTACCGGGGCTGTGCCCATTCAGCTCCATGGGCTCAAAGCACGTGCAAGGGAGCTCATGGGAGGACTGAGATCTGCAATGGGGTTCTTCCATACAAACGTTATTTTTGTGCACAACCACGTCATGAAGCCAAGATGGCCTCAAGTATGTACCGTGCCCTACAGAATGGACCTAATTCTGCCTTCAACTTTCCAATGCAGTGAATTCTGCCTGGGTGACATTCACCTTCCCAGCACGCAGATGGGCAGCACCAGTTCCGAAAGCGATGGCCTCGCCGGGAGGATGTTTACCTTCCCAAGCCGCTTTCTCCTTACATTTAAACAAAAACGTTTCCTTTTCTAAACAGTTTACATTTCTGATTCCAGAGGTATCCTGCTTGCCAAAACCGCCAGTATTTGTCTCACTTTAAATGCATTTATATGCTAATGCAGACAGTCCCTCCTGCTTGCACACGTACCACACACAACTCTATAGAAATTACTCTTTTCCTGCTAGATTTACAAAGCGTGGCCATCAAACCTCCTTTTGATTCATGTGCATTGACTGCGGCTCTGCAGTGCTGATGGTGCTGTGATGTGGTGGCGAAGTACAGCTCTGAGCGTCCCACTGGAGCTGTGGAGCGATGCTGCATTTGGAGGAGGAGGAGGGGGAGGAAGGAGACATAATAGCAGGAATGTGGTTCTGGGATGGCCGGACAGCAGCACTCCTGTTTATGTCACCTTTGGGATCATCATTTATCTTTCCTTATCCCCCACCCCTATTGCCCCACAGCAACATGTCAGTTTGTTTAACTTCTTCTTGAGAACTACGAAGAGATTTTGCTTTTAGAATCCCCAAATCTTTCATTTTGACGGTCCCGTTCTGCATTAAGGTCATGTTATAATTGACACAGCAGAAGATTAATTGTTTGGGTTGCAACGCACAGACAGACGTTGGCTTTCTGTCTAAATTTGGGACAATCATTCTCACGAGGAACCTCAGAACTTCTCACACAATGGAAACTCCATTTTTCAGCCAGCCACAATCGTAACGCCATTGCACCACTATTAGTCTTGAAAGGACGTTTAAAAAACCTCGGATTACTCACTAAGATCTAAAGAACAATGTCATTCTTAAACCACCTTTCTTCCTTTCAAGTTTTCAGGACTGAAAGCTGACACTGGGAGGGGGAAAACTCTGACTCATAGCAGGCAGGTTGGACGGCGTGCCAGATCAGCCAGGGCCCAGCAAAGCTCTGCGTTATTCTGGAAAATAACGATGGAAAATTCATTTAAGAGTCGTGTATGGCTTTGCCGGGGTGGAGGAGGGAAGGGGCAAATTTAATTCAGGCCCAGAACTCCCCTCAAACGGATGCTGGATGTAAACTTTAGCTGCGTTTCTGTCAGCCTTAATGGATTTCACTTATGGGAACTATAATAAACAGCTCATTATGGAGTCAGCTGCGGGAGCGTTTTGAGCCCAACAGGGTCATTTGTTTTCCAAGGCAGATTTAGTCTAAAGGGGGTGGACAGAATAATCCCGCGTTCAAAGTGTCTGCATTAGCGCTGGAAGAGCGGTGACAAAGTGGCATTGGGTCCAAAGCAATGGCTGCTCTTTGCCCAAGCACGGCAAGAGCGCAGGGACATCCCGGTGCTCACCGAGCACGGCTCAGGGAACGGTCATTGCTTCTTCAAACGTTCCTGTTAACAGCACTTTTAAAAAAAAAACAACAAAAAAAAACCCCATAAATTCAGCCCAGAAACCATCCTGGCTAATAACGCCGAGGCTGGAACTTGTAAATGCCATCGCAGCTGCAGCTGTTGTTGTTGTGAACACTTTGAAAGCCGCTGCTTTCTTTGCTGGAATAATGATCTGCACTGTGTGATGACCCTCGAAACGTAACAGTGCTGAGAGATAACAGAGGAGCTGGGTGCTCGGGGAAAACAATTTGCTGTGAGAAAAACAGCCTGAGTCTTCATTACATTGGCTCTGAGTCCTGTTCCTGAAGATGCTGTTGATGCTCCGCGCTCTTTTGAGGTCGGCCTCATCATTTCTTGTCCCTTCGTTGCGATGCCATTTTTTAAGCCTGTGACTGTTGAGACAGCGCGATGGATGTGGTATGCAGTGTGGTTACAGCATCCCCATGGCGCTCACGGGGTCTGCAGGAGAACTGGAGGAGGAGAACCAGGTGGGCTCAGCACTGCGTGGTCTCACCCCAGCCCATGGGAGCGCGGCCATACGGGGCTGCCATCAGCCCATCCCAGCACTGGAGGGCTCTCCGGGGCAGAATATATTCTCCTAGCTCAGAGCAGGCAGTAACTCACAGCCCTGCAAAGCACTCTGCCAATACAGCATTTGCTGATGTATAGCTACAGCCATTTTCGCTGTTTCCCTTACTCTGTCTCCGTATAGAATAATATGCGATTAATTGATTTTCTGTCGCTCTTTTAGTACGGAAAATTAATTTTGGAGCAACCTTGTTTTCTCAGGGTATGAATTCTCTACATGCAGAGTAATTCCGCTCCTACATTATTCATGAGAGAAAATAGTGATGGAGTGTGTAACTGAGGCAGCCCCAAGGCCACAAACTGATAGTCTGCGTTACTGATACAACAATATTCCACTGATGCTTCTAAATAATTCACGGCTACAACTCAATTTGGCACCAGGCACGCGGCTCGGGGTGTGTGTGCTGAGAAGAGAGGGGGGAACCTCAGGGCGAGAGGAGCCATGCCCAGGGCTGGGGCATCACCCGGTGCCAGCGGTTCCCGATCTCTGCTCCAGGCGCAGAGCATCAGTTGGGCTTTGCATTTCCCACTGCAGCATAGTCTCCTGGGGGGCTACGTGCCACCTGCCCCATGTTTCCCAGTATGGATATGGGCTGCAGAGAGGGTTAACAGCCCCAGAGCTCTCCTCGTGGAAAATGGATGGGGCCTTTCCTCCCTCCTCCCCACCGCTGGCATCGGCTGCACGGAGTGGGTCCAGCAATGGAGAGCCCCTTCCTGGCACCGGCCTCCCTCCAGATTAATGACTTGCGATGAGATGCCGAAGTCACACATTGGGATTTTTTAGCGTTGAACTGTACCTGGCACCCCACGGCCATTTATCACGGGGCTGCAGATGGAAGGCGGCAGCAGCGGGATGCAAAGGGCCAAGAAACACAGCTCTGCAGCCAACCCGCTGGGGGCCAGAGGGCTGCACTGCAGCCAGCCCAATGGGGGACGGGGGGGCAACTGCTTTGGTTTCATCTGAGATGATAAATAGGATTTCTTTGGGATATTGGAGCAGCTGCATCTGACCTGGCCATTTATCTGACAGATCTTCGGGGTGCGTGATAACAGCTCTTAGAGGATGGATGTGGTGTTATAAGCCATCTGGGCACTGAATGTGATTAATGGCATTCACGGAGATAAACAGATCGCGGTGTAAGAGAATCCCTGCCCTCGTTGGGGACTGGAGCAGCACCAGGAGCTGAAGCTCTCCCAGCAGTTGGTGCCATATTGATGCCAAACCCTCTGGGGGACAATGCCCATGTGCCACCAGGAACAACCCTGCAGCATCCCATGGCTGGGGGTCAGCACCCAGAGGGCTGGTGGTGGAGAGAAGGGAACCACACCATCCTCAGTGCAGAAACCCTCACCCAAAGGGATGGGTCAAATAAACACTGAGATTAATTAATCACTAATGGCACGGACTAAAGGTGAGCCTTCACCATTTACAGACTGAAGACAGGAGGGTCAGGATCGAGGAGCATTCACATTCCATTAGCAGAGCCCCAGCCCTGCCAGAAGGGAGGAAGAAATCCCTTCAGCCCATGCGGAGGAAGCTCGAGCTTATTGTTTCCTGCCAGGGCCAGGGCTACGTTTTATGAAACACCTGCGTTGGAAAACACGAGCACAGACCCGTGGGGCCATCCCTGAGGACGCGGCCCCGCGCCGCGGTTGGGGGCTCTGTGCCACGCTCCGTGCTGCCATGCCCGGCGAGTTCTCCTGGTCGGCATTAATAACAGCGGATCAATTACAGCAGGCAACCGGGAAAAGGGATTGTGAAATCCTTCCTGCATAGTGCTGGAGGTGGTGTGTGTGCATGTGTAATGCGAGCGATACAAGCCACCCGAGAGGGGCTATAAAAGGTGCTTTCTTTTGCCTCCAAATTTTGCTCTGTGGCTGCTCTGTACCGTGCACCAGATGCAGCAGCAACAGCGCAAGGCCTATAACCTCCTTCCAAATGGTAATAAATCCCACAAGACCCCAACACACTTGTAATTTACAACTCTGCTAAAATGAACATTATTTCAAGCTAAGCGTATTCTCCAAGGTGCGGGAGGAATGTGGCAGCTTTCCTGCTGACAGCGGAGTTTCTTTTTTTAAATGTCATGCATTCACTTTCATTACTTCCAAATAATTGCCCAAAAGATCAGCAGTCGGATGGGAGGAGAGCGCTTTGTATCGCTGTGGGTCGATCCCGTCAAGGCACAAAGCAGCCACGGGGAATGGGCCGCGGTGGGCAGTGCTGGTTCTGGGTTGCCCCCAGCACTGCCTGGGGCAGAGCAGCTCCAAGACAAACTCCAGATCCTGTAATGTAAGCCCTGAAGGAAAGCTGTAAATATAGGAGCTGCTGGCAGAGAGCAGGGCTGGCCCAGGGCTGCAGCGGCCGCTCCCGCAGTGGGAGGTTTGGTCCTGGGATGGGCGCAGGC
>JAOWBP010004587.1:1914494-1928804 GCA_028571105.1 Tragopan temminckii
GTTCTATTTCTATCCACCCTCGTGAAATCCATGGTGCTAATTGTAAAGCCCGTCCTCAGGCAGCAGTTGCAAAGATCATTATTTTGGTGGTTCATTCCAGCATAGACTTTCCCCAATTCCCAGAAGTGGCACCGAAATGCCAATAATGGACTGAGCAGGATCAGGGATCATTGGATGCAGCTCTCCCACTGCTGGAGCTGCAGCAGCAGCAGGGCTGGCCACTATTTGCTTAAATTTTCATGCTCACAAATGTCGGTGACACGGGAGACAGGTTTATGGAGAGTAAAAAAAAAAAAAAAAAATGTTGACAAATGGCCCAGTAATCAACTGGAACATGCAATAAATCATTGGAGTGCCAATAACACTTCCAGGACGAGCTGCGAAAGGTCATTACGATGCCACCATGTATCACGCAGCGCCAAACAAAGCAAACAGAACATGTTGGGAATAGGATTATGGGAGAAGCATCTGTCAGTTCTAATTAAGAATTAACTGTGGATCCTATGTAAAAAGATGTGTGGTTTGTTCCTCTCTCTCCCCTTTCCCACTTAGCTCTCCATTTTTTCCCTCTCCAAAATAAAACTCCATTAGTTATAAAAGAGCTCTCTGTCAGGGAGTCCATCTGACAGCAGTGCAATAAAGCAGTGTGACAGCAGGGCTGCAGGGCAGGACGGGGCTCTCCTTGGTGCCCAAGGGCAGCACTGAGCTGCACTGCCCGCAGGAGCACTCGCTCAGAGCCCGTAGGTTTGGAGAGGAACAGTAGGTAAAGAAATGCTGATGAGATAAAGCAGAAAAGTTAAAGAAATGAATGCCAATAGGGGAGAGGCATCAGGGAATGCCCCACTCCTCCCTCACTCTCTCCACTCATAGTACCCTCCTCCTCCTCTCCCCCTCTCTCCTTCTCCTCTCCCCCCTTTATTCCTTTCTCCCCATTAACCCTAGCCAAGTTTTATCATGGGGGTGCCCATCCCAGGGCTCCTGCCATGAGCGAGCTATGCAAGCCACATGCTTTTCTTTATCATTATTATTATTTTTCCTTTCTTCTCCTCTATATTTCCAGGCCTCTTTTCTGCTTAAGTTGGCATTTCTTCTTTTTTCTCTTTCCTTTTTTTTCTTTCCCTTTCTGCTGACTGAGACAAGACCGTGTCCTACTTCAGCACCCCAGGATTTGTTACATCTTCAAGGTGCAGCTTTATGGCCGCGGTTGTCCCGTTTATGGTACAGTTCTTCTTATGGGTTCTAATAAACTTTGTAGCTCCAGGGTGCTCTTAAATCCTGATATGAAAGATAGAGAAGAATCATTATTTAGTCCAACTAAATATAGGATGCTTCACCCTTGAAGGCTGAGGATAATGTTTCTCTCGCAGGTGTGGACAGACCCATAACTCCTGTGTGCAGCAAGTGCAGCTGCAGGAGGAAATAATCAATGCTTCCCATGGAAAGAAGAGTGCTCAGCCCAGTGGAATGGGGAGAGGCAGTGCCAGCTGGATGGGTGCTTAGGAGGGTCGTTTAGCACAGCAAAACAGCATTAAGGCTCCTTAGAAGTAGACATCAGCTAGGAGAGCAGGGTTCAGCTGAGAGCTGAAGGCACTGCTTGGTGCGGTTGGAAGGTCCTGAACCTCAACCATGCACATGCAATAGAAAGTTCTCCTGTGTCCAATATTCAGGTTTCCACATGGGGTCCATCTGCCAGCCCAACCAAGGTGACCTCAGCACCTGAAATATGAGAGGCAGAAGGGAAGTTGCCAGGCTGGGATGCAGCACTCACAATGCATGGGGAAGCCAAGCACTGCTCCCGTTGACACGGTGCAGGATGTGCTGCAGGCAAGCTCAGTGTCTTGTGCTGTGAATAAGCTGGTGGGCTGCAGTGATTGCTTTGTGGTTCTGGTAGCAGCCAGTTGTCTTTGGGGCATCTGTATACCAAAGCCCTCTGCATTTGTATGGAGCTTAGGGCACTTCTACCAGTCCTGCCAGGGATGGAGAAGGGTTGTGGGCTCTACATTGAGCAGGTTCTACACTGAGTGTGGTCTACATCAAGTTGGGCTCTACATTGTGTGGGTTTTACATTGAGTTGGGTTCTACATTGGTTAGGTTCTACATTGAGTTGAGTTCTACATTGAGCTGGGTTCTACATTGAGCTGGGTTCTACATTGAGTTGGGTTCTACATTAAGTTGGGTTCTATATTGAGTTGGGCTCTGCCTCGACTGGATTTTACATCGAGTTGAATTTCAGGGAAATGCTTTTTTTATACATAGTTTTTTTCCCCTTCCCTCAGCTTTCCCAAATTCTGTCTGATTTCTATTTTCATTCTGGGAAGGAAAAAGGAGGTCAAATGAGGTGGAAAGGCCTACACCATTCTCCAAGTTTTTTCCAGTGTGTGTTTTTCCTTGGAAGTTCCCTTGGAACAGCAGTACAGTGCATTGCACACCCCAAAGACCAGTGGTCCCTTTGCTTGGCAGAAGTTACCATACACCAACCACTGGTTTGTTGTAAAAAGCCATCAGACAACAGCGTGTTGGGTCTGTAGTGTGGCTCTCAAAGCCATCACTCAGTTTCATTTCTCTGCAAGCATTTTGCTCTCCATAAAATCTCTGGGTTTTGTCTTACATGAATTACAAGAGATTGTTTGTAGGGGGCAGCAATACAAATCACTGGAAGCTGCAAATGAACTTTCAATTAAACACAACACCTCCCCAAAACCAGCGCTCTTCACAATCACGGTGCGCCAAGAGGAGGGTGACATAGAGCAGAAGATCCCTCAGCCTTCGCCAGCCTTTGGCCTTTCTGCCTTTTTTTCCTTTTTTCCTTATACCTCATCTGCTGTCGCAATTCCCCTCCTGGCAGTGAGCGATGGGCTGTCGGTGCTGGCGCAGAGCCGTGGCCGCAGGAGCTCCCAGCACACACCCAGCACTCACCACGGGGCCGTGGCAGCAGTGCATTCCCCATACTGCCAGGAAAGATTCCACCCCCCACCCCCATGACCTGGTTACTCACATTTTCTCTGCTTCCTGCATGCCGCAGCCCCGGCTGCTCTCAGCTAATGGCACAGAGGTGGTGCTGGCACTGGAACACCCATCTGATTGTGCTCACACGTATAAATAATTGCTTTAAAACCCATGGGAAAGGCCAGGCTGTGAGACAGCAGCTTGTTTGCCATTCAGATTTATACAAATATATATATATGTGTGTATATATATATATATATACACACACATTTAAAAATGCATTTTGTAAGCTCTCAGGGTGCTTGGCAGAGCCATGGCCCATCACAGACCCATTCGAGGTGCAGCTGTGGGTTTTCTAGTGTCATGGGGAGCCCATGTGCCCCTGGCCTGTGGGACAAGGACAAGGACAGGAACGGGGACAGGGAAAGGGACAAGGACAAGACGGGGCAAGGACTTTGCCACTAGGCTGCGGCTGGCACTGGGAGCTGTGCACCTCCCCAAATGAGCCCTTCCAGCAATCTCCGCATTTATACCAAGCTGCTCCTCCCCAGCAGATGTTCGGGACTCACACGGAGGAACTTCCAAAGCAAACCATCTGGAAAAGAAAACAGCAAAGCACTGGTGAGCCATCCCCCTCCTCTGCTGTGCCCTATACCTGGCAGTCCTGCTCCCAAAGTCATGGGGAGGGCTGGGGAGGAAAAGACCACGGGAGCCATCAGGGCTTCTCTTTGATTTCAGCCCTGCTTCCAGCTGGATGAGGAGTTTCAATCCTATGACCTGCTCATGAGAATGGTCTGCCCCTGCTCAGGTCCCCTTGGCCCTGGCCAAGCCCTATCCAGCTGCCACACTGCTCAGTGTCCCCATGGCTAATTTCATCTCTAGGCATTTGGGAACCCATCAGGGAGCAGGCTGTGATCCCATTGCAACGCTGCTCCCGGATTTCTGCTTTTTGAGGATCGCACTGAGGTCTCCCCTTTGCCATCTTCCCTTCTGCACAGCCCAGGAAATGGGGCGATGAAAGCCGAGTCATCCATTCCTGCGTTATGTTTCCAAAGAAGCAAGTGTGACTGTCAGGTTTACAAAAGATTGTTTATGTTCAGCGGCGTGAAATGGGGAGCGAGCACACGGAGCAGAGCGAGAGAAAGACTACCCTGCCCGTGCTGACAGCGCGGCATTCATCCTCCACGCTACAGCAGACAAAGCGCTGGTGCCGCCTGACAGCGGCCATAAATCACCGCTGGGAGATGCTGTACCTACAGCTTATACCACTCCAGATGACAAACACACAATAATCCACACAGCACAGCACTTTTTCTCCCCTCCCTCCCTCGCATTCATTGGCGCTCCGGTGAAGGGGGATGGCGTGGAGGAGACCTGCAGAGCCAGAGGCCGCTGAGGGGTATGGAGAGCTGAAGGCTGTGACCTACTGAGCTGGGACATGGCGTCCCAGTTTGCCATGGGCATGGGGAGGGGATGCCAAGCAGGGCTGACTCTCCTTTGAGGATCCAGGGTTCGGTTGGGTGGGGGCAGCTGTGGCTGTGCCAGCGATGCCACTCTGCCACATCCCCACCAAAGGCACAGCCCAGTCCTGTGCCACCCAGGGATGCACCCAGGCTCTGGTTGCTCGCAGAAATGCCAATGCAGCATTGGAAGGCCACCAGCACCTTGGGCCGAGGAGGGAAAGGAGAGGTCTGTCTGCTTAGACAGCTCTTACATCCATGTATCCTAATTAACAAAAGATCTAATTCATCAAAGTGACAGCAGCTGTATTTATATCACCTCCTTCCATGGGGGCTGCTGGGGGTTTAGGGTTGGATTTTCATTCCTTTCCCTTTTCTGACAGCTTTATCTTTCCCACACACATTTTTATATTCCCTTTCTGGGGGAGAATGATTGATAAGGAAGCTTTCCTTGGGAATAGGGCCATTCATTTGACATTTCCTGCCTCCCCCCAAAAATAGAGGGGGATGTGCAGGAAAGGAGGGCTCATCCCGATGTGGGGCAGGGCTGACCTCCTGGCAAAGCAAACCCTGAGAGCCTGACAAGGCATCTGAATAGCACCTTAAATCTTGGAGAGCATAAAAGGAACCCCAACTGTTTTGGTTTGCTTTAATACCTGGAACTGCGTGGTTCAGGGCGGGCAGAGCGCGATGCTGAATTGCCATATAAATACAGCGGCTGTGGCATCTCTGAATTGCTCTGCTGTTCTCAGCAGGCTTGCTGGAGGGAGGAGTAAGGTTTGGCCATGATATAGGAACACCGAGATAGAGATGGTGGCAATGAATCCCCACTCAGCCACTCCTCCCCACTGCACTAAACCCTCGGTGTAGGCAAAGGCATTGCAGGATGCGAGGAGCTCGCGTGGCTGCAGGGACAGAGCCTAGAACAGAGCCAACCTCCCAGCCACCACCAAGCGGGGATGGAGCAGCCATAAAACAGAGCCAGTGGCATCGGGGTGTAGATCCTGATGTGCCGGGCTCCCTGCTCCTCCCGCAGCCTCAACTTCTGATGAACCAATGTGCTTCGGTGCGCATTTATATGCAAAGGCGTATAATATGTCCCCTGTATCTAATTATCTGTCAACCTGAGGCAGTTTGTTTTCCAAATCGGCCTCTCGGCTGTGACTTTATGAGATCGTAAAGAAAACGGTGCCACTCTCGCACTGGAGCGCCAGGAGAGCCTGGATCAACAAATTACCGGCGGTAATGGTGTCTGCCTGCCGCCATCCCCAGCATGGTGGGGACAGAGCCTGACCCCACGCCCTCCCATGCACCCATTCCTGTGCACCACCACGCACCCAAACCCATGCACCCCTGTATTCCCCCATCCATCCATCCCCATGCACTGTCATGCACACAACCCCATGCACCTGGCCCCATATGCCCATCCCCATGCACCAACCCCATGGTCCCCAAGGGTGCAGGTGTCCCCTGCTGTGCTGAGTCTGGCAGTGAGCTCCAGCTGAGGATTCCTCTGCTCACCCCGCTCCTGTGATTAATGATAGAAAAGAATTAAAAAAGCAGCGGGGAAAAAGAAGAGTGAGGGAGAGGGGAGGGGAGCGGGTCAACAGCTGAGTGCAAGGCAAGTCGCTAGACAGGGAGTAATTAAGATACTTGGGTAAATATGATTAATAAGCTCAAACTGGCAGGGTGTGCAGTAAACAAGGGCTAACCAGATGGTACCCTTTCCTTTCTGACAATGCTGCAAGCTTTGTGCAAACAGGCAGGAAGGCTCCGGATGCTCTCAGCACTCTCGTATGGGGAGGATGCAGCGCAGGGCCAAGCAGTGAGGTCAGCTGGTGGGAATGGGATGGTGTCCATTGCCACACATCCCATCCAACTGCCCCACAGGAGCCCCTTCCCAGGCAGAGGATGCCATTTCACCAAAGGTGAAACATTTGTGGAAATGCACTGATTTTGATGAAATTGCATTTGGAAAGAAAAATCAAAGGAGAAAATCGTTTCGATAAGGCCAAAGCATTTCTGTTGACCTTTTAGGAATTAAATGGCATAGAGTTTTTTTCCATTTCAAAACACATTTTGTTTCAATGTACCATATATATATAACGGTAAGAACTATTGAAACCAGAATTAAATGCTGTGATTATCCCAACGTGGGATGATATATTTCCATTTCCCCCAGTTCAATACTTCAAGAAATTAAGCACAAATATCCCTCTGCTTTGAAAAGGAGAAGGGAAAAAGGCAGAAAATGTGCTTCTTGCTGCTGCTGGAGTGTGGCTGAGTGTCTGCAGGTGTGGAAGAGGACATTTGCAATGCATTCAGATGGGTGTTTCCTCATGATTCAGGTTGGATATCAGTAAAAGTTTCTTCTCAGAGCACTGGGGTACTAGAATAGGCTGCCCAGGGAAGTGGTGTTGTCACCATCCCTGGAGATGTTCACAAACCCTGGAGATGTGGCACGGGGGGGACATGGTCAGTGGACATTGTGCGATGGGTTGGGGTTGGACTTGGGGATCTTCAGGGTCTTGTCCAGCCTTAATGGTTCTGTGATTCTGAACTCATACATCTGAGCAAAATTATCCTGGTCAGTGTGCTCAGGGTGTCAGAGCTATCATTTTCATTTGACTATTTACTGTATGGTACTCAGAGAACCAAAAAAACGACCCAGAGGCCGCAGGTGTGACCAATAAGTGGCATCAGCCCTTGGCTTTCAGTTTCCTCAGGACAGGGATTCTCAATTTTCCCAGATGTCACCAAAAGCATGAGCTGTCCCTGCCCATTTTAGGCACCGTGTGTGCCACATGGGTGCTTCCATGGGGAGAACTTGGCTGGTTCTGCCAATGGCCTCATGGCACGGGAGCCACGGTGGCTCAGAGGGGTGGGGATGAGATGGAGGATAAAGAAGAAAATTTGGCTCATTGACAGGGCACATATTTTTCCAATATAAAAGCAAATGGGGGAACCCTTAAATAAATTGACTCTATAAAAACGTCCCTTTGTATTACCGCCTCACCTTTTCAGGGAGAAAACACCAAGGTTTATTTTCATGGCTCCCGAATAAAAATATCACCGCCGCTCCGTAATTCCGCAGAGCCGCACGCAGTCCCTCACTGCTGGGAGTGCCCTGGCTGGGGGAGCAGCTGCCACGTAATTACACGTCCTTGTCACGAGTGCGGAGAAACAAGTTGTGGCATTTAGGAAAGGTCTGCAAAAATAGGTGTCAGACCTTAACTAATGGTGATTGTCCTCCCATTCTGCCGTAATTTACATTTAATTCGCACGTTTCATTTCCATTTAAAATATGATTACAGTGTTTTGAAGCACATCTCACCTGTCCCCTCCGATTAGGGCAGCAGGAGGAGAACATGAAGCTGCAGGAGCAGGGCTGGCTGCAGGGACAGCATGTGAGGATGGGAATGGAGCTCTGCAGCGACATCATTGCATTGGAATGGATGTTTGGGCACACAGACACACAGACAGACACACGGACACATGGATATGCGGATAAATGGGCAAATTGACAGATATCTGGACAGACAGACACATGGACAAATGGACAGACGGACACACGGACATACAGACTCGTGGACAGATGAACATATAACAGGCAGACAGACAGATGGCCACATGGACACACAGACGCATGGACACACAGACACACAGACGCATGGACAGATGATGGACATGCAGACACATGGGCAGATGGACACACGCTGTCATAAGGCCCCTTGCTGTTGTGCAGGATGTCCAAGGCCGTTCCGCTTGCCTTCTGCTCCCCACTTCACTTTTAAGTCAATTTGGATGCACAAAGTTCTGCTATGGAGATGGAAAAGCAGGGCTTGGGAAGGGAAGGTTTTACCTGTCCTGAGCAGAGGCACACTGCGGATGCCATCCTCCTGCAGTGCTTCCTAGTGCCTGGCATTATTTAAGTTATCAAAGGGAGATTCAGTGGCATGGAAGAGGAGCACAGGCCATTGGATACCTGCAGACATTGGGCTACAGCTGCTGCAGGGACTGCCCTTGCGCTGACCTGGGGGAAATCTGAGCTTCTCCGGGTATGAGATTCTGCAGAACAAGTGCTGGTGGAGCAGTGCTTCACCTGAGAGCTATGAAGGCTATGAAACTGCTCTGCCTGTGGTGCACTCTGGAAAAGACTGCTGGCGTGGCTGCCAGTGGCTGCATGGCTGCATCTCAGCCTCAGGCAAACCGCTGTCCTGCACACCCGGATGGGCGCTGAGGCACTGTGCAGCCCGGGCAGGAGCTGCAGCTCTGGATGTCGAATCCCTCCTGCTGCAGGGAGCTGTCGCTCCCCCCGAGGGCTTTCGGGAGGTTCTGCGACCACGAAAAGTCTCACCAGGAAAATCAATCACTCCCGCCCTCACCACCACGTCCTCATCCCGCGTCCCCCAGTGCTGCACCCGCCCACGGCGCGCCGAAAAGGCCGGCGTGCACTGATTAATATCTGCTACGTGTAGGGGAAAACAACCGCCCCGTAAACAGTATTATTAACCCATGGGCCGGCAATAAATCAGTGGGAGAAGGTGACCTCAGCAATGCTGGAGTAATCCTGTGTGTCAGGGTAAATTTATGAGGCCAATTTTATTGGCCTGTATGACCCAGGCTCCTTGGAGATGTCTCAGTAACAAATCCAATCCATATCATTTATTAGCTTTGTACAGTGTCAGCTCTAAGCATAGGAGGGATCCCATTAAAACGTATTGCTCCCTCTGCAGAAGATGGGCGCAAATAAGCCGCCGGATAATTGCCGGCTGCAAGGAGCCCTCGATTAAGAAATGGCTCGTGGTGGATTTGCTCTCAAATCCATAAAGCTGGAGCCTGGGGCTGGAGCTGCTGGGGTTTGGGTTGGTGATGCCTGCGTGGGGCTGGCTGTGGGGAGCACTGGGAGCACGGGGACACCAAGAGCAATGGGAGCACAGGAAGCATTGGGAGCACTGGTTGCACCAGAGCCACCAGGAGCACTGGGAGCACTGGGGATGCCACGAGCACCCTCAGCACCTCGTGCGTGGCACCTCCTTGCCTGATGGTTGTTGGCTAACCAGAGCTGGTGGAGGCAGCTTAAGTCTGTTTGACTGTCCCTGTCATCATAAGGTTTACGGATGGTTAATTTATTCTTTATAGCACAGTCATTGATGGCTGTTAAATCACAAATGAGAGCCAATAAAGGGTGAATTGCAGCTGAAATTACACTGTTTATATGACAGCAGAGTGCTGGCTAAAAGATTCATATGCCGCTGATGAAGTACGTTATAAATTTTAATTACCATAGTTTGTACAAATGACATGTTTGAAATGCTATTGAGTAATGTGACCCTGATAATGAAACTATAAAATAAATCATTAACTTTCTGAATGAGCTTTTTTATTTCCATGCTACATGAAGTAAACTTTCCAATTTATTCCATTGCAGCCCTCTTTCAAAAAAATAAAAAAAAGTGGAAGGAGAAGTGTCACCATCCAGCAGCAGGGGACGTGGACATCTGGGGGAGAAGAGCATCATGCAGAAGGTACGTAGGACATCAGGGACTGCCCCGAGCTAACCAGAGCCCCAAAGCTCCCATGGCTTTGCCCTGGCTCACACAGTACAAGGCAAGCGGGAGCACAGGGATAAGGGCAGGGATTGAGCACCTGCTCTGAGGATCCATCAAAACCTCAAGCAAAGGAGAGAGAAAATCTCTGCAGAAGTCAGGGTGTGATTACCACTCACTCCTCGGCCAGGCTGTGCAGCTTGAGCTCCCCTGGGAGCCCCAGCTTGAAGGCCAGCTTCATGCAGCAGGAGAAGGGATAATTCCCTGGCTGGGCACAGAGCTGAGCCCTGAGTCAGCCAGGGATTGCGGGGAGCACAGAGCGTGCAGTCCTCCAAGCTTCAGACTTTGGTTCGGCTCCACTTGCACAGGATGAGGGATGCTTCCTTAAGCCTCATGGAAGGACGCTGATGCCAGGCTGCTCCCTTGTTATGGTGCCGTGGGTTATTTCCTAAGGGATGCACAGCAAGAAGAGATTGTGCCAGGGCTGCTCCTTGTCCATCTGCACTGGGGTTGGCAGGTCCCAAGGGCAGGGCTCTCCTGTCTCTGTTGCTGGCTTCTTCCCTGCCTGCTCACAGAAACTGGGGTCTTGGCACACCTACCTCAGTTTGAGTATCAGCCCTTCCTGTTCCTCAGCTGTTTCACACTGTAGGTAAGCAGCTAATAAAAGGCCGTGGCTACCCCACACCATCCCATCCCATCTCATCGCATCCCAATCCCACTGCAACCCCATCCTATTCTGTCTCATCCCTATGCCGTCCTATCCCCTCTCACCCCACCCCATCCCACCTCTCTGCATGACCTCCTTGAGCCTTTTCTTCCTCCCCAAAAGTGTTCAGAGTTGGAGAGTTCCCAACACCCGCTTTTGTCTTATCAGCCCGACCGAAAATATTTCCAAGCAGGCTGCTCATGCCGCACTACTTACCATTAAAAGAAAGGACCACATTATTGCTGTTATAAACCATTGATTAAGGTTTATAATAGCAATAATCCCCTCGAAATTCATTGTTACTGCAGTTAATGACCAGTTTATTAGAGCGTTAACCATCCTTGGCAATGGGCTGAGTCGTTTAATGCTGGTAACGACCAATTTCTCAAGGGTTATTGCTTAAATAACAATCCTTTGGTAGATATATGTTCAACCACCAGATACTGCTCCAGCTGGAACCTTCTCCTGTGAAATAATTGTTAATTATTTCCCCCAAGTTTGGCCACCGTGCCTCAAAGCTGTAGATGGAGAGGGCTCCTTAGTGTGCGAAGTGTTGGGGATGCTGCAAGTAGAGATTGAGCAGCATGAGGAGCAGCCAGCGAGGTGTGAGCCATCTCACAGTGACAGTTCATGGGTTTTTCTCCTTCCATCCCCATGGTGGTCCTTTCCCAGCTGCCTGTCAGGACGCAGTGGTTCCAATGGGGAGCAGCAGGGAGCAGCACCACCAGCATCCCCCTCCTCTGCATCCCTGCATTAACTCAATCGGAACGGTTCGTCGCGTTAACTGTGTCCTATCGTGTCACATTAGCATCATCCTTCTAACAGTGTTCATTTTGCCTGACATGATATGAAAGGTACAGATACGATTACCCTTTAATTGTGTCATATTAGCAAAAATAAATACCGAGATCGTGCGAGGCTAATGCAAAACGATGGCAAACCCTTGCCATGCAGGGAACGGGATCAGACTCTCGTTGTCCAGGGAGGGCCCTGAAATCTGCCTCTTTCAAGAGAAGTGTGACTGCATGGGCAAATTTGGGAGAAAATGGGCAGCAGGGGTTCTCTGCTCAGTGTCTCAGCATCCCCCTGCCAGCCTCAGAAACTCACACAGCACACTGGATGTTAAGCCTTCGCGATTCTAAATCTAAATTGGAGGGTTTAGGTGATGGCTGAATGGTGTTAGGTTTGGCTGCAGTGTTCTTCTCCCTCCTTTTGCTTTTTGTCACCGAGGTTGTGCGCTCTTCATGGGGGCCCTGGGAAGAAAAGAAAAAGAAAGGGGAAAGAGAAATAACTCAAAAATTGCAGAGAAATGTGCCTAACATCCACTTGGAATGTTTTCCCCTCTATGGGAAGAACTCACCATGCCCTACCCATCTCCACCAGTTGCCAACTGGTGCTGGGCAGCCCTTGGGCTCTGCTCCCTGCCAGGGCTGCTGCGGGATTCGCGCGAGCGTCCGTGTTATTTTAGTGATAATGTGAGCAGAGTGGAGCATGTCACAGGATAATGGCCTCCTGCTGCTAGGCTGTTCTTGGCATTTATCAAAAAATGACACCAGCGGGAATACGCTGAAGGGAACTAAGGTGTCGATTCGATGACTGCTGATAGAAGTTAGAAATAAAAATGAGTCAGGCACAAAGAGGTTTATTGATAGCAGTGCCTGGGTCCCTGTGAGCAGCGGGGTGATGCTCCAAGAGCATCCTTGTCATCCCCGTGTACCAGGCCCCAAAATACCACAACAGAGATACGCATGCAATGCTCAGTCTCATGGCAAGGCTCTGGGAAAATGCATGAGACGAAGAGGCCACCATTGCTGCGTTGGCTAAAAGTCTCCAGTGCTGGGTAATGGACGTGCAGCTGCTTCAGGTGGGATTTGGGCTCCCACTCCAACCCTTCAAAGCACCCTGATGCTTTATCAAGGCAAACAAATTAATGGGCTAATTGTTGCCGGGCCAAGTTCTGGGGCGCTTCCGGCGACCGGTCTGCTTCTGTTATCTCAGCTGTGGGCAGGCAGGAGGAGGAGGGCAGCAGGAGGGCACGGCAGCACCTGGCTCCCTTGGCCCCGCTGCAATAGGAAACAACACGGGCCACAGGGGACGCGTCGCTCTTTTCCACCTACATGTTATTCCAGCCATAAATCCGAGTGACAAGCTTGAACTTTTCTCAATTGACATGTTTACAAGGGAAGTCCGCATTTGACAGGAAAATTAAGCATATCAATCACTTAACGAGCTCGTTAATGAATGGCTCTCAGATCTCTCTGATTCTGTGCCTGGTAGCACAATTTATTGATCAAGCGTGCTTTCGGCCGGGCCAGATGTTGCCGTTCCTTGATCCTCAAAGGCAGAGCGGCTCTGGCCGGGGTTTATCGCGAGGTCATTTTCTCCTCCAGACCCCGTTTCCCTTTTCTGTCTTCTGTTTTCTCTTTCTTTCTCTCCCTTTTCTCCCTCCAGAACAAAGAGAACAGATGCGGGCTCGGGGCCCCTCACACCCACTCAGACATATGGAAGCGATCTCCTCTGTCTTTGTAATTACACAGGAGCTTGCTTTTCAATGGCTCCGGGTTTTATTGCACAGAAACCAACCTATTCCTACATAAAACATTTTTACGACTTCTCCTCTAGGGGCTGCTCAGTGAGGCCCTGGCAGGTACAGAACCACGAGGGACCCGGCAGCGTGGAGCCAACAGGGGCACCCTGTGCACCCCAGGAGCAGAGACAGAAGAGCAGAGAGAGAACGGCTGCACCAAGCCAGAACCTCAGAAAATAGTCCTTGAGCCTTAACGAAACCCAAAAGATAACCTTGAAGATGTGAATGGATGCGCCCAAAGTCCCCCATGGATGTGTTGGATAAAGCCATGTTTGGAGATGTGAAAGAGATTGCAGTGGGATGGAGGACGCTCACACTTTGCTCTCTGCTGGGGATGTTGACCCAGAGTGCTCAGGTTCTACTTATGTCCACCAGGGAGGTGCACACCTGCAGGGTGACAGCCATGCATGCAGCCTGGACAGATGGCCACAAGCCTACGGACAGACATCTGGACCCATCCACCCTGCATGCCATCCCATGGCACGGAGCATGGGGACACCACCGGCGTGCAGCCAGGAGGCCTTGGTACCACAGTGGAAGGGTTGTTCTGCAGTCTAATGGAGGAAAAAAAATAATCCTATAGTGCATCATGAATAGTCCAAAATGCAAAGATGACAATTTAAGTGTTTAAAATGTACTCAAGGTAATTCCAAACAAATTTTAAAGCCATTTCAGACTATAAAACCCCTCAGCTAAATCATTGGTTATATGGCGGCAGTGCTTATGTTGCAAAATATCATGAGCATGAAAGGGAAAGTTTTAAAGATTGCTGGTTAATCCTTATAAATGAGTTATTGGCATCGCAGAGCCGCAGCTGGAGGAGCTGTCTGCTGGAAGCTGAGCCCGCCGGGAGCCCCGGGGCTGTGATCTGTGGGGTTTGGTGATGGTGTCCCTGCAGCACTGCATCCCTGCATGCTGCATCGGTGCTACTGTGTGGCCAGCAGCATCCCTGCACTCAGCACCTCCCAGCTGGGCCCAGAAGGAGCAGGAAGGGTGCACAGAGCAAGAGTACTGCCTCCCAGCGTGGGATTCCTCCTGCACCCTGCTGGTGGAGAAACGCAC
>JAOWBP010004587.1:1948856-1966463 GCA_028571105.1 Tragopan temminckii
GAGATGGAGATGGAGATGGAGATGGAGATGGAGATGGAGATGGAGGTGGGGATGGGATGGGATGGGATGGGATGGGATGGGATGGGATGGGATGGGATGGGATGGGATGGGATGGACGTGGGGATGGGGATGGAGATGAGGTCAGAGATGAAGATGAAGATGAAGATGAGGACAGGATGGGATGAGGATCAGGACGAATCCTGCAGCCATCACTCACTCCCCACTCCCCTCTCCCCTACCCTATCTCCCTGCCTTCAGCCCATGCGTGCTTTGCCCTCAGTGCCTGCGCTGCAGCTCCACGCTCCGGGTTGAAATGCAACATTGCAGACATATAACAGCCTGAAAAATGGAGCCGAACTTTCCCCTCCCCACACCTCATCCTTGCCCTAAATACACAGAGCGAGCTGCGGAGCTCGGCTGGCTGCGCGATGGGAGCCAGCGGCGGATGTTGACAGCCTTGATGTTGGGCGGGCAGGATCCTGCACATCTCCCGCTGTATGGCGCTAGATATTTAATAAAGCAAAACCCCCAGGATCAAGCGGGCTGCCGTCCCTCCCAGCTCCTTTCTTCTGCTTTGCTCGAGCTCTTTAAAGCCTGCCTCCAGTCTCTCTCCAGAAAATCCTTTCATGCCTCCCTCACCAGACTGACATTTTGACAAGTTGCCACGAGTGACATCTGATTTGTACAAATTTCAAGACTAATAAATCTACCTGTCAAAGCGGAAACTTTAAAAGGAGCTAAGCCCAGCGGGTATAGTTTAACAGAACTCAAGTTGATGAAACTGTAGGATGGAGAAATTATATCTGTCACAATCCACCCACATTAGTTCTGTAGAGATGTTGGCAACTGAAACAAACGTCTTTCACAGCCTCGAAAGAAAAAAATAAAAATAAAAAAAATAAAAGGAGACTGTTAATACTGTGAGTAACAAGTAACAGTTCTATTTGTAAACTAGCACGGTTATTTATTTAATTTTTAATTTGCTTGTAGACACGAACGGGAGGAGACCCCCAGCTCCGTGGTGCGGTTGAGGTTCCAGCACCCAGGAGCAGTGGCTATAGCACACTGGGTCAGGGACAGGGCACACGCTGCTCTGCCCCAGCTCTCCTTATACTTGCTGTTGTTCTCTGCAGGGAGCCCCGTCCCCATCTGCCAACCCAGAGTGCCAAAGGGGCTGTGATGGAGGCTTTCCCCATCCATGCATATCTCCAGTGCGCATCTCCATCCCCAGGACTCAGAACCAGCGCTCAGAGCATTTTTCTGCAGCAGTGAGCACAAACTGAGGCAGGTGCTTGCAAAGAGCTTCAAGGAGTATCCAGAAAACCAAGGATGGAGCTGCAACACGTGCAGCTGAGGTCCCTCCTATTGCACTTCACAGCAGAAGTGCTCTGGGTCCTGCAAACCTTCCTGCAGCTCTGTGTTCCTCGTGTCCCACTCTCCTTTGGAGCTGTTTTCCTCTGGATGTACAGCAGCAGAAAACACGCCATGCACAAAGTTGATGAAGCTTGGTTAATTTTCTAATAGGCGCAGCAGTGATGGATGGAAGCCGTGCTGTCTTCCAGCTCAACTTAAAAGTCAAATAAAAATAATCATGCTGATGGAAAAATATCATTCTTCCAGCAAAGGCAGATAATATATGATCTGTTCTATCTGCCAAGCGCCCGTTTCTGGTAACATTCCCATGTGCTTCAGCAGGGGCAGAGTTCAGCTCACACTATGCACTCTCCCATCCACCATACACTGGGGCTTCAGTGTAAACAACCCGTGGAGCTTTTTCAACATCTGCATTATTTCTAATACAATTCCCACATCAAGAGCTGTGCTGCAATGGAGGCAGAGGCGGCCTGCAGCAGGGGCTGCAGCGTGTGGGATTCAGGAGCACCTCCTACAAGTTGGAGTCAGCACGCTGCATTTGCATTGCATGGATCCTGCAAACCATGAGTTGCAAACTGTGCTCAGGGAGACTGCAGCTTTCTGCAGGTTTGCTGTGCTGCTGAGAGCTCTGCAAAGGGCAGCAGACCCAGAATTCAGGTGGGATGCAGTCGGGCTGCGCTCAGCGTGGAGCTGTGCTTTGGTTTCACTGCGATGCCGCTGTGCCATGCCCCAGGTAAATCATCTCTAATCCGATTTGCTGAGCTCAGCTGCCTTCACAGTGGGATGAGGGATGGCAGGACAAGCCCAGCAGGTTATTTCTGCCATACTTCTTCCATCGCTCCATACCCACAGCAAATGACACCTATATATCTTGGCAGCAAAATGAAGCGTGGTGGGGACGAGTTTTCCTCCTCGCCACCAAAACCTCGCAGCCAGTGTACCAACACTGCCCACCCCATCCCCATCTCCATGCAGATTCCACTCGCGGCCCCAGGCAGTCAAACGCTGCATTGAAGGGCTGAGTGATGAAGAGGGGACCGCTTGCAGCCACCATCATTGCTTCAAACAAACAGGCTGAGAGCTTAATGATTTCAAGGTAAAGCGCTTTTATTAAGACAACACAGAGAACTTTTTTCAACCACAGCTGACATCACTATAATAAATCACCATCATGTCTTGTGGGATTGAAAAAGCCAAAATACTGTCAGAACTGATTTTTCTGGCTACTCATGCCTCCAGAACAAACCATGTGTTTTTAATCAACAAATCTTTGTTTTGCATTTCTAAGACCCTAGCACTCTTTAAATAGTTAGCATTTACCAGAGGGATATTTTAAATTCAGCACACTGCTTCCTTACTGGAGAGATTAGGAAACAGGACACCACATTACAGACTTACCGGGCTTGTCCAGGGCTTTTGGAAATTTGTTTTTGTTATATTTATGCAGCACAGAGATGGGCTTTCCCACACTTGTTTCTAGCTTCGTTCAGCCATTTCTCTCCCCAAAATGAGGACATTCTCTGCTTGCAGCGAGCTGCACATCACAGTGCATTGCTCCTCATCCTTTGCCTGCAGAGGATGTGAGCACGAAGCATCCTGGTGCCACGCTTATTCTCAGGTGTCTGTGCAGTGATGGGGTCTGGGAGGGTCTGGGGGGTTCCTGCTGCACTCTCAAGGTCGGGCTGAAACTGGAGCCACCGGGATCCCCTTTCTCACCCTGCCGGACCCCCTCCCGCGCTGCCAGCTTGGCACAAATGTCAGTGCTGAGAATAACCCCGGGCCCACGCCAGGCACAAAGATGCCAGTGCCAATCACCCACGTCCAGCAAGGGGTGTGTGAGCAGAGCTCAGGACAGGAGATGGACACTGCTCCTTCCACACTGCGTGGTTTCTTCGGTGTGGGAAGGGCAGGGTGCCTCCATGGAGGAGACCCCACAGGCAGTGGGATAGACAGGAGTGGAGCCCCCCACGGCCTGTAGGGACGCAGGGACCCTCAGGCTCAAGGTCAGAACTTCTCTCAGGGTGATCCGTGCTGACCCCGGGCTGAGCCCTGCCATCCCCAGACCCCCCTCAGCCACATGAAAGCAGCCAAGAGCACGCAGCCATGCGCTGCACCGCTCCCCCCAGAGATCAAAGCCCGCGCCGGGGGCCGGAGCATGTGAGGGGCAGGTGTCCATCCCCCCACGGGCCACCATTCATCACACGCTGCGTCCCACAAGGAGATCAAAACCGGCCTCCCGCGGCTGTTGGTTAAAGCCCGCCTTCCAGTTACCCTAATTAAAGTTTTCTCCCGGCTGACTGCCGTCCCGTGAGCGCTTCTTTCACTCCCAGAAACAAAGGCTGCAGTGAGGAGCCCTCATCCGGTGCCAGGACCCGTTCTGTTTGCCTCCTTTTGAACTGGGACACTCTGCTGGAAAGTGGTGTTTCCAATTTGGGAGAAGTCATGGAGCCCCGTGCAGGGCTGGTGTCTTTCTGCGGGCACCGAGGGAAGGATTCTCCCCTGCCAAGACCTCCTTTGGGACACTTCTGTGTTTTGTAAAGGAAATTCAGGCAAGAACCAAAGCTCTTCAGCACCCAGAACCAGGGAGTCTAAATGCAAGCTCTGTGCAAGCCACACGGTGAAGAAGTTTTAAGGTTTGCGCAAAAAACCAGAAATCTGTGCCCTGGGACCGGGCTCTGCAAGAACCCAGCAGAACCCAGCAGACGGTGCTGCTCTGTGTTCTGGTCTTGGCCCTGAATTACAAATAACAGCTGCAAAGTTTGTTCCCCACAGCACGCAGAGGGAAGCAGGCAGATAAAGGTCTGCACAACCTGCTGCTGGGGGAGATGGTATCTAAATAGGATTTTTGTTTAAAACCCAAGATAATAGTGATAACGCTAATAATAATAATCCTAATAATCCCTCTTTTCAGGTTGCTTCAAAGCCCAAATCTTATCCTAAACAAGAAAATTATTCTAAGCCTCAGAGAATGCATTGAAAATTAATATTGATTATTAGGAATAATCACCCTACGAGGAATGGCACTGCAGTGCCTGGGGAAGGGATTCCTCTAGGGCCAGGCAATAATCACACTACTCCTATTGAGCAGTGCTCAGAGCGGGTTAACCCCTTCTGTGCCAGCCCCGCTGTGCCCGGGGTGCTGCAGTGTGTGGTTCACAGCTCCACACAATGTGCTGCTATGCCACTTAGTGCCACACAAAGCAATGCTGAAAGGGCTTTCAGAACACACCGTGTTGAGGCAGAAGTCTATGGAAGATGTTTAATACTAATTCTATTAGGCATCTGAGTTAATGAATCACAAGTGTAAGAAATCATGATAATCCAGCAGGCATTAGTGACAGATTAGCTTCAAAGCTACCATAAAAGTGCCATAATGCTTACCTAGCAGCGTGATTAATGCCAGCAATACATAATGTCATTATGAGGAATGGAGCGGCGTGGCGGCAGCTGACAGCCCCTTTGCTCTGGCCATGGCCAAAGCAGTGCAGTGCTGATGAATCCCCACAGGATGGGTGTTACTGGGGTGCTGAGCTCACGGTCAGCATGTCCTCCTAAGCTGAGATGCAACCAGACCTCAGAACCCATTGCTCCCAAGGATCCCAAGTAGGAGCTCCCTGCCCAGCCCATGGACACCAAGACACAGCACCATGCATGGCAGCAGGGATGAGAGTGGAACAAGTTGCTATTGAATGGAACTAGATGGCTCATTATGGCTTTTAAGGATTGTTTTTCTACATCTTTATTGCTCAGGTTTGCTTAATTCTGGAGTGGATGCCTGCCAAATTGTCTATCAAATTACCTACTGGCAAGCAAACCAAGATCAGTTCACTTGAGTGCGGCCCTCTTCTATTTGACTTATAGCCAAGCAAAATATGGGCTTAATCAAGGGAGAAATTGGACGTGATGTTTCAATGAAAGATAGCAGGGTACTGTCTGTTCAGTGGAAACAGGTGAAGACAACAGCCTGGGACAGAGAGCAGAGGGTTGGACGCTTTGGTGTAAGGTGGGGCTGCTTCTGTGAGACATGGCACTTCTATCCCCACATACACTTTGGGTGTTCACCTCTTCCTGCTGATTTACCCTCTGCAGAGCCACGAAGGTGGATGAGGCCCATGCACTGTTGCAGCATCTCCATGTCTGTGGCTCATGCATGTGGTTCACAATGCTCCCTGATCAAAGTACCCTGAGCAGACCTACAAGATGCTTGGACTGGATGATCTCAGTGGTCTTTTCCAACCTTAATGGTTCTCTGACTCTATGAAGAGCATGGAGCTTGCTTTGGAGCAGAGCACTCTGCCTTGTTCCAGAGGTCCTCTGAGGGTTACACTTGTGTTGCCCACAGCTCCTGACTTGGAGGAGCATTGGGCTTTGATTTCCACACCAATCCCAGCTCCAGAGATGCTATCTCCATTCCCAGGACACATGGTGGTGTTTTCAGTCCCCGGCATCATGGGAGTGTGGGAGATTTCTCTTCTTCTTCCCCTCTCTTTGATCTTTAGTGGTTTCCAGCACTCATTCAAGCTCAGGAATTTGACTCCTGAAGGCTAAAAACTGGAAGGTAAATAAAAATAACCCCAAAGTTAATTATATACTTAGCAAGTCATGTTTTTTTTAAGCCTGTCTCATTCCTTGTGGGGGTCTGACTCATGGTTCTGAGCACTTGCAGTTGGCAATAACGTCTTGCTATAATTTGAATTAAACCACTTGTAGCACTGCTCTGTTCTCTAATTTCATTTAGGCCCAGTGGGTGTCCTGTCTTCCTGGAATTTGTTGGCTATCTAATGAGAAGCAGCCTGGCGAACGATGTTAATGGGTAAAGGCACCTCATGTGGGGGTAAGAAAGGGATGGAGGGGAATGGGAAGGTGGTGGGGAGGAGCATGTGGAGAAGGCCACCATGGATCCAGAGGGATGGAGAGGGATGGGGAGGAAGGAGAGGGATGGGGAGGGATGAGAAAGAGGAGGAGGATGGGGAGGAATGGAGAGAAATGGAGAGGGATGGGGATGGATGGGGAGAATGGGGACTAATGGGGAGAGAGAGAGGGAATGGGAAGGGATGGGGAGATTGGGGAGGGAGCTGGTGCAGGAGGCTGATTCTGTAGGGATGATTTATGCAGATTTCTTATGCAGCAAGTATGGTTGTGTGGCCTTTGAGCCACATCCCAGCAGCCACCCCATGTCCCCGCAGCCACCCCATGTCCCCAAAGCCACCCCATGTCCCCGCAGCAGTGACCTGTTGACCCGGCGCTGAACCCAAGCCCTGCCCCGCTCTCACCCCAGGGGACACTTAGGCCTGTTTGATCCTTCCCATCTGCCCAGCTTTCCCTATGAAAGGGGCTGTTGGCTCCTGCAGGCTGAGCATTGCATGTCCCTGGCCCCGAGCATCTCCCGGTGAACCACTCACAGCAGTGACGAGCCGCAGCCTTTGCTCTAAGCCAGGTGCCCAGCCTAGCAATGAAATGGTTCCTCTTCTGCCAAAAATAAATAAATAAATAAATAAATAAATAAATAAATAGGGGAGGGGGGGATATTTTCAATGGCCTCCTCTGTCTGCAGGGACGTGCAATTCCCCACAGCGCTCTCCAGGAGAGCCATTTCCAAACCTTTGCCAACAGGGCTCACTGGAAGGCGCCATCGGCTCACTCTACCCGTGCCACTCACTCCCCCCAGCCCATTCCCCATCCCATTTCCCATCCCACTCCTCATCCCATGGGTAAGGAAGGCTCCAGACAGGAGCACAGAGCCCCAGTGCCATGTCTGGTGGAAAGGTGGCGATACTAACATGAGCAAAAAAATAAAATGTAGGAAAATGACCTTTATATATATAAAAATACGTACATACACACATACATATATACAGATTTTAAAAGAGCAAAAGGGAAAAAAAAAAAAAAAACGACTTCCAAAGTCGTAGGAGTTGCTGAGTTGAGTTACGGGGGCTGGGGTCGGATGATTAACAACCCTCCTGCATTTCTGCATCACAGCCATTACTCACTCCAAACCTGAGGCTTCTCAGTTACATACCCCGGCGCAGGCCGACCATTTTTTCCATTGACTGAAAACACATTCTGACTGAAAACAAACTTTCGATCCCCAAGGCTTGGCACGCCTCAGGTCCTTCACCGTATTTAATCAACGAGAAGCTAAACACTTTCAATCTGTGATGGCTCATTTGGAGAGGGAGCTCTGGGCCCTCGCTAGGTGCCAGATATAATAACTCTCCCCTTTTCTTTTCTGAGGCCTACTTTTATAATTTTGCTATTTTTCAATGTCAGACCCATCTTTTGAAGAAATTTTATTGGATTTCCTGCTAGACTTCAGCGAGGATTTTTCTTTCTTTGGCAGAAATATCAAGCAGAACAGGGGAAAAACTCAATCATAACCTTGGAACGGGGCTCATTATTAGTTAGGATTTCTTTGTCCGTTTGCACAAACGTTACTTAAGGGGCCCCTGGGCACTCCGGTCTCCCCCAGCTGCACATTTCCATAAGGTCTCCCCAAAGGCTTTGGAAATCTCTGCGAAATTCCTCATGGCTTCAAAAGGGAGAAGCACTGCAGAGGGGCAGGACGGCCTCGGGGCCCTTTGCTCTGCACATGCATGGCTCAATTCGGCACAGTACAGAGTTCCCAGCCCAGGGAATGAGCAGGGTTTGCTGTCTCCAGGTTCTCGGGGCTCTGTAGGCTTCCCGTCTTCTTTCTTGCAGTGTTTGAGGTTAAGAGGTATGCAACAGCCTCCAATAAATCGCTTGGTGTGGCGTACAACAAAACAAGAAAATGTAATTCAGATTAAAGTCACCCTCTGGCTAAAATGATAGTTTATTAAATAAACTGCAGCGCTGCCAATCAACTCTGCTGGCAAGCAATGCTTTGACATTAATCTTTTTTGATGTGATTTAGGGTACACCTGGGCCTTTGTAGAGTATCTCCCATAATTTCTTTCCCATCTCTCTGGATCAAGCTGCTGTGCTTGGCTCCGTTGACAAATTCCCCAAGTAATCCCTCAAAAGATTGGAGAAATGCTCCAAACGCTCCATTAAATTTATTTTCCGTGCTTTAAGAGCCCCAAAACTATGTCCAATAAATAAGTGTTCGGCGTGATTTATGGAAATGCTGCTCTGATTTAAAGTCGTAGGGGGGGAAATGCATCCCCCCGGGGCGGGAGGAGCTGTGCCCATGCCCCACACCCAGACCCAGCTCTGAAGGTCTCCACTCGGGTTTCCTTTCCCAAAAAAAAATTTATTGCGTTGTACTTATTGGGGGAACCATCAAAAGAGTAATTCTGGCCCTTGTTTTTGCACAGTCCTTTTGATAAATATGATACTTAGAAATATGCCTCCCACAAGACAGGAAAGCCATAGAGTTAAAATGAAGTAATCTGTCAGTAAACTTGTTGGAATCAAAGCCAAAATGAAACCTGTAAAAGCAAAAGGAGAGGGGGAAAAAGACAGCCCGTACTCCAGAGCACTTTGGGCAAAGCAGGGAGAGGGCAGACGGGGGCTGTCCTTCCTGCAGGCTGTTCTGCATGAGTCAGGGCTGGTGCTCAAAGGGTCTCTGTTCACATCCAGCCCCTGGTATTGCTCCTGTCCCTCCAGGGACTCCACGTATTGAGCTCCGTGCCACCAACTCCATGTGTTGAGCTCTGTGCGTTGAGCTCCATGCCACAAACCCCATGCCACTATCTCCTGTCCCTGGTTGCAGCCGTGGGGTTTCTACCACCCTCACGCTGCTCTTTTTTTGGTAGCAACCAATGGGATTTTCTCTTTTTGCCTGATTCCAGAGAAGCACACCCCACGGTGTGCTGAGTTCCCCATGGCAAACCCAAAGCAGGCCACAGTTTGAGACTGCATTCACTCCCCTTCGGATTTTCCTCCCCCTCTGGAACAAACACCAGAGAACTTAAAACCTTGTACAAAATGCAGCCCCGCTGGTTCTCGGGAGGGCAGGAATTCTTCGCTCTGCTCTGACCCCACAGTTTCCAGGGCCGTTCCCAAACTGGATCACAGACCTGACCCAAAACACAGCCCAGAGGAGCTGAGGTTCAGAGGGTCCTGGCACAGGGGGAGACCCCACGTGGGGTCGGATCCTGCCCTTCCTGCTGGCATGGATACAGTTGAAAGCGAGGTGTGTTGCACCACCTGTGTTTACACTGTGCAATCTGCAGTTTACTGTAATAAAATCATTTAATACTGTCATAATTTTTTTGGCAAGGGCCACACTGCGTGATATGGAGCGGAGCCACCTGACAGCAGCCCAATGGGAGCGATAGTGCAGAGGGCAGGAAGCAACATGAAGAGCCACCCCGGGGCTTGCAGGGCTCTCCAAGCAGGCAGAACAGAGGGAGAGGTGCACAAAGAGCCCGGCGCTCTGCCCCAAAGCCCCTTCTGTGTTCCTTGAAAACCTGTTCTCGTGCTTCTTGTTGGGGCTGAGGAGGGGAATCGGGGTCAGAGGTGCTTCTGGGGCATGGGGTTGGGGATGCTCCCTGGGGTCTGGGTGAGGAAAGGGGAAGGAGCACAGACGGGGCGAGGAAAGGAGAAGGGAAAGGGAAGGAGAGCGGTGTGCGTGTGTGTGACTGCGGAGAGAAACAGGATTCATGGTAATTTCCTGCCAGATGCCTGAACTCCTCCAGCATGCAGACATTTCACATGTGAAATATCAAAGCGTTCCCAATAACAAATGTACTTCCTGCAGCTCCTCAGATCTGCCTCCGTGCCAGCAAGGGAGCCGGGCAGGGAATGCCGCTGCAGTGCTGAGGGTGCAGGGCTCAGCAAAAGGCTTTTGGCACCACTTTGGCAATGTTATTCCCAGGTTTGGGAATATTATCCCCCAGTTTGGGAACGTTATCCCCAGTTTTGGGAACATTACTGTGGGTTTGGGAAGGTTAAATCCAGGTTTGGGAATGTTACCCTCGGGTTTGGGAATGGCATCCTGAGTTTAGGAAGGTGACTCCCAGATTTGGGGATGGTACCATGGGTTTGGGAGCCCATGTTGGCTCTGGCAGCTCACCTTGCCTGCTGAAGATGCAACACACATCAACAGCCTCTTGACCCCATCAGCACAGTGTTGAACATTTCCAGGCTCCCGACTGATCCTGAGCTCTGTAAACATCCTGACAACAGCGAGGAGGAAAACGCCCACCCCACAGAGCTGCTGGGCTGGGGTGGTGATGGGGACACAGGCAGCCCCACTGCAGGGACATCCCCATACCAACCCCACTGCACAGCACAAAGTGTTCCCTCCAGGGAGGGGAAGAACAAAACGCCTCTCACCAATTTTGGCCATTTCCCTTGTGATCCTTGTTGATGTCTCACAAAGTTTGTTCCCATTTGCAGCGCAGACACCATCATCCCACCTCCAATGGGACCTGATGCTCTTTCCAAGCTCTGTCTAAGTGCCTTGCTGGAAAGGAAGCAGTGGAGTTCACCTAATTCAATATTTTTGCATGTTTTTAGGACCTGCACGACTCTCCACACCAGGTGGCTGTAACTCACTCCTCCTGTTCTTTACAAGGTATTTGTAACCTTGCAGCAAATCTCCCTTGCTCTCATCCGCATCCTTCAGTGCTAACATATACACAAACCCTGCAGGCTGAGAGCCACTTTGCATGGGAGAAACTCACGCAAAAAGACCCAAATCATCATAAATCAATACTAACTGTACGCTGCTTATTATTTCCTATTGTCTATCGGCCCTCGAAGTTGATATTGACTCGGTTGGAGCAAAACGTCGATAACCGCAGACCTCGAAGGTCAGAGAGGATGGATAGCAGGTGAGAATCCCCTCTGAATCTCAGTGGTGGATCTTTCTTCGGGAGAGCTTCACGCAGCACGAGGAGGGGGGGACCCATCCCCAGGGACCGCAGTGTTGGTTCCAGCGCCCGCCCGCGCCCCGTCACATCTGTCACTTCCCATTAGAGCCCGCCAGCCACATAATGTGCTTTGACTGATGTAATTGGGGCTGACACAGCGGCAAAAGGATCTCCAGAAACTTTACACCACGCGGTTTCCTGCGCCCCGCTCCCTCCGGCTCTTTGCTGGAAACCGCGCTTGGAGGCAGCGCCCAGGACTGCACTCACCAGAACTGGGGTCAGTTTCCAGCTGCTGGGTCTGGAAATGGGAACCTCACCCCGGCTACTGGCTGAAAGGCTGCAAAGTGGTGGCACCCCACTTGTGCCCTTTGCTGAAAGGGCACTTTAACCCAATTTCAAAGCAGTGGTCCTAAGGAAATTCCCCCCCCCTGTGTGGGGAACCACAAGCTCGAGGCTCCTTCCCCATCCCCACACCATCACAGTGAGGGGGTCCGGTATGCAGGGCATCCAGGAACCAGCCCATGCTGCAGATGATAGGAGATTGTACCCAGCACCTCTCCTGCCTCAGGGATGTAGGTGTCTTGGGGATGTTGGTGTCTTGGGGATGAGGACAATGTTTTGTCTCTGCCATCCTTGGGCAGTTTCAGGGCAGCAGAGTGAACCACAGCCCTTATCTGCCCCTCGGGCTGATGCTTGAGCGCAGCACTTGAGATAGGAGCTTTTGCAGAGCTCTTGAACTTGAATTGAACATACAGCCCTCTTGTCCCTCTTGCTGTGGTTCAAGGAGAAGCAGTAACAGTAGCTCAGCCCGAGGTGGAGCCACAGGGGTTTGGACCTGTGAGATGAGAGCAGGGAAGCACCGCTGCTGCTGTTGTGCTCCTGGAAGGGACGGGGCTGGAGCAGCTGTTGGGTGATGCTCAGCACCACTTTGTGGGGGGATATGGGGGCAATGCTGCTGCTACAGCCCTAATCTTCATGGATCAATGGCGTGCTCGTGGTCTCTTTGCCAAAAATACTTTCTCACTGTGCACATCATACATAACGAGTGAGAACATCCAGCACTTTGGGGAGATCAATAGCACCACAGTTGTAAATATCCCGGGAAATCAATGGGGGACGTAAGAGGTATTTCACTCATTTTCACTTCTAACATCTCTTTGTACTAAAAGTGGTATTTTAATAAGTGCTGGGTGGAGGCTTTCCCTGTGCACGGCTGCTGTGTTGCCCAACTGCCTCTGATCCCTGGGAGCACATCTCTCCTTCCACGTGGCCATGGCCAAACACACACTCTGCCGTATTAAAAGAGCACCAGCTCCCCAAGAAAGACTGCAGAAAACCTCTCATGGTGCACCTTGAATAGCTACAGAAATTGAATCCATAGCAGCTCTCGGAGAAACATCCCCCAAAGGACTCAGGGCAACTTCTGGGACAGCGGGGCAAGGAGATGCTGGAATCCCTGGCAGCACCCAAGTGTCTCATTGCCCAAGAAGACAAATCTTTGCATGGCACTACATTACAGCACAAAAAAGCTACATGGAGGCGATGACCACCATCCAAGTCCATGGCATCATGCTGCCCTGCGCTTCCTGGCATCCAGCTCTTGGACGCCTCCAGCACAGGCGTTTTCCCAGCTCTAGCTGCTGTTATGGCCGTGTTCGTGGTGCTCAGAAGTGGGGGCAGGAGGCAGCCCTGGGGGCACGAAACCCCTCCAAGCAGCGTCACCCCAGCGCTGTGTTCCCATCCCCATGAGCCAGCAGGACACCTTTCATGTCCCTAAATGCAGCGTGGAGGCCAACACAGCACTAATTACAAGGCAGTGCATCCCCGTGCCCTGTGACTAAGGCAGTATGTAGAGCAAAGGTAGGAACAAACCACCAGAAGAGCAAATAAATAAAGAAGGCAGCCTTAATAATGGGGTAATTACCTGGCTTAAGTACACAATCATCTAGCATTTTGCTAAACTTTATGACACATGATGACAAGTTAATAAATGAGATGTCTTACCAGCAGTAAAACAGCTGTTAGCAGCCACCTTGTATGTCTGGGTAGCCCAGAGCAAAATGAACCACCGCACCAAATGAAAAGAAACTGGTTATTTCTGTTTGTCGAAATAGCCCGTGTAATAAATCACCATTAATGATGCTGTCACTTATCAAAGGGAAAGCTCTTGTTGCAAAAGCCTTTGAAGTCATGGCACCTATAATTTCCTACCTATAAAAAGGTGCCTTTGTGCATGTGTCATGGCTGGAGCCGCCAGGAGGGACCTGGAGTTCAATGCTGCCCATAGCTCTGAGCTGAGGGGCACCATGGGGCGGGGGGCACCAAGGAGCAATGGGGGCACAGGGAGTCCCCAGCCCAGTGCTGAGCCCTGCAGCAGGATCCCAGCCCTCCCTGCTCTCCCATCCTCTCTGCAGACATTGCTAATGCTTGTGCAATTATCACATTATTGCAAGAATCTTCGTCTGCCATCGCGTCCTGCAGAAGCGCACAGAGGCGTCTGCAGTTCTCTGCCTGCTCCTCTGCTATGCAACCACTGCGCAACAAGAACCAGGCTGCAAGCACGGCCCCTGTACAAACAGTGCCTGTCAGCAGGGATTAAACCCTCTGTCAGCACAGTGCAGGAGGCAGCGGGCACTCGAACTAAAGGAACATCTCCTTTTAGCAGCAAGAACGCAGCTGGCACTCAGAGCTGTAAGAGGAGATGTGATGCATGCATTGCATGCACGTGCTGCAGGGCTGGGGACAGCGGGATGGAGCTGCTGACCCCATCCCACAGTGCTCCTCCTTGGACCTTTGGGAACCGTGTCCTATGGGATGCAGCTCAGCCAGCGGGGAGCTGGATGTATGCAGAGAGGTGTCAGTGGGCTCTGGTCATGCTGCCAAGCAGGAAAGCAGCAAAGCCCAGGAGTGTAGGACAGAGTGCTCAGTTGAGGAAAGCATGAGGCCATGCCTATGCCAACCTGTGGGCAGCTGCCACATCCCTGTCCTCTACTCGTCCCCATACTGTGTCCATATAATGCATCCTAAAAGAGCAATGAAGTCCCAAGCAAAGGGCTACAGAGGCAAAGGGGAGGATTTGCTCCCCCTACTTAAGAGGAACGTGTTTCTTTTCCAGAGACCTAAGGAGGTTTTTTTCCCTCCTTCTTGATTATTAAACGAGGCAGCTCCTGTGTCGCTTTGTCACTTCTCCCTGTTGAAGACACTTTCTCTTTTCTTCTCATCTGAGCGGCAGCACCTCACCGCCTCGTAGCATCTGCTGCAAGAAGTCGTCACCTGTCACCTCTCCCCAAATGACTTGAGAAAACAGGATAGAACAGCTATAAATAATTAAGACCCATCCGACACTGGTGCAGTGACTAAATATCAGAAGTGCTGGAGCATCACAAGCAGTGATAGCCACGTAACCTACTTTGGGAGGAGGATGCGAGCAGCAGGACCGCGTGCTGCCCTTGTGGCCACCACTTCTCAGCTCCCATTGAGGGCCTATGGGGAGGGCACGGCCCATCCCTGTGGCACACTGAGATGAAGGTTTGCATCACCCCAAAGACACGGACAAAGCATCCCAAAGGAGCAGGAGAGGGACTCACTATTAACATGCATGATTTCCTGATCAAATCCTACTGCTGTCTCATAGCTTGTAAGAAGTTAACATCAAAGCCAAGGAAGGGAGGGAATGGCAAGTGCTGGGAGAGATGTCACATTAGTGTCTGGCTCTCCTGCAGCTCCAGCCTTGCTCGTCAAGGCTCTGGCTCCATCGCCCTGCTAGCAGGGAAGGAAAGCATCCCCCGTGTGCTGCAGACAGCAGGAGGACTCAGGTCCTGCACTGCTCTGGCTGCAGGGTGAGATAGGAGCTCCCCTTCGGTCCCTGCTGTAATTGTTCGTCGGTGCAGCAGAGCCTGATTAAATTCCCAAGCGAGCAACCAGGGAGATAATTAACTTTTGGAACAACTCACCTGCGAGACACAGCATCCATCACTCAAGGTCTTCTCTGCTGGAGGTGACCCTGCAGCCCAACTGGTGGGAAATATCCTTTGGGGAGTGGAAAGCGCTGATTTACCCGAATTGAAATGATCTGCGGGAGTGTTCCTGGCTCCAGCTGGCAACAAAAGCAGGGAGGGCTGCACAGTGCTGTCAGCCTGCCTGGGCCGGGGACATCGGGGTCACCCATCACCAATGCGCACTTTGCGCAGGACTTTCTCCATCCATGCACACGCACATACCTGATTTTAAGTGGGGTTAACTCTGGTTGGGGATGAAATGAGCCTGGTTTGCTCGCCCCGTTGGTGCAAACCCAATGCTAGGGGCCCCAGGATCCCCCCCTTGTGTAGGGTACACTGCCAGCCCAGAGAGCTGCTTTGATTTGGAGTGCGCAGCTCTGTCTCTGGGAGATTTATGGCCCCAGCGCCTTTGATGTGGGGCTCTGATAAGCATCAGGAATATTTTTGTTTCATGACAATGTCAGCCAGGGAGCGCTGAGTGCAGGGGTTTATGGGCAGCAGTGCTTCCTGCAGCCCTTGAGCTGGCTGCCACATTCCTGGGGAAGGCCGGCCATGAAAATAAAATCATAAACCCTTGGAAGGCTTTATAAACACAGGGAAGCTTCTCCTTTAAGGGAGAGGAGCGGGGAGTATTTCCATTTCAATCAGGGACATCTCTGGAACAAGCCCTCAGCCAGGGCCCTGCAGAATTTGTCAGGGGATTAGCTCAGGAAAAGAGAGAGTGCAGGATTTTTCCCCTTCGCACTCACTCGGCTGTTATTCCAAATTAGGCTGTTCGCCTTCAGCTCAGAGGAGGGTAATGAAAACCAGAAGGGAGCTGCAGTGGGAGCCCGGCTGGGGGCAGGGGACAGGCAGGGCAGCAGCAAAGCACAGGCATGCATGGGGCAGCGGGTCCCAAGCAGAGGGGAAGCAGCGCTGGTGCTGGCATACAAGAAGAGCATGGCACTGCACAACGCTGCATGGCAATGCACAGTGTTGCATGGCATTACATAGCTCTGCATGACGTTGCACAGCACTGCATGGCATTGCACAGCACTGTGTGACATTGCACAGCATTGCACAGCACTGCAAGGCATTGCACAGCATTGCACCATGCTGCCCTGCCACGCAGAGGGGCCCGCCTTGCACCCGCATTGGGGTCCCGCTGCAGGGAAGCTGCTGTGGCCTGGCTTTCTCCCCTCAGCAGCCTCTGCTCACTGTCAACTGCTTCCCACGTGATTTATTTGAGGTTTATGCTCCAGCCTGTAATGCAAAACCACGGAGAGCATTTCTTCCTCCTTGTAATTAAAGCCCCCGATGCCGGAGCGCACACCTGGTATAAACAACCATAAAAAAGTACATGTGCAGATCCAGTGCTGTTTTTAGGTGCTGGGAACACAGCCTGAGAGTGGGTGCCCTTCCGAGAGGCCTCAAAGCCTCTTCCCAGCCCAAATCTTTCTCATGGCCAATTTACCCCCTTTGTCCCCATGCCAACACTGCGCACTGCTGTCCCAGTCCTGTGCTGTCCCCTCCAGCCCCACAGGCAGTGCATGGGAAACGCTCACATCCATGCAAGCAGGAGGGCAGGACGAACAGGTTGGGCTGCTGCTGAAAGAGAAAAAGGGAATGAGGGAACGCCTGGCAGCACCCAGCACACACTGACCCCAATGCAGGGTCAGGAATGTGGCAGCCCCTCTCCCCCAGCACATCATGCTGCTGAGCAGAGACCCACTGGCTGCGTCACAAAACCCAGGAACTCAAAGCAATTTTAAATGAACTTTCAAAATGATGAACAAAGAGCCCTTGTCCGTGTTATCCAGCAAATAAATCACACCAAAATGATAGTTGTAATTCCCAAAAGTACACAGCGGATTGATTTTCCGATGGCATTTATCATGATAAAGCAGTGCAGCAGCATGCAGGCACGGCTGGAGCTGCAGCGGCCGCCTCCCTCCGTCCCTCCCGTTTATCTCCCGTCCCATCTCAGCCACATTTGTACAGTTGCACAAGAGATCTCTGCTGCTCCACCCACTCCGCCTTCGGCTGCACCATCCGAGCACCAGCAGAGCCCCGCTCCATTAGGATAACACTGCTTTCAATCCCCAATCAGATGTTTAAATTATAACAGTGTGTGCCTGCGTATATATCTCCCTTTGTCAGAGCCTCGCCAGCCTCTCCTTCTTTCCTTTATTTGTCTTGCTGCTGTTGCAGCGAAAATGTATTGGCTTTGCAGTTAGTGATTACACGTCATCACATACCCAATTTATAACACCATACCCCAAAGAACAGATGTAATAAAGCCAGGCCAGGAAACAGCAATGTTATAAAACAGAGCAGTCAACTCAAAGGTCTTCGCATGTGTGCAGGGAAGAAAATATTGCAGACACTGCTTTGGGGAGGGGGGAGGCTCTGGGAGGTGGGGGTTGGCTGCAGGCGGAGGATGTGGGGTCACA
>JAOWBP010004587.1:1991316-2011413 GCA_028571105.1 Tragopan temminckii
CCTGCACCACTTGTTTCCCCTGAGCTTCCACGTACACAAAGTCAACGAAAGGCTCCTGAACGCTTTGTCCCGCTGCAATGGTTTCTGTGCTGCCCACATCAGTGGCCCTGCACCACTTGTTTCCCCTGACCTTCCACGTACACAAAGTCAGCAAAAGGCTCCTTAACGCTTTGTCCCGCTGCGATGGTTTCTGTGCTGCCTGTATCAGTGGCCCTGCACCACTTGTTTCCCCTGAGCTTCCACATATGGAACTGTTGCAGGCGGTGCCAGCAGGAGTTGGGGACCTGATCCTGGTGTGGTTACATCTCTGAAGGAAATTGCACTTTGGTTAAGTTCAGATCATGTTTCACTCTTATTTGTAGAATTTAATTTAATGTTATCCAGCTTATATCTTTTTAGTGAATAAGTTGCTTCCGCTCTTCTTGCCTAAACCAAATCACGGGAAGAAAGTGGATTGCTTGATACGGATGGAAATAGGGAAGAAATCAGGAGTTGGTGTTTCCGTATGGTGGTCACTAAGCCTGGGCTCACATTTAATGATCCAGTTTGTGGAGAAACCAGGAGCCTGGTGCCAGGCATGGGGTTGTACTGGGGCTCGTCGCAGCGGTGCTACACAGAAGGTTGTGAATGCTGTGCTCAGCCCACTAGAGGGGGATGTGCTCTGCTCAGAGGCTGCAGGGCAGAGCTTTCCTCCTCCTGCAAACTTCCCCCCCTCCCTTTTTTTTTCTTTTCTTTTCCTTCCTTTTGCAGTGGAGGAGTGATGATTTACTTTGACAGAATTGAGGTGGTGAATTTCCTGATCCAGAGTGCAGGTGAGTTCTTCCTCTGTGACCCTGTGCATCCTGCCATGCAGAGTGGTGGTTATTCTCCTGCTAGTACCAGATGAGGTGAACGGGTTTTGCCTGCTAATTTGGAGCTGAGCAGTACTGCAAGCATTGTGTGCCTTGAGAGCTCTGTATTTCCTGGGTTTTAAACCAGCTCTCCCAGACACTTTATCTTTTCTTGCACATACTTGTTCTTTGCTACTGGTTGCTTCACCAATAGCTGAATGCCATCCATCACTTCTTTTTTTTTTATTATTATGGCCCCACTGGGCTTTGTGCTTCAGTGAAGAACTTCTAATTTGAATAACGAGATGTGCAACAGGCAGAGAGCAGAAGGCTGGAATGTGACACAGAAGGACCTGTGCAGCCTTCTTTCAGCCTGGGTGTTCTTCAACTCAGACACACCCTATGCGTTTGCTGGAGAGTGATTTGCAGATAATCAAGAGTAGGCTGCTATTACTGAGATGTCATTCTGTTTATAAGGCACGTGACCAAATATTGGTTAGGGTGTGATGAAATATTAGCAGTAACTAAAACTCCCCTGAAGAAAGTGGTTGTGGTGCAGCCTCTTCTCTTTTGGGTGCTTTTCTTGTTGCAGTCCATCACTGCGTTTCTTGCTGCTGTGACTGAGCCATAAACTCAGGCTGCCAGCACCCAGCCCACCCTGTGGCATCTCTCTGTCCCAGCTGCTGATGTCAGTTGTACTTTTTTTTGCAGTATATGACATAGTGAAGAACTACACTGCTGACTATGACAAAGCTCTCATCTTCAACAAGATTCACCATGAGCTTAACCAGTTCTGCAGTGTCCACACGCTCCAGGAGGTCTACATCGAGCTGTTTGGTGAGCTGCCTCTCTGACCTTTCACTCTTGGGTTGATGGCTCCTTGAATGACACCTCTGCAAGCTATTTGCATTGTCTGCTGGTACAGAAGTCTCTAGTTTCAGCTAGGGAGCTTCTTGCATATTCATCTAGTGTCCGTTCTGTTTGGAATCACAACTGCTAACCAGTTATATTTACCTTGTTTTATCTTTTTACAGTGCTTCACTGTATTAAACAAAATAAAAAACAAACCCAAACCTGTCAGAAGTAGCGCAGGGGTTAGGGAAGGGAGTAGTAATTCTGCTGCATTATATGTGTTTAGCACATGTGACTGGTTGAGTCAGTTGCAATACTTGCTATTCCAGATGGAAGAGGCAGTCTTTTGTTCATAGCTGTTTAAAAAAAAAAAAAAAAGTGTGTGTTCCCTGTCTTGTTTGATAACTTTTGTGTCATGCACATTGCTGTGGTTCCTGGGCGCTGTGAGTGCTACAAACCAGAGCTGTGTGGTGAGGGCCTGCTGACTTTCCCTTCCTCTCTGCAGAGCAGTGGGAAATCAGGCAGCACAAACACTGGGAGCGCATTACAAGAGACAGCCTGAAGAAAAGTGGTGGTTTCTTGGTAGAAATTGTCCAGTCTCTGCCAGTGCTGAGTGTTTTCATTATGACTTTGGAGCGAGAAGAAATCCCTTCCAGCATCTGGCAGTACAACAGTGCTGGCTGCAGATGAAGTGTTGCTGTGAACGGTTTGGACCCAAACTGTACGGGATTAGTGGCTGAGATTTCAGTGCCAAGTGCCTGAAAGAGCACAAGGTGTTTGCAAACCACTTCTCTGTTTAATTAGGGCTTTCCAAGAAGCTTGGCTATCCCCTTTCTGATAGGGCCTCTGCACAAAATACAGAACTAGGGCTCAGTTTGTCTCCTGTTCCTTTATGGGGTTGCTGGTGAATGTGCTGGTTCTTTGTCAATGGAGACTCCAGATGTCGGCAGCTGCTGATGACAACTGCTTGAAATGGACTCAAGACAACCAATTTGCACAGAAGGATCTTGTATAAACCCCTGTGTAACTCTTTCAGTCTGAGCTGAAAGTTTTCTGGCTCCGGAGTTCTGAAATGGGGCACAGCCCATTTCAAGCAGACTTATGTCATTCTCTGCCCCCACATCTGCAAGCAGGTGCAGGAAACTGATAACAGCTGTTTCCTAAACTCCTGGCTGAACTTCATTATGAGTGTGAGTTCCAGCTCGCTAAACTGGGACCAAAGCAAATAATCAAGGAGTGCAACGTGATCACTTTCAAGGCTATTACATTTTTACTTTCCCTTTGAATTTCTCAGCAGGCCTCAACTGGAAACACTGCCATCCTTAGAGCTCTTCACTGAAGAAGGGTTTTGTTTTGTGCTTCCTTTTGAAATTTCTTAGCTATGCTGGAATAAACCATTATCCATTCAGCCAAACAGGCTTTACCAATGAAATTGTTGCAGCCTATTAAAATAAGTCATGCAGCCATTTTACATTTCTGCCTTTCCATTCTCTTTGCTGCTGGCACAGATATAGTTCCTAATCATTCAAGATTTAGCTGGATCAGATCTGCTCCAGAATCCAGTTGGGAAGGTATCAATAAGGAAGTGAGTTAGAGCACAGATTCTTTGCCATAAAAATGCTACTTTTGGCTCAAAGAAAATCCAAACTGTAGGTTATTGAAAAGTGAAGAGAACTTCATTTTATGCTTGCCACGCTTCTTTAGTCTTTCCCAAGACTTTTCTTGTCATTGGTCACCGTTGCTTGACATGCTGAAAAAGGTGTGAACGACACCTGAGGTCAGGGATGGTGTTTCTCAGCCCAGCATTTCAATATCAAGCTTACATTTCTTACCTCCTTTCTTTCTTCCCATCAGATCAGATTGATGAAAACCTTAAACTGGCATTGCAGCAAGACCTAACTACAATGGCCCCTGGATTAATTATACAGGTAATCAGAGTTCTCTTTGGAGATGCATAGATCACGAGGGGTAATGGCTAAGAGGAAATAGCAAGATGTAGCTCTTAGAAAATTCCCTGAAAGTACAGACTTTGTTAACATGAGGAATGAGAATGTCCTTCCTGTCCCCTCTTAGCTTTGCCTTGTTGGCTTTCTTTAAGTGATACCCTCAATCCTAGCTTATCCAGTTTGTTCCTCCTGTCAGGAGATCATTCAGTCCAGCGTTTGCTCTGCAGAGCATGTAAAAGCGTAAAAGCTTTGTCTGGCAGAGCTCACCACAAGTGTGAGCTCCCCCACCCTCTGCAGCCTCAGGGCCATTTGCCTTTTGATTGTTGGCTGCTTGCCTATGTTTTCTTCTGTCTCTCTTTCCAGGCAGTTCGAGTTACAAAGCCAAACATCCCTGAAACAATCCGGAGGAATTATGAGCTCATGTAAGTGCCTGAGACTTGCACCTTTGTGTTACCAAAAGGAGTCGGTCATCCAGATTAATGTGTTTTCACAGCATGCCCTGATCAGAGTGGCCTGTGCTCTGCCTCGTGCTGCCTTGCTGCCATTCAGAACAACCCTAGTGAGGCTGCACCAGACAAGCGTGTGTCTGTAAGTGGCTGCAGGTCACTGCTGAGGGTATTACTCCATCTTGAACACTTGAGCGTAGTTATTTGCCCAAGGGCTCCTTTCCCTTGACACTGACTCTATTTTAAAAAGGCCTCACAGAGCATGTGAGTGAGTGGCAGGTGGATAGATTCCACCACTAATCCTGCTGTTTAACTAGGATGGAGAAACTGTTGATTCAACAGGCTGAAGACTTGCAAAGCTTTGGAATAACTTTCTTTAAAAGCACTTGACATACTGATCCCTTTTCAGTGCTGTGAGCCAGCTGCCTTTTCTTGCACTCAATTATTCAGAAATGCTTATGTTCTCTGAGCACTCTGCCAACAGTCTGCACAGGCTAGAATCAGTTCCCTCTCATCCATTCTGCCTGACCTTTTGGTGTCGTGGTAAGTCATGTGCAGTAAGGTCGCATTAGAATCCTCAATCAGTGTGTTCTTATCTCTTGCCATAAATCCAGTTGAGAAAGATTTGCTCTTGGCTCCAATCTCTTCCCTGATTGGGAGCAGGAGCAGACTATATTCTTTTCAGTATGTATACACACGCACTTTATGTGCCCAAAGCGATAAGATGGTGAAGACTTTAGCATGTGAAATGCACACGCCCATTTGACTGAATGGTGATTTCAAAGCTACATGGAGCTTTCCTCCATCCGGATGGAGGAAAATAAGCTGTCACGTGAGATTTTGGTTTAGGAAAAAGCTCTGAAGGTGCTTGCTCTCACTTTCTGTGGCTCTCAACATATACTTGAAGGAGGTTTAAGCCAATGGCTCATCCTTGTGTGTGGTTGGCCAAGCTATTTCGTGAGCTCACATTTTATAACTGCCTTTTCTGACACCCTAGGGAGAGCGAGAAGACAAAGCTGCTGATTGCAGCACAGAAGCAGAAGGTGGTGGAGAAGGAAGCAGAGACAGAAAGGAAGAAGGCCCTCATTGGTCTGTATGGCTTTGTCTGATAGCAGCAGCTATTGGTGTGTGTTGGGGTAGGCAGCAAGCAGAAACCAAACTGGGAACAAAGGGAGTTATGCACCTGGTTCCACTGTTGGGTGATTTCTCTGCTGGATCTTTTTGCTGATAATCCGATACTCTGCCAAAGAAACTCAAGTGGGTTCCAGCTTTGCCCACAAATGTAGGCCAATACGTTCTGAGGGCTGAAAATTCTGCCACCAGAAGAGGGTAGGAAGGACTCCCATGGGTGAAGTTGCTCTGGCAACAGGAAGACTGTGATGACAATGTGGACGTACTGTCTTTAATTTCAGAGGCAGAAAAAATTGCACAAGTTGCTGAAATAACTTACGGACAGAAAGTGATGGAAAAAGAAACAGAGAAGCGGATTTCAGAGATTGAAGGTGAGTGATGAACTTTCCAGTAAGAAAATGTTCTGCAGTGACTTATCTGAAGGATCTTTAGATCTAAGTTGTTCCTTGTTCTGTAATCTCTGTTTAGTCTGCATTTTGCTTTTTTGACCTTTTTATTTTTCTTTAGCAAATGGACTTGACCAGAGGTGCGAATAGGAATGTTTTTTTTACAGACTGTGTTTCTTAAAGCTTTTTGTAATGGTGAAATGGTGATCTCTCTAGGAGGTTGTACTGTTAAATTAAGAAGATGTCTCATCCAATACAGTGCTTTACCAAGCAAATTCCAGGGCATGAAAAGAGGTCTGCATTTCCAGCTCAGGGTGGCGAAGCCTTGTTCTCAGTTCCTTTCATTGTAGGCCCTGTCCAACCTTTGCAAAGGTCCACTGAGGAGCCAATTAAGTGTTTTACAGATCAGCAACTTCTCATTATGAAGTTATTTGCAGAAGTACAATAAGGTTTTATTTCTTAGAAATGTGTGTCAGGCCTTCAGCTCAGCTCTGTGCCTGTAGAGGATTCAGGTCTTCATTCTTTTAAGTGTCCCTGATAGGGACTCCTGTAGTAATTAGCCCAAAGAGGAAGTCTCAGGAAAACCATCCTGTTTTTAAGTGTTGTTGCTCACAGGGCTCCTCACTAATTTAGGTAAACAAATAGGGTTATCCAGCTGTGCAATTCTCAAATCCAAATTAGCATGTATTACAAATACGTGGCTCCCTTTTATAGAAAGAATCTCAAGAGATCACATCAAACCAGCCAGATTAAACTCATCTTAGCCTTAACTTGATGGCTTGGCATCGCTTTGGTGTCATCTGACGGATAAAAAGTCAGAAGCCAAAAAGAGGAATGCAGTACAGAAAAGGGAAGTGTTTCTTTCCTTAAATGTCTTTGTTAGAAGCAGGGAAGTTCAGTGTCCTTTGGGATCAGGCCCTTGACACGGTCACTGATACTGCAGCAGAACAGCTCTGCCAACATCTGTCCATGGGGCAGAGCCTATAAAGGTTAAAGCTGCCTGCCCCTACATGCCAGAGCTTTAACCTCAGTATCCCAGACAGAATCCCATCTGGGGAATTGCATTAACAGCCGCAGACTTCATCTGCAGAGCAGACTGCTGTGCAGTTCTTGGAGTCCTGTGCAAATGTCATGGGTAAATATCACTTTTGCAGCCCTACAGTTGTTTTGTTTGCAGCACGAGAGTTAGTGGCTGGCTAGAGAAGAAAGAGCGTTCTCTGCCTGTGTGACAGGACAGTAATAAAAACCGTATGTTTATAAAATGCTTTGAGGTCTTCAGTTGCAGATACAATTTATTTAATATTATCATCCTGTAGTAGTTTAGATGTAAAGGCAGATCCCATTTCTGGGTTTCCAGTTTTGTTCCCTCTTCCCCTTGTTGTATCCCTTACAGTTCAGATGTGGTACTTGGTGCTTTAAAAATCTTCCAGCTGTAAGTGGTGCTAACGTGACTGGAAATAAAAATCTGAATATGGAAGCATATGTTTTCTTCCAGATGCTGCGTTTCTTGCAAGAGAGAAGGCAAGAGCTGATGCTGAATGCTATACTGCTATGAAAGTAGCTGAAGCTAACAAGGTATTACTTCCTTATGCTGTGCCTTGAAGCAGAGCTCCTTACATTAGTCTGTGTAGAAGTACTCAGAAGAGCAGTCTGTCTTTACTGCTTGCTCACTGTGTTTTGTTGTTTTGGTCAAAAAGCAAAGCAAAGACAGAGGAGTTATCTTTGAGACTGAAACAATAATTATATCCTTATTTGCAAGTTCACTTTCTGCTCTGAACAGATGAATTTGTGTCAGGGTGCATGAAATATCTGGTTTACGTCTGGAGACAGATCTGGTAGATGCTAATGGGGCCATGACTCCCACTGTAGAAAGAATATCACTTTCAGTGTTGCCCTTTCGTGCTGCTGTAATGAGACATGTTGATCCATTTCAGTCTGCAAGCTAGCAAGTAACCCAGGCAGGGGGAGATCTGCAGAGTGACAGGCTTAAGGTAAACAAGTATTCAGGTAAAGAACAAATTGAGATGTTATTCACCAAACTAATTAGCCTGGCAAAGCCTTGTTCCTGCAAAAAACAAAGCCCTAGAAACAGAAATTACATGGATGCAACTGCTGGACTCGTTACTGTCTACATCAGGTTCCCAGGACATCCCAGCAGGAAGACTTCCTGTGTTGTAAGGGTCTGTCAGAGGGTCTGAGATGGTTGTGCACAAGTTCTGTTCCAGTTAGATATTCCGTTCACTCTTTTATAATGTCATTATCCTGAAAGAGTGATCTCTGCCTTGTGAAACAGACTCTTTAATCTACTCTGTGGGGGAAAAAAAGGCAGTTCTAGTAGCTTGCACTGCGAGAGCTTTCAGTGAGTTATGTGCTTCAGAGCATCTCCCTCTCTGTGTTATGTTTGGACTGAACATTTCCCCAGCTGCTTCCATCACTTTCTCATTTTGCCATTCAGTCACTGGGACTTAGAGACTTTGCTTAGACATGCTGAAAGAGAGCATTCTTCAGGGAACTTCTCTTTTCAGCTGAAGAGAGGATGAGCATGCCCACTAGCGTTCTGGAAAGGTAGATGCCTCCTGTGCTTATGAATGAGTCTGAGCTGTTGGTGATCTGTTTTCTTTTTGTGCAGCTGAAGTTAACTCCCGAGTACTTGCAGCTGATGAAATACAAGGCTATTGCAGCAAACAGCAAGATCTATTTTGGCAAAGATATTCCCAACATGTTCATGGACTATGCAGGTAGCCAGAGTAAATTTGCGGAGGGACTGGCAGAAGGAATCCATGAAGAGGATGGGGCAGGACCCAGTGAAGACACAAAACTGCTTCATAACACCAACTGAAAAGAAACATTTATATTTGTTTTATATCAAAAGAAATACGAACTGGGAAGTTCCTTTCTGTTTTCCCTTTTCCTGTACTGAAAGAGATAAAATTTAATCCTCTCAATCTTTTGTATGACAATTAGACACAATGACTTATGGAGTGTTGTTTCTGGTAACTGCTAAGTAATCTGCTCCAGATATGTCTGCTAGATGCACCTCTCCCTTCTAATGGGCTAATAAACCCAGTGATTCCAGAGAGGCTAGCTAGGCTATCTGTTCTGCAGCCAGCTTAGATGGTTAATTAGTTTTGAATTGAGGTTGTTGGTAGCAGTTGGAAGTTTTGAGATTTTGGCAGGAGGGGGATTGCTGCTATGACCTTTTATTTTCTAGTTGGAAATTTCTAGTACTTAATTCAAACACCCTTTGAGAAGAAAAAAAAAAAAATTAAAAAGGTGCTAGACTTTTTGTACACTACCCATGTCTGCTTGAAGGCATTGCTCAGATGGTGGGTCACTGCCTGGGGCACTGGGACTAACAGCCCGTGTGTACACTCCAGGCTCATCCTGCCTACAAGGTGTAGCAAAAACATGAAACTACCACTTACTGAGGTCTGAGCCAAAGTGTTTTTTCAGTAGTGCAGTTGAGACCGCATGCACAGTGAGGTACAGCACTTCAGCTGGTGTTGCAAGTTACCCTGGGGGAGATGTAAGCCTTAGACTACGTGTCACACAGGTAGTGGCCCAAACTACTCGTTTTGTGCATTTTAACACTGGTTTCTTTTCCATCTGTCATAGTTGGGGAGAGCAGAGGGGAGTTTGTGTTTATCTGCTGGTTGAGGGGCTTAGATGTGCTGGTGGAGGCAGTGCCTGCCAGTGGCTAATTGGACTTAACTTTTGGTGAAACCAGGCTGCAAGCACGGTACTTGTCACCGTTGTCATAGTCAGAAAAAAAGTAGAGAGAATGCAATTTTTGTCTCAGGGACCCTGACCTTGCAAAAAGCCTTGCTAGTGAAAAACTGCTTGAATGACTCATCCCACAGTCACTGCAGTACCTCTGCTGGTCTGTGAGACCAATGGAATTCCAGTATTTGCAGTGTTGTATTAGAAGATGTTCGGAGAAGCTGAAATGAATGGAACATTGTACTTGGGTGATTTTTTCAGAATGGACCTTGAGAGGAAGATCTCCTAGGAGCAATAGACTCAAAGCACCATTTTGAAAAAAAATCACGGGGCAAAAATGACAGCCTCTTCTCTTTGGGCTGGTCAAAGAGAAATGTTCATTCTTTGCTCAGAACGGTGAGATATGATGCACCTTTCATTTCAGAAAACTGATTCGTTTTTCACTTACCAGATGCAAAGAGGTAATAGGTCTTTTGTTTTACACATGCAAAACTTGAGGGGGTGTTAAAGGCAAAAGTTCAGGGCTAGAAAACTTTTTTTTCCTCTCCCCTCAAATCCATCTGCCACTTGGCAGGAGAGCCTACTTATTAATTGCTGTTATAATTTGCAGCCAATGCATCCTTATAAGATGATGAAAGCATAAGCACTAAGTTGGTCAGGACCAACCTGTTGAATTTATGATCTTTTGCTTGCTGCTTACTAAGCTTGGTTTCACATTTCAGTGTTTTTTATGCATTAATCATTTTAAATGAGTAATTTACACTAAGATAGAAATCTCATTAATTTCTGCTGCTTGTTCCAGTATTTTCATTTCAGTTTTATTTTCCCTGTTAGAAGAATTACAGTTGATATACTTGAAAATGCAAAATAAAAGAGATTGTCAGTTTCTGCTGGAGAAAAGACCCATCTCCTTTATGTCATCTTTGTATTTGTTGGAAAATCTTAAGTTAAGGGAAGTTCCATCTCCAGACTGACAGCACAGTGGTCATAAAAACTGCATTGAGAGGTAGGCTGTAATATTGCTCACTTTTCTAAATAGGTCTCTGCAAGAATGTTGAACAGAGAACAGCAGAAATGTAGGGGTGAGGTAATAGTACCTAAACTTTTAGGGTGATCTCATTTGTTTGGCATTATTTTGCATGTTAAGGTTTTCCATTAGTAAGTAAAACCTACTTTTTATGAAAGTGTTTTCACTAATGAGTGGACCCAAACAGACCAAATGGTATTACAAAGGATGTTTTTGTATGAGTTCACTGTAAAACAATAGCTTGGAATAAATTAGTCTTACAGATTTTAAATTGAAAACATTACTGCTGAAGTATTTCTCAGAGGAAGGGGAAGAATAGAAGGAGTAGCCAGTATTATTGATTTCAAACTTGCATTTTTAAAACATTTTGGAACCTTTGTGGTTCTGCACCGCTGAAAACCAAGTAATTTAGTTAACCTATTAACAGATTAACAAAAAAAAAAAAAAAAGCAAGAACAAAGTTGAAATTGTACCAGTCCTTACAGGCCAGGGTTGATCATTGCTTTTCATTCAAGTTCTTCATTCTATGTATAATTTCCTTAATTTTTCCAGAGTAGATGTGTCACTACATGTAAACCTTTATCCCATTTATCTCTTTCGCTGTCATTCTGTCATCTCCATGATCTTGCAGTCTCAAAAGGAAGATCTAAATGCTGAAACAGCTCTGTCTAACAAAGAAGCACGGGTTTGCTGTTTGGCACTGCTATACCTGGGAACTGCTGGCAGGGGCATGGTGATGCTTTACCAGTGCAGCTGTGGATCTGTATACTGAATTAAAAGCCTTTTTATTTTGATACTTGCTCTGACAATAAAATGGCCTTCAATTTTAATCGCAGTCTGGTTTTATGGACCTTTAACACAATGAGGGGGTGGGTTTGCAGGGAGGCATTACCAGGGGTACATCTGTGGGAGGGTATGGAGTTGCAGAACTTCAGAAAATCACTGTCACGAAAGTTTTGCAGTGAAGTTAGCAGGAAATAATTGCCAGGATCTTTGGAGCAGCTGTGTACAAACTGTTGGTGGGGCTGGGGGAAAGGGCAAGTTCTGTGCGTGAGGGAAATATTTTGGCTGATGGTTTCCAGCTGGCACCTTCCATACAACTTGGCACTGCCTGTTTGTGCCCCACAGCTGCGGGCTTCCATGGCACAGCCCTGGGTTTACCTAGAGCCTATGGGGCGAGCGATGGAGCCTGTTTTATGCTTTATTTGCTTATTTTAATGCTGAAAGCTGTGCCCTACAGGAGCTGTTGTGGATGCAGATGGCAACGATTTGGTTTATGTGTGGGTGGTGTGAGGGTATGTGCAGACAGCAAGCTGAGAGCACAGCACGGGCCGCTACTCTGCGTCTTTCTCACTACCTTCACTGACAGGAAGCTTCACCAGAGCCCGGCAGAAAGCCTCTAAAGCCCTGAGGAGCTGCGAGCAGCCGGCCTCGCCGCCTGACCTTCCCCTCAGCACCCTACGCCACGAAGCCCCCGACCTTCCCAATATGGCGCCTCCAACTTTCCCAACATGGCGGCCCCGCTTTCCCGCCCCTCGCTGCCATTGGTCGGAGACAGCGATGGCGCGTCTCGATTGGTCGCCGTCAGGAGGCGGGAACGTCACGCGTGTGTGGCGGAAGTCGGCGCGGCGGCGGCCGGGGATGTGGAGAGCGGGCATGGCCGCCGGGGAAGGGCTGGGACCGGCGCTGCGGGCCGTCACCGAACAGGTGCAGCAGGCGGCAGCGCGGAGGCCGCAGGTGAGGGTTGCTGAAGCTCTGAGGAGATCGGGCTCGGGGAGAGAAGAGCTGCGTGCGGAGATAGGCCTGCGAGCCTGCATCGCGAGGGCGGCCCGCCCGTCTCCATGGCAACGGGCCTACAGCGCTGAGCAGCGCGCTGTGAGCGGGGCTGCAGGGCCGCCCCCGGCACTGAGCGTTCTTCCCGCAGGGTCTCCCGGACGTGCAGCCGCGTTTGGTGGCCGTCAGCAAGACGAAGCCCGCGGAGATGGTGCTGGACGCCTACAGCCACGGGCAGCGCAGCTTTGGGGAGAACTACGTGAGTGCGAGCTGTTCTGTGTGCCCGGGGAGAACCGTGTGGTCCTAACGAGATCTTCTTGTGTTCTCCTAGGTTCAGGAGCTGCTAGAAAAGGCGTCAGATTCCAGAGTAAGTGCGTGTTTTTGTGTGTGTGTGTGTTATCCCTCCTCACAAAGCTGTGTCCTGAAGGCTGTCCAGGAGAAGTCCTGGCTTTTTGTAGGGAGGTGGTGATGGAGGCTGTTTGAAATCTCCGTGCTTTTTGAAGGTTATTCTTAACTCTGTGCCTCTTCACTCTTCCCCCTACTCGCCTTGCAGGCTCCAGAGTATCCTGTGAATATACGAATGTATGCACCTTAGTCATAAAATGTCTGAGCAGCACTTTATCTCTCATGATCTCTGCCCTAGGACGGGTACAGTCCTCTTTTAAAATGGTAACATCTTTGTTTTGGGGAAAGCAGTTCGTTTTGTGATTGTTCTCTTACAAAAGAGCCTTTCCCACTCACCTTGCAATGAACTTTCTGCTGCCGCAGCCCTGCTTCTCTCCAGAGTGTGAAGCAATCTCAGTGCACACAAGTGCTGTTTTGAGCTGTGTTTTTCCAAGTAAATGGAAGAAGATTGGATGTCTGGTATTTTGTTTGTGGGCAAAGCAGGACCTAATTACTGCATGAAAGAAGGAGGAATCCTCATTCAAACCTACCTGTTCCTTTTGCTTACAGATTCTGTCGTCTTGTCCAGAGATCAAGTGGCATTTTATTGGCCATCTGCAGAAAAGTAATGTCAACAAGCTGATCGGTAAGCTCTGTTTATTTTTATTTGTGGTGTTCTATGGGCAATATTCTGCCAGTGTTTAAATAATAACCGTCTTTGTCACCTATTAGTACTGATAAATGCAAGCTAACAAGAATACCAATTAGCAAACGAAAGAACTTGGTGCTGCCCTGCGTTTCAGTCCTGATTCATTTTGCTATCTCTTGCCATAGTCCGCTGCTAGCTGTGCACAACTGTAAATAACTATTCTTGTGTTACACAGGCAGCTTGAAGCCTCTGTGTTTTCTCCCTAGCTGTCCCTAACCTGTTCATGTTGGAAACAGTGGATTCTGTGAAACTGGCGGACAGAGTCAACAGCTCTTGGCAGAAAAAAGGATCACCTCAGAAGCTGAAAGTCATGGTGCAAGTTAACACCAGTGGAGAAGACAGTAAGTGGCAGAGACTTTTTCTGATGATGTGCGGATCTGTCTTGCTGACTTGATAGAAGAAACAACCTGGATGTGTTGGTTTGTGTTCTTAAGGAGTTTCTCTCTGCTGAGATGATATTTAACCATCGGTTAGCTTCTGCCTGACTGTGGGGGGGAGCTCTCTCACAGAACTTGGCACAGATCACCCTACTTTTTGCTAGGTAAGCATGGCCTGCCTCCCAGAGACACCACAGCTGCTGTGGAGCACGTTATCAACAAGTGTCCAAGCCTGGAATTTGTGGGGCTGATGACAATTGGCAGCATCGGACATGACCTTAGCAAGGGGCCAAATCCTGACTTCCAGGTAAGATTTTTGGAAGAAAATGTCAACTGTTGGCTGGCCTCCCATTACACTGAGGGTATAAATCTGATTGTAGATTGCCAATAGAAACACAAACCTGGTTCAGCATAGTACAGACCTGTGAAGATCAGTATTAACTAAAGTGATGGGCTCATTTCTGCAAATGCCTGACGCATGTACATTTTTTGTCCCATCTTTTCTCTCAAGCTGTAGCCAGGATATTGACAGAGCACCTTATGCAGCAGTGTTTGTTCTGAATCCTCTGGTCCCGCTTTCAGATAATATTTCCTTCAGCCTCGTGCACTGTGCATGGAGCTGTATCAGGAAGGGGAACTGGTTCTGCATTCTTTATCTGTCATGTTGTGATAATTGATTGTGTAGACTTGTGTGTGCGTTGTTAGTAATGTAGCCTGTAATGGGAGGTCTTCAGGTGCCTTCCCAGTGCTGCAGAGCAAGCATCAGGAGAGTGTGGGACCTTCACCTTCTGTGTTAGGGAGACTTCAAAAAAAGGCAGAAATCATGATGAGTGAAACCTTGAAAATGTGTCCAAAACGTCACCAGAGATGTGATTTTTCTCTTCTTTCTTCCTTCTAGGTGCTGCTATCTTTGCGTCAAGAAGTGTGTGAAAAGCTGAATCTCCCCATTGAGAAGGTGGAGCTGAGCATGGGCATGTCCACAGACTTCCAGCACGCAGTAAGTCGTTTCCTTCTGCCACCCCTTCTCTGTCAGAGAGGAAGCTGCCCTTCTGTGGGATGGGGAGCATCGAGATTAGCCATCTACCTGCGCTGAATTCCTTCTTTCTGTCTCCTTCCATAGATAGAGGTTGGATCCACAAATGTCAGGATCGGAAGCACCATTTTTGGAGAGCGCGATTATTCCAACAAGGCAGATGGTGGTAAGGCCCCTGCTGGAACTAAAGACAAAACAGAGGCCTCAACGGCACAGGGTCATTAGATGGGGAAAATAAGCGGCCTCAAGAGAGGACAGATGATAGGAGACCTCACTATGCATTCTTACCTCCATCCTTGCCAGCTCCAAGTCACGGCAGGGGGAAGGAATTCCTCATAACAGAACAGAGGCCAGAAACGCCTCGTAATTTATTGTGATTATTAGAGAGCACCCATAGAAACTGGAAATGTCTATAACCAAAAATGATAAGAGAAGTTAAGGTTGAAGATGACTGTAGTATCTTGGCTACTTCAGGCACATCATGAACAGAGACTTTTGGATAAGTAGGTTGAGCAAACTAAATATTTGTCAGGATGAAGTTGCTCCTGGACAAGATACATCCTCAGCAGTTCCGGTCATTATGTTGTCATTGGGGGCTACATTGTTCATTAAACAAGTTACATGCTGTGAGAGACCTGTAAGTGTTTCCTTTGCCTGGGGATGCTATTGAGCAATGCTTGGTACTGTAGCACGTGGTGACACTGAACGTGCTGAAGAGATGGCATCTGTTTAAACAGAGGATGAATAACAAGCACACGAGGATGGGTAAAGAACAGAGTTTTGAGTTCATGGCTTGATGTTTTGGTCGCAGATTGCAAGTGTGGGATTATCTTTTCAGCTGGTGTTTGTGTTTGTTCTTTCTGATGGATGTCACAGGCTTTTACCGTTGGTTACATGTATTTGAAGTGCTGGTCTGGACTTCACCCCTCTTGCAAGAGGGAAACAGGGCTCTCTCATTGTAGTAACTGTTTCTTCAAGATCTGAGCAGAAGCTCTGCACCTGTCAGGGGCTGCTCGGCCAGCAGTAGCAGCAGCAAGTCTCATGTAATCTGTTACAGCTCTGTGCTCTGGTTTTTTGTGTGCTGCTGAGAGGAGACATTGGTTGCCAGCAGAAACATCCTTCCTAGGCTTTCTCTGTGTATGCGATCAAATCTAGCTGTTGGTTTTACTTTCTGACTATAAATGCCGAATGCAAATGAAAAGAGTGACCTCAACACCGACCTGTTGTAGCTACATGGTTTAAAAGCAACATGCAGTCTGAGCTGCCCTCTCTGGAACTGCACAATGTGTTGTTTCATAGTTTGTTAATAAAAAGTGGTGAATTCAAATGCCATCTGTGCCAACTCTAAAGCTATTAAAGATGTTATTTTTATGTTCTGGCCCTGAGAGTTGTTGGAGCTTTTTGTTTTGTTTTGTTTTGTAAACTGGGCTTACTGTTCGGTGAGATCTGTTGGTCTCTGGGCGGAGGGATGGCAGCTGAAGCAGTGCAATGAAAGTGGAGATATCTGAGATGAAAAGGGGAGAAGTGGCTGCCGAGTTGTGTGCTGGGGAGAGCTGTTCTGGAGGAGTCCTCTGGGTGGCACTGCTCCTCCGGCCCTGCGGGGACAGATGGTAATGGGGCTCACAAATAACTGCTCTCCATCCCGTGGCTGAGGTTCATCCCTTTCTCTTTCGTCCCTGAATTTCTGCACTGGTGAAACATTCTGACCACGGATTTTGTTTGCAAACTTCACCGTTTTAAAAGCTTTATTTATTATACAGAATGAACTCAGGACACACATTCTTCTTTCTGAGTTTGATGCAAATGTGTAAAGACTGCCAGTGTCCCTGCAGTGTTTGTTTGCTAAAGTAGTGCTGCTTATAAAGCTTCCTAAGCTGGAGCAAGCTGCATGGTCACAGTCCTAATGTCTGAGCGCAGAAGAGTGGGCTGGATTGATGTTGAACATCTGTGGGAATTGTCTGCCTTTATAGCTTCCTTACCCTCCCACTTTTCCTCTCTCAGGCGTTTTGCACTTATTTCCTGAGTTGAAACTCAACCCTCACAATGCTTAATGAAGCAGTTAAGGTAAGCGTGCGGGGTGCTGCGTGCAGGGCAGATTTTGTCCTGGCTTCCATGCCCTGGAGGTCTGACTCTGCACGGCAGTTCTTTAGGAGCAGACAGGCTCACAGAAGTGTGTGGTCTTCTGGTTTTCCGATCTGTCTGCTAAAGGCATTCAAGGGCTTCCCCAGCTTTGATTCTGTGAGCTCCCAGCTGCAGGGTGGGGCTCTGCTCCAGTGCAGGTGGCCGTGGGATGGGACCGGGGTGCTGCTCCAGCAGCTGCAGCACACTGCTGTGTGGTGACAATGCGCTAAAGAGAGAGGAGAGCAGTGTAGCCACTGCTCCTCTGCTCTGCAGCTGCTTCTCTCTGCCATCCCACTTGCAGCAGGGTTTCTGATCTCTTCGAGAGCTTTGCCATGCTCCTCAGATGGTTGGGCCTTCCTGAAGTCAGTGCAGCACCCACAGGCACCTTCTGCTCCTCCTGCACCCTCAGTGCCCACCTTGGGCTCCTCCTACAGAGGAGCAGAGCAAGCAAACTGCAGACAAAGGGCTCTTAATGAACCCCTCTGCCCAGGCACTTAAGCCCCCTGCAACACAAGCTTTATTTACATTTGTGAAAAGCACTCTGCTGGTTTGTTGGAGCAGCAGTGCTCTCACTCACTGCTCGTAGGGACAATGTCACTGTCAATATTTGCCTTGGAGGAACACTGCCAGCAGATGAAGGCTTATTTCATGGCCAGCGGGACTCTTCCTCCTCATGGCTTCAGCACCTGCTGCTGGCACAGAACCATCACCTCCCAGTGATGATGGGAAGCACAGTTGTAGGTTTCAGGTAAGCCCCACCAGGTGACACTCATGCACAGACCCAGTGTTGCCCACCTGGGGCCAGCCAATGTCCCCAAGGGTCCCAGCAGCACAGGGACCCCCAGCAGCAGCATCTGCAGAGCTGCACATCTGCTGCAGGGAGCACCTGGGAGCTGGCTGCCTCTGGAAGGAATAAAGCTGGGATGATCCTATGGCCGGACAACGTGCTGCTGCTGCTGCTTTCATGGCTCTTGGTGCAACGACCATCCTGGGAGAGTGCTGAGCTGCAGCCTCCCCCCGTTAGAGGCACTTAAAGCTGCTGTGCTCCAGTTACCTTTCTTAGCCAAGAGCACAGACACCACTGGCTTCCGTTCTTCCACAAAGCCAGGCTTGATTTATTTTATCAGACCATATCTTTTGTGTTGCAGAGTCTCTGGCTTGCAGCTTGACCTCCCAGTCAAAAAGTGCCTGTGATTCACGCAGCACATGTGCAGGGATGCAATGGCTGCTGAGATTTGGAGGGACGAAGGCTGCCTGCTCACCTTTCACAGCTCTTGATGCACCAACCAGACCCACTCTGCACGTCACGCCAGGGTGCTGCACATCCCTATGGGACTGCAGAGCTCCCAATGGACAGCACTGGATCTGCAGCTGCTGGAGGTGCCCGAGGTAGGCAAAAACTGCCCCAGCCCCACAGCCCAACACAGTCTTTCAAAGTGCAGAGAGTGTTTATTTCTTGGAGATCGGGTTTCCGGCAGGAAGGCCAGCAACTGCCAAGGTTTTTATTGGATCCCAGTGAAAGGAATTTCAAGTCTCGTGCTTGTTGTCTTTCCCTGTGCCTGCAGTGGAGAAGGAGCACTGTTACACCCAAATGAGAGCGAGGGGTGCTGGGTTTGGCACTGCACATCCTTGATATTGTGGCTCAGGACGGAACGCTGCGTGGTCTCCTTGCAGGAGGTGTTGGAAGGGGCTGGAGGGGCTCTGGGGAAGTGTGGAGAGGGGTTGGAAGCACTTGAAAGGACCTGGGGCTGAGCCACGTGGGGAGCCCTGCTGGAGCTGAGCAGTGATGGGGCCAGGCAGCTCGCATTTGTTATGGGCTTGGACAAAGTTTTGACTGTTCTTGGAGGTAATTTTATAGGGGATTGGGATTCTGAAGACCACGTAGAGTAGCTTGATTGCTTCAGTGTGTGGTGGAGACAGCTCCAGTGCTCTGACCACCCTCAGATGGTGGCAGCACTGACCAGTATCCTCCAGGGCTGAGGGCTGTGCTGTGTTTATGTATGAAGAGCCCCCAGTTTAATGCTGAGGCTCTCCAGAGCCCTCCCAACCCTCGATTATGGAGTCACTGCCCTCAGAAAGAGAAAGAAGAGGGGCACCAGGGTTGGGGTTGGAGCAGTATGAGCAGTTTCCCAGAGGAGAAATGGTACATCCTTTGCAAACACTGCAGTCCTTGGGGATGAACAGTTCTTTTAGGACTTGATCTAGTGGCAGAACATTGCTGTGTTACCTGCAGAAGGAGGAGGGAGCACCACTCGTGCTTTCTGCAGAGCATGAAGAAGAGGCAGGGCTCAGTGTTTGCTTTGGGGGTCAGTGGAGCCTCTTCCTCCCATTGGCCATCACCTGTTCGTGCAGGATCTCGGGGCGGATGCTGGACACAAACAGTTTCCTGCTGCTCCCAGCTCCAGCTGTGGGGTCTGGGCCCAGCATCCTGAAGCAATGAGCACTGGGAAGTGATTGCTGCAGTGGAAATTTTGCTAAAAAAAAAAAAAAAAAAAAAAAAAAAAAAAAAAACAGGAGTGCAAAGGGGCACAGTGTGCATGACTGCATGACTGTGACATGGTGGCAAGCTTGTACCAAGCTCCTGGGGCTGGGTTTGTGCTCTTGTAATGATGGCAGTGTGATGAGTATCTCCTTACGCCCACCACCACAGTGAGATGTATTTATTTAGAGAATGGAGTAAATTTCTTCCTCCTCCAGACACTGCTGGTCCTGGAGAGAAACTGCTTTCCCCAATCAGCCTCTGCCTCCATTCCGTGACCCCCTTCCTCCTCTTCCTGGAGGTGTCCCAAAGACTTCGTTGTGCGCTTTGATCGCTTTTGATTTGGAGCTGCAGTGAGTGGTGTGCATGGAGAAGATGAGCACGGGGCTGAGAGGGGCTGGGGGAGCGCAGGGGGTAGCGGGGACATGGGAGGGAGGGAGCAGGAAGGAAAATATTGAACTTAGCACGAAAAGCACTGAGGCAAACAAAGTTAAAAGCGAACAGGGAGGAGTGCTAACTGCAGAGAAGGGGCCAGGAGGGAGCAAAGCAGTGAAGTGACAGTGAAAGTTTGTGCATTAGTTGCAGTGTGGGGCCCTGGGGGCCAGCAGGGCTGCATGTCCCATGTCCCTGGGATGCAGTGCTTGTCACTGTGGAGTCACATCATGGTCTGTATGAACCATGTGAGCTCTGTAGGTGCAGGGCTGCATCTTTTCTTGTGGATACACGGAGCTGCATCTCCATCTCTCTCCCTCTGTGGACGCACAGGGCTCCATCTCTCTCCCTCTGTGGACACACAGGACTCCATCTCTCTCTCTCCATGGATGCCCGGGGCTCCATCTCTCTCCCTCTGTGGACACACAGGACTCCATCTCTCTCTCTCCCT
>JAOWBP010004587.1:2011708-2029049 GCA_028571105.1 Tragopan temminckii
GAATCTCGGCGCGCGGCGATATGGCAGAGGGAGCGACGGGGCGGGGCTGCGGAATCGGCGGCGGTGCGGAGCTGCGCGGTGCAGAGCGTGGGCTGTAAGTGCGCGGCGGAGCGGCACAAGGCGAGCGGCCCCGCCGTGCCCCGCCGCCGGGTTCTGTGCAACGGAGCGGCCCTCCCCGCACCTCCCGAACCGCGGCTGCTGCCCGACGGCACCGCCACGCTGTGAGTACCGCGCACACGCGTGCCCGCGTCCCTTCGTCTCACGCGGAGCGAACTCTTCTGTCTTCTCGTGAGGTCGGCGGCTCTGCTCCGACTGTAGCGGTTTTTCTGCTCTGCGTAACGCGGAGCGCTGTTCGATGGGGTTTTAAAGCCGTCGTGGAGCCGCCTCGGGACCGCTCCGTCACCGTGGGGTGGAAATGTGGGTGCGCAGCGTGGACCCGACGTGGAAGCGCAGGAAACGGGCTCCATCCCCGCGCTTCCTTCCGCGATGTTTGCTGCTCGGAGCGCTGGGGGAGGATGTTTTTGTTTGAAAGCTTTTACTGGAAATATTTGCTCCAGACGGATCTGATGTGCTGTGGATTTGGGCTCTGTGATGGGACTGAGTTGTCGCTTCTCTCCCTCCGAGCCAGCTCGACCCTGGGCAGGGGAGCTCCGGGCTCTGGGCAGGCGCTGGCAGTGGTGTGTGTTTATTTATAACTGCGGCAGGGAGGTTTGAATTAAAGCTGCCTGGGAGGGCAGTGACGGCACGGCCGCTGCTGGAATCGGCACTTTCACCCATCCCACCAGAACCTTGTCCTGCTTTTGAGGTCCTACAGTGCACGGGGTGCTCTCGGTCCTGCCCAATTACCGTGTATTTGCTTGTGCATGGGGGTCCTGTGGCTGCTTTGAGGCAGTTTGTGTTTCCCCGTGTGCCTTCCGTTGTGTGGAGGCTTCATTTCAGGGTGATGATGTCGGCCTGGTGAAAACCCATAAATATGGAGCATGTCCTCAAAGCTCATCTGAGCTGCGTGGCACTGTGAGCTCTGAAATGCGGTGGTCGCAATGGAAGCATCGATGGCCCTAAAGCAGCAGCTGTGGTGCTCGTGGCTCCATCCCGTGCTGCTGTGCTGGAGCTGCACACTGCAGCAGTGCTCTCCCCACGCTGCTCTGCTCTTACAGTCCCTGCCCCGGAGCTCTGTGACGTGTCAACCCACTGCAGGCACCCGCAGGGATTGGAGGTGCTTTGTGGAGTTGTATCTGGGAGCAGCGTCCCATTCCTTGCCTGCTCTTGAGCTTACTTTTGGGGTGACTGTGTGGCAGCATCAGGACGTGACACGATCCCACTTCAACGTGACACGAAACCTACTGGCATAGACAGAAACCTACAAATATGTGGTGACCCTGGGCTCTGCTCTCTCGCAGTAAACATGATTTATGCTAAACCCTTTCCAGATGGGACAATCAAAACCAGAGGCTCCAGGTTCACCGGCATCTCCTAGAGCTGCTGGGTGTGGTCAAGGCCATGGGGACTTCTCTCCGGGAAGCCCACAGCTCCTGCATGCCCTAGGGACAGCTCGACCATGGGGCACACGGTGTGTTTTGTGCAGAGCTGTGCAGTTCTTTGCTGTGCTGGCCAGGAGCATGCATGGGGTTGGGCGACTCGATGTCCCCATGCAACCCGAGCAGGTGTGCATGTGTTCTCTGCCACCCGCCCTGCGCAGTTCCTGTGCCTCACCCCTTTGTGCTTTGCTCCCCGTTGTGCTGCTTGCCACACGTCCTGCTCCAGTGGGCATCCATCCTGCTGGGACTGCGGTTTCCCTGGTGCTGAGCATCGGCATCTCAGGGCATTGGCTGGAGATGTCCCTGCAGCACTGCTGCTGGGGCTCTGCAGCCCTTTGCTAATGGGGCTGAATGCCCCCCCACCCTGTGCTCACACCCTGATGGAAGTGTGCTGCGTCCCCACCCGCCCCAATCACCCTGTTGGCCCTGCTGTCACACGGGCAGGAGCCCAAACCTCTTCCAGATGTGGAATCCCAGCGCAGGCCTCATTTCTGCACACAGCTTGATTGCACCGAAATTACAGATTGTCTGCAGGGAATAGAGGGCTTTGACTTATGACCAATTTCCAGTTCTACTTGAACTCCCCTCTGCTTATCCTGGGCCCTGCAGATGGTTTCTTTTGGAAACCTTTTGATATTGATTGGGCAGTTTTTAGAGGTCTGTGGGTTTTCTCCTTTCCATCCTTGCAGACGGGGGACCCTGCAGTGCCGTGGGGCGATGGGGATGTGACATCCTCCAGGGCCATCGCTGCACCGCTCCACTCTGACCACTTTTCCCTCTCTCCGGGGCTCCTTTTTCCTGTGCTGAGGGTTGGAACAATAATTTTCACCATCCAAAATAGCCTGGTGTGACGTGAGCTGGTGGCACCGCCCCAGTTTGGGGGGGGAGCAACAGGGGCCCCCGCTTCACCCTTCCTACAATCCCCCGCCGGCGGCCGAACGCTGCGCAGGGCACGGCCCTATCTGCACAGAGCATATGCTTTAAATTAATGCACTCAGAGAGCAAAGCATAGCTGTGCTCCCCCACCCCCACCATCCTCACCCCACTATTAACCTCCGTGCTGCGTCCTCCTCCCGCTGCACGCCGGCTGCGGGGAGCGCGGCCGCTGCCTCCTTTTTTGGTCGGGGACATAGGAAGTTTATTGTTCCAGCAGCCCGGGTTCTGGAGCAGTTATTTATCCAAGTGGATTCCAGCATGCTTGAAAAAACAAGCTTGTTTGGGGTTTTTTTGTGTTTTTTGTTGTTTTTTTTTTTCTTTTCACTTTTTGGCTCCTCTTTTTTGAGATGAGGGGAAGAAAAATGAAAAGGGAAAGGGATTTCTCCATCTCTGCGCCTGCGCTGATGCCCCGTGGGCTCCGTGCCATTGGTAATGAGTTTGGGTTTGGGGAAAGGAGGTGGGACCCAATGGGACCCATCACCCACTCCTTGCTTTTCCTTCCCGCTGTGCTGTCATCCCTGCGTTACACTTACAGAGTGATCCAGCATCACTCAGTGAACGCAGCGTCAGCCCACGGGTTCCTTGGTGCTGCAGAACTGTCCCACTTGAGTGGGATGTTCAACTCATGGTACTGTGCTTTCATGGTGTGCCAAGCCCTGCAGGCAGCCTGGGCACAGGGACCACATCCCCCTGCATCAATGGCTGCGGGGACCCACTGCCGTGGCTGGACCTCTCCTGCAGCCCTGTGCATCCATCTCATGCATTCAGAGGTTTCTTGGTTCCCTTCTTTGAGTGGTGCTAGCATCACCACTAATGCATGGAGCTCCATGAAGTCCAGTGGGGCTACCTGGGAAAAAAGATCAGCATCCTTTGGTCACTCACTGGGAGCTTTGTTCCTTGCACAAATAGGTGCAGGGGGTCCCAGCTCCATCAGGCAAAGGATGGAGGCTGCTCCCGCCCCTGCTCTCCTCGCAGCCTGGCTGCAGATCACACAGGATACTGATTTCATCTTGGACCGCCTGAGCTTTGCCTTTTATGGAGGGGAGTTTTGTTTTTATGGCAGAAACACAGCTGATGGTCCCAGGGGTCAGAAGAACAAAGCATCTCCTGGCATGGGGGCTCCTTCCTGGGGCCCATGGTGGGCTTGGGGCCATGTTCCCAGCTGGGTGCAGCCCTGGTTGTAACCCCAGCGAAAGCTGCACCCTTGTGGAGAGCACATGGTGGTGGGGACAGAGTGGTGAGTGCAACATCTGTGGAGAGCAGCGTGCTCCACTGCAGCAGCATCCCTTGGGGGCTGTAGTGAGGAAACTGGGTGCCATGTGAATGCCATGGGGTTTGGATGGGATGGGGCTGAGCTGTTGCTGGGGTTAGGTTGCAACCCCCCAGGAGTCCCCCGGTCCTGGCTGCAGTGTGGGAATGGGGCCAGGGAAACCCGACGTCCGCCCCCTGGGACTGGGATGGTGTGGAGCGCGTCCTGTCTGCAGCACACAGTTCCCATTCAGCACAGCTGCAGGGACGGCCCGTGTGTAAACAGCCCTGGCACAGCCCTCAATGAGGCCTTTTTTCCTGCTGCTCGCCCCCGGATGGGGTTCCCGGGGAGCCCTCCCTGCTGCGGTTTCCCTCTGCACTTCCTGCGGGGTTGGAACTGTGTGCCACACTGATCTCTAATGGGGCAGGCGCTGAGGATTCCTCGATGCTGCTCAGTGCAGGTTTGAGGGTTCTTATTGCCTACACGTGCAACTCTATGCTGTGATGCCCCAGGCACTGATACAGCCCTGGGGACCTCCAGCCCAGTGCCACCATGGCATGGTGTCCCCACAAGGGTGCTGTGTGTCCCATGTCATCCCCCAGCCATGCCACCTTGCCACAGATCCGGCTATTCCCAATCCCCCAGCCCCACTGATCCTTGGGCATCTCCATCACAGCCCATGTAACAGCACCTTCCCTCTCCTTCCATCCCTGTGCTCTCATCCCCACAGGCTGCTGAGCAACAACAAGATCACAGTGCTGCAGAACGGCTCCTTCTTCGGGCTGCGGGCGCTGGAGAAGCTGTGAGTGAATGGAGACTGGGGGTGGTGTGGGTTAGGCTACTCAGTGAGCCTCTGGGCATTGGGTTTGCCACCAGCACCCACAGGCATCCTGGGGTCTCTGGGAGCTGAGTTGGGGCAGAGGTACCGGGGGGGCAGCACTCAGTGGGGGCTGGTATGAAAAGCGACATTGTCCCCCCAAACAAAGTCAACTTTCTTATCTCTCCATGAAAGGCATCTCTATGATGGGAGTGTTAATAAGAGGAGATTTATGGCCCCCATATGGATCTGATCTGTAGGTTTGTAGGAGTGGGGACGGGCGCACTGAGGGTGTTTTGTTCCCCTTCAAGGGGCTCACACATTCCTCAGTCCCACAGGGATGGGGTGACACCAGGGCTGGGGGGCTCCAGCTGTGGGGACAGCCCGTGGGTGCCCGTCCCTTTGCAGGAGGGTCCCTGCAGGGCACTGTGCCTGCACCATCCCATGGCACATGGTGCCGAGGGTGTCCTTATTCCTTTGGGGTGCAGGGACCCCTCCATGGGCCCCAGACTGCTGATTGGCACCACAGCACCCATTGGTCCCAGCCCCACTGCCTAGGGGTCTCGCCACTGCTCCCCATGGGCAGTGGGATCAGCACAGCCTGGATCTCATTAGCTCAAACAAGGAAGCATTTATGAACGTGAAGCTTGTTTGAGTTACGCAGTGTGCACCTGCCCTGGCCAGCAGAGGCCAGCTGCTCCATGGGGAGGGGGTGTGCAGTGTTGGGTCAGGGCAGGCATTGCAGGGCATGGCATTGCCTTTGGGGTTGTGTTCCCGGTGCATGGTGTTGGGGCTGACATGAGATTTTTGAAGCCATGAAAATACCCATGGAGCTGTTTCGGGACTCCATTTGAAGCAGTCATTTTGAGGACCCAAGTTTCTCCCATGCTGTGGTTGAAGTATGGGGTCACATCTAGGCTCCTGGCACTGAGTTCTCATTAACGAGAGGATTAATGAGCCTGGACAGGGAGCAGCCTGGGCCAAGGGCGATACCTGGGGGACCGCAGCCCCCGAGTGCAGGAGGTCTGCACATCCCCATGCCCTGAGGTCCCTGTGTGTGTAGCATGGGGTAGCCTTCACTGAAGCTCAGCTCTGAGCACAGCCATGGGCAGCATCCCCCCGTCCCCCAGCCAGCACAGAGCTGTGCCTGATTGCTCCCGACAGCAGCTCTAATTGTGTGCATCGGGTCGGTCCAGGGCTGCAGCACAGACAAGCCCTACAGAGGGGCTGTGCTGGCACCACGAGGACCTCAGGGGCCCCTTGCTTTGGTCATGGGGCCATGGGGGTTTGGTGTCCCAGTGTGACGCAGTCATCGGGGCTGAGCTGTTTCCAGGGTCCCTGAGCCACCCCCAAGAGCCCCACGCCCACCGCCCCTCAGGGCTGGCAGCTCAGCATCACCACTGATATGTGGCGGCGTAATGAGATTAATGAGTGTGAGCAGGGCCGGTATGCAGCCACCCTCATTAGCGCAGCCCCAACTGGGAGTGCCGTGCCCTCCGCCGGCACCACCGTGCTCAGGGGCTGGGACTTGGCCAGGACGGGTCCCTCGATGGCCTCATACAGAACTGTGAGTTTTGGGGTGGCCCCAGTGGTGACAGTGGCTCCTGTTAGCCAGGCATTGGGCACAGTGCTGAAAGGCTCCGATGTGAGCGAGCATGGGAGAAAATCACTCTCATGGTAACTCCATCCCATGTGCTGTAGATAGGGCTGGGAGCACGGCTAAAAGCCTCTATGAGCTGCCTGCAGAAGAAAACACTGGGAGAGGTCCATGAAGCCCTCACAAAGGAACGAATGGGCTGCACCAACGCAGTGTGTGGGGAGGGGGACGTTGAACAGTGCTGTGTGCAGAGCTGTGGGGATCCCGCAGTGTCAGTGCTGCAGTTGTGGGGTCTGTCTGTCTGTCCGTGCTGCCTAGTAGGGCTAGGCTGCTGTCCCAGGGTCAGGTGTGTTCCGTGGTGTGCGTGGGGAGGGCGTTGTTGGGATGGCTGTGTTTGCAGTACAGGTGTGCACGGTGTGGGTGAGTGGAGCTGTTCCTTCAGCACTGGGGCTCACCTGAGCCACCCGTGTACATCTGCACACCCACAGCCCTGCACACCCACAGCCCTGCACACTCACAGCCCTGCACACCTGTGCACCCTGCCAGCACCCTGAGAGCTGGATGGGTGCCACGTACCCACGGGATACCTTTGCTCAGCAGAAGTGCAGCAGCTGAGAGCTCTCCCTGTGTGCCTACTGCAGCGGCTGCTGCGTGCCTGGCATGCCTCTGATAAGATACACGCCTGCAATCAGTGTAATAACCCAATCGAGCTTCCTCCAGGCTGCAAAGCCACTGTGACATTTGCAGTGTGCTCTTATCCTAATAGCCCTCCTGGGATAAGGCTGCTCTGGAAACAGCTCTGCAGGAGGGAAAGGTGGGCATGGTACGTGTGGGGCCCTGCAGTGTCCCTGGGGTGCCTGGCTCTGTGTGGCTGCAGTGTGCTGGGAGTAGGGCTGCATTCCCCAGGCTTCCATCTGGCTGGAAACACTGTGGAGCTGTGCTGATGGAGGGGGCAGGATACTGGCTGCACGCCCTGAGCTCTGTGTCTGTCTCCCCACAGGGACCTGAAGAACAACCTGATCAGCACAGTGCAGCCAGGTGCCTTCCTTGGGCTCCCCGAGCTAAAGCGTCTGTAAGTACCTGGAGAGTGCAGGTCAGCCCGTGGGGGCTGGGAGCAGTTCAGCATCCCCAGCACTGACAGCCCCTCCGCTTCCTTGCAGGGACCTCTCCAACAACCGCATCGGTTGTCTGAGCGCCAGCGTCTTCCAGGGGCTCACCAACCTCCTCCGACTGTAAGCAGTGCCATGGGCTCCCCTAGAAGGGCCATCATGCCCCGCACACTGTCTTGGGTGGTGGGGGCTGTAAATGGGACACATCAGGGGGCTTGGACTCCTGGTTCCCTCCTAAAGGCTTTCATCTCTAGGATTGGGAATGGGATGGAGATGGGGATGAGGATGCCCAGACCAGTGGGTGACACTAGGAGCCCCAGGATGTGAGAGTTCTTTAGGTTTTCCAAGCATGTCCCAGTCTCCTCCATGGCTCTGTGCTTCCCTGTCTTGCAGTAACATGTCAGGAAACATTTTCTCCAGCCTCCCCCCTGGCGTCTTTGACGAGCTGCCCTCTCTGAAAGTCGTGTGAGTACACCACATCCATCCCCAAACACAGACCCTCTCTGAGGTATGCACAGCTGTGCCACCCCCAGCTTCAGCCTCCCCACACGGCTGCTGACCCTTGCAGGGACTTTGCCACTGAATACCTGACGTGTGACTGCAACCTTCTCTGGGTGCTGCCCTGGGCCCGCAACCGCTCAGCGCAGATCTCAGAGCGGACACTGTGTGTGTACCCACGGCACCTGCACAGCACCCCGCTGCGCAGTGCACAGGAGGGCCAGCTGCAATGCGGTGAGCAGGGGAGGGGAGGGGTGTGGGCAGTGCACCGGGGCCGGGGGGCTCACACCGCATGTGTCCCCCCGCAGCGGGCACCCCGGAGCTGCACACCCACCACCTCATCCCGTCGCTGCGCCAGGTGGTGTTCCAGGGGGACCGACTGCCCTTCCAGTGCACCGCCACCTATTTGGACAACAGCACCCAGATCCATTGGTACCACAACCATCAGCGAGTGCAGGAGGATGAGCGGGCAGGTGTCATCGTGGAGGACAGCCTCATCCATGACTGCACCTTCATCACCAGGTGGGAACGGGATGGGATTGGGATGGAGATGGCGATGATGGGGATAGAGATGTGAATGGGGATAGGAATGGAGGTGGGATGGGATGGGGATAGGACTGAACAGGAATGGGGATGGGAATAGTGATTAGGATGGAGATAGAGGTGGGGATAGGGTGCATACGGGGTGGAGACAGTGCAGGGCTTGCAGGTTTGCGGGTACCAAGTGCTGTAGGTGGGATGCAAAGTGTTGGCATTGTTTCTCGGTGCATGTCCCCACGCCAGGGACTGCCCCTCCATGCCAACGTGTCCCCCTCTGCCCACAGCGAGCTCATCCTCTCCAACATCCACGTCTCCGCCAACGGTGAGTGGGAGTGCGCCGTCTCCACCTCGCAGGGTAATGTCAGCAAGAAGGTGGAGATCGTGGTGCTGGAGACCTCCGCGTCCTACTGCCCTGCAGAGCGCGTCACCAACAACCGAGGGGACTTCAGGTAGAGACCAGTAGCAGTGTGACCAAGGGGGAACGCGGCCGTGTGCGGTGCGTGCCGGGCAGGGGGCTGCCTGCAGGCGGGGGCCCACAGGTGCCCAATCATCTGGTTGCAATTAGCAGCCACAGGGAGCATGAGCGCCTTTGAAGGCCTTCCCGTGCCGGCAGCGCAGCCCGGCTCCAGCAGCAGAGGTGTTGGAATTTCTCTGGCACAAGACGAAAGGCTCTGGGCGATTGCCGTAACCTCGGCAGGGCTGTTCCAGAATATAAATTACTGCTGCAGTCAATGTGGCTTCGATTAGCGGTGCCCCCCTGCGCTGCTCTGAGCCGAGCACGATATGGGATGGGGGGACAGCAGCTTTGTGGGGAGCACTGCCCCACTGTCATTGTGTGTGTGTGCATCCAGGTGGCCCCGCACGCTGGCTGGCATCACCGCCTTCCAGTCATGCCTGCAGTACCCCTTCGCTTCGGGGCCAGCAAGCGGGGGCCCGGCAGCAGAGAAGCAAGCATCCAGGCGTTGTGACCGTGCAGGGCGCTGGGAGGAGGGCGACTACTCCCACTGCCTCTACACCAACGACATCACCCGTGTGCTCTACACCTTTGTGCTGGTGAGCGAGGTGCTCAGCCCACACGGATTGCTGAGGTTGGAGTCAGGCACAGCAGTGACCGTGCCCTGTGGTTGTGCCACCCTACAGATGCCCATCAATGCCTCCAATGCACTGACACTGGCTCACCAGCTGCGCGTCTACACAGCTGAGGCTGCCAACTTCTCGGATATGGTTGATGTCCTCTATGTGGCTCAGATGATTGAGAAGTTTATTGGCTACGTGGACCAGATCAAGCAGGTAATGCTGCTGCTCTTTGCTTTCCCCATCCGCGCATGGTGGGTACTGGGAGGGAAACATGAACTGGGGATGAATGAACTGAGCGCGACCTGCAGCCGGCTCTCCTCTCAGCTCACCGATGTGATCGTGGAGATGGCAAGCAACATCATGCTGGTGGATGACCACATCCTCTGGATGTCACAGAAGGAGGAGAAGGCATGCACCAGCATCGTCCGCTCACTGGAGAAGATCGCTGCGCACACCCTCAGCAGCAACTCCCAGCACATGGCAGTGGTGAGTCCCTGCACACGGTGGGGTTCTCTGCTCATGCTGGGCTGACAGCCGCCTCACTGCTCTGTGCCTGGCAGAACTCACGCAACATCGCCTTCGAGGCATACGTGGTGAAGCCTGAGAGCTACGTGGGGCTGAGCTGCGTGGCATTCCAGCGCCGGGATGGAGGCCCTCCTGGGCGCACAGCCCTGGCTGAGCAGGCGGCCGAGCCCCAGCCTGACCAGCAGCTGCGGCTGCGCTGCACCACAGGACGCCCCAACATCTCCCTGAGCAGCTTCCACATCAAGGTATGGGTCTGATGGGGATGAGGGGTTTGAGGGTGTGACTTGATCTCACCGGTGACTGTGTGCCCACAGAACAGCGTTGCCTTGGCCTCCATCCAGCTGCCGCCCAGCCTCTTTGCCAGCCCCGTCCCACCCACCCCGCTGGCCGACTGCAAGTTGCAGCTGCTGGTGTTCCGCAACGGGAAGCTCTTCTGCAGCACAGGGAACTCCTCACGTCTAGCAGATGACGGCAAGCGGCGCAGCGTGGCCACGCCAGTCATCTATGCAGGGACATGTAAGGGCTGTGTGCCAGCAGGGCAGCCTTTCTATGGAGATTAGAGCTCTTGGGGCTGTTGTTCCCAGCGCTGCTGCAGAGCAAAGCCATTTCTTCAGGCTGTGCTGCTGAAGGGAAAGTGGTTTTTTGGGGGGTCCCCCTGGCTCACCAGCTCTCTCCATCCCTGCAGATGGCTGCAGCGTAGGGAACCTGACGGAGCCGGTGGCCGTGTCGCTGCGACACCCCGGGGAGGGTGCAGACCCCGTGGCTGCCTACTGGAACTTTGAGGTGCTGGGGGGCATGGGGGGCTGGAGCGCCGAGGGCTGCCAGCTGGCTGCCCGTGAGCCCAACGTCACCTCCCTGCACTGCCGGCACCTCAGCAACGTGGCTGTGCTCATGGTAAATGGGGCAGCAGGTGGGGGGTGAGCACTGGGGCCATGTGGAGGTGTAGGATGTGTGGTTCTGCAGGCTGTGGGGCTATGGGATAGGGTCTGACGGGCTGTGTGGTGCTGTGCAGGAGCTGAGCGGGTTCCCCAGTGAGGCGCGAGGTCCAGTGGAGGTGCTGCACCCGGCCATGTACACCTGCACAGCTGTGCTGCTGCTCTGCCTCTTCACCACCATCATCACATACATTGTCCACCACGGGTGAGCATCATGGGGTGGCCTTGGCTGTGGGTGGGGGTATGGCTGGAGCAGAAGCCAGGTGGGGACAGCCCAAGCCAGACAGCTAACTGCTCCCTTCTGCTCCCTCCAGCACCATTCACATCACGCGGAAGTGCTGGCACATGCTCCTTAACCTCTGCTTCCACATGGCCATGACATCAGCAGTGTTTGCAGGAGGCATCACCCTCACTGGGTACCTGGTCGTCTGCCAAGCGGTGGGTGCCACTGCTGCAATGGGGACCCCAAATGGAGCCTTCCTCCAAGCAGAACAGTTGAGCCTCGCTTGGCTGCATCACCCCTGTGCTGATCACATCATCTTGTCCTGCAGGTCGGCATCATTTTGCACTACTCCTCCCTGTCCACACTGCTGTGGATGGTGGTGAAAGCCCGTGTCCTCTACAAGGAGGCGACCTGGAAAGCACCTCGGCAGCCAGATGGGGATTCAGCACCGCCAACCCCTCGGCCCATGCTACGGTACTGCCATCCCCTGCCTGGGACTCCTCACTAGGTCCTCCCCATTGGGAAGTGCACTCGGCAGCATGGCATAATTTTGGTGTGCTCTGACCCAGCCCCATGACACGCTCTTGGTGTGCTCTGACCCAGCACCATGGTATGCTCTTGGTGTGTTCTCTCTTTGCAGGTTCTATCTGATTGCTGGTGGGATCCCCCTCATCATCTGCGGCATCACAGCGGCTGTCAACATCCACAACTACCATGACAACAACCCTTAGTAAGTATCCTACTGCCGTCCTCAGCCTGGACAAGGGGAAGGGAAGCCAGCAGTGCTGGGAATCCAGGGAAATGCTGGTGGAATCCATCCCAAGAGCTGTCTACTGACAAGTCATGCATAAGCCATGGAGGCAGGCCACTGGGCATGTCCAGGCACCAAGGTGCCCCAAGGCTGAAGCCATGCTGACTGAATCCTTTTCTCTCCCCTGCAGCTGCTGGCTGGTGTGGAGGCCCAGCCTGGGCGCCTTCTACGTGCCGGTGGCCTTCATCCTGCTGGTCACTTGGCTGTACCTGCTCTGTGCCGGGCTCAGCCTGCAGTGCCACGCTCCCCGTGGGAAGGAGCCCCCGGAGTTGCCGGGCACACCGCCGAGGCTGGGGGCCAACGGGGAGCTGCTGACAGACTCAGGCTCCATCTCAGTGACGCTGCACTCAGGGACACATTGCCCAGAGGTGGATGGTGTGTACTCACTGCAGGCACAGCTCTGGGCACTGCTGGCTGTGCACGCCATGTATGTGGCTTTATGGACATTTGGAGCCATGGCCGTGTCCCAGCGTGGAGATCTCAACGTTGTCTTCAGCTGCCTCTACGGGGTGACGGCCGTGGCGCTGGGACTCTTCATCTTCATCCATCACTGCGTCCGCCGTCAGGACGTGCTGGGCTCGTGGTTCTCCTGCTGCCCATCCTATCGCTCTGCGCTGCCCATGCAGCCCTACAGCCACCCTGGCACGGCAGCGGTGGAGGACGGCTCACAGATGTTCATCAGCTGCGATCCTGAAGCCGCTCGCAGCGCCACATCCTCCTCCTCACCCAGCAGCACGGGTTCAGCCGCCGGCCGCTGCAAGCTGACCAACCTGCGGGCGGCACAGAGCCAGGCTGAGGAACCAGAGCACGGCGATGGGAGAAGTTCTGGGGTGGGGAGAAGCACCAACAACCACCGCAGGAACCACAAGAGCAGAACTAAGCAGCACCGCGAGGGGAAGCACCACCGCTTGAAGGTGCTGCGGGGCCCATCCTCCGAGCAGAGCGAAAGCGGCAGCGTGCATAACAGCCACTCTGAGAGCTACCACAGCAGCAGGAACAGCCCCATGAACAACTGCGCTGCGCAGCGGGCCGTGGGCACTCAGGATGGGGAGGTGGCACCCAGCCAGTCGGAGGGCAGCGACGGCTTTCTGGAGGCGCGACGGCGGAGCAGAGACAACGTGAGGCAGGCAGAGAGGGAGGCGAAGCGACGCTCCTACCCCCTGAACGTGGGCAGCCACAACGGAGGGTTGAAGGGCAGCAAGTATGATGTCAACCTGGCTGGTGCTGACAGCGGGGCTGGGATGAGAAGCGGGCTCTGGAAGAGCGAAACCACGGTGTGAGGGATGGGGAAGGAGCAGATGGCCATAGTGCTGCAGCACGTCCTCCTTGGCTGGAGGTTGTGCACGGAGGAGGCTCACAGGGAGGCTGTGAGTGTGGCTAAGTGCACTACGTGGGGCCTCATCCCCGCAGGACGGGCGTCACAGCCTGCCCAGGTTGCAGCACTGAGAGGCGGAGGTGAAAGGCAACCATTGCTTTTCAGCAGCATCAATTGCGGCCACGCTTCCGTCACTCCCGCACGTCACTTCAGACTGATCCTAAATGCTATTTTATAATATACAAAGGAAACAAATGTCTATTTTTCAAATTTCTATATTGTTGAATGTATATATGTATAGACTGATGCAAGTGCCTCCGCCTTACCAGCAGTGTTCTCCCACAGCCACGACTGCAATATTCCCAAAGACGTAGGCATGTCGTGCAGACGCTTGGGTGGCCCCAAAATGAGCTTTTTCTGAAAGAGTCTCAGTTTGAAGTGTTATGAAATGCAAACGTCGTTATCTTAAAGGACAGTATTTAGCCCTGAGGGTTACTCGGTTGCCAAAGCAAAAGCCATATTGTGAAGCAAGCACAAGGTAAGAGAAGGCACTGATCCGAGAAACTGTCTGCACTCTGTGGATGTCAGACACTAAAAGCACCAAAGAAAATGCTCCCAGACCCTCCCAGGTGTAACCTATGCAAACAGGTGGAGCAGCAGCACTGCTCTGCCTGAGATGGACACGGGTTGTCCATCTCCTCCAGGAACCAAAGAGCCCAATTGGGCGCAGACACCAAAGCAGGTCCTCATCCTTAACCCATGCGTGCACACAGAACCCAGCAGGCTTTGCTCCCACAAAGCCAGGACACCAACAGCGCTGTGCTGAGCCATCTCCTGTCCCTCCAGTGTGGGCTCCTCCCTCAGAGGGGGCTGCTCCTGGAGAGTGAGAGGATGATGCCCACAGTGCTGTCAGGGCCCTTCCTAAGGACTGCAGTACGTTCAAAGGGCTGGAACTTTGCTAAGCACTTATTTTTCCCCATTTAAAAACAAGTCCCCCTTTTTTCTAGCAGGCAAAAAAAGTCAGACTCACTGCAGGCTGTAGGAGGCTCTAGGAGCACTCCCAGGTCTCGATTTGCTTAAAGGAGAACGAGAGGAGTGTACTGTGCTGTTTTCAGCCTCAGTCTTCTCACATGTGCAAATGGGTTTAATTATTTACCTACCTCCCATGGGGTCCCGGGGAGCAGCAAAGGACTGCAGTGCTGGGAAGCATTCAAGCCAGCCCTCTCCTACACGACAGCCGAGGGATCCAGGAGTTAGCAGAGTAAATAGCACTTAGAGGCAGATTTTTCTCCCCTTCAGAATTCAACTCCTCTCCCTTTGGAACCCCTCATCCTGCAGGGCTGGAGTTCACTGGCTTTGCTGCAGCTCTGCTGTCCCTGGGCTGCCAGACTTCCCTGACCAACAGCCTGCTTAATGCCACGTTTATTGTGCCTGGTATTTGATGCAATTTAAATCCTTATGTCAATACTGCAGCCCACACAGTCTTGCCGATGCTGAGTTGTTATATATGCTTGCTGCACTGTGACAGTATTATATAAAAAGCTTGGTATTATTAATTACACTTTTTTTTTTTTGTATGTTTACATTACAAGCAAATGACAGATCAACAGAGAGCTTCTTGCAATATACGTGGGGGAGGGAGGGGAAAATATGCCAAAGAAATGTCTTTAAAGGGGTCTTTTTGCATTTTTATATAAATAGAATGTTTCTAGCAGATATGTTTTGTTTAATATATTAAAGATTTGCAAATCTGCCAAACGTACTGTTATTTCCCACAGACTTTGCATTCAAACACAACAGCCCGTTAGGCAGACAGAGGTCACTGCCTCACAGTGTCCAAATTAAACAGCCAGCAGTGCTGTGCCTGTATCCTCCAGCTCATACGCCCCAGTGCTGTCACTTTGCTGCAGATCCCCAGTGGTTTCCCAGCGCCTGTCCAGCTGACGCTGGGGCAGCTGAAACCATTCCTGGCACCTGTTCTTCTATTTACTTCTAATTAAAATGACTCACTGTGGTCCAGAACGTGAAAGAAGCCATTGCCTGCTCCCTACTCCACTCCACTTCCTTGGATGACTGTCCCTGCAGCACGCAATCTCTCTTTAACCATCAGGATTTATGCTTTTGGTTCCCCAGTCTCTGGTGCTCCAGTGGTGCTGTTCCAGTGATGCTCATCTTTACTGCCACACTTTGGCCCTCCTGAATGCCCTGATCTCCTCTGGGCCCCTCAGGTACTGCTCTATTTCACTGTCAGAGATCGGCTCATCTCCAGTGACGGCAGCATCCGAAGCACTCAAGGCTGCAGTGCGCAGTCTCTTCCTTGGATGGAGGAGGCAGGGTGGCAGTAAGGGCCTTCGGCTGCCCTCAGCCTTCTGTTTCCCTTCCGAGGGACGGCCCTTGTCTGGTGCTGTCCCCGCTGCTGCTGGAGGATTGCTGGAGGAGTCCTCGGCCTGGGCTGCCCTCTGCTGCTCCTCCACATCTGCTGCACAGAAGGCATTTTTCAGCAGGAAGATTCGGTGCTGCAGCAGATCCCCGATGTATTTGACCACCGTCTTCTTGTCCAAGTTAAGCACCTTCAGCCAAGCGAGCTCAGCTGCCATCCTCAGGAGGACGTCATAAAGCTCCTTCAGCCTCAGACGTGCTGGGGGGGGCAGGTCAACACCTGCTGCCTTGCAGAACTGTGTGAACGTGCAGGTGAGGCGGGCGGAGGGCTGCAGTGACTGCCAGGACAGGAAGGCTGCAGCTGTGACGACGGGGACGGGGTGCCGGCCTGTCACCAGCCACGTCTCGCTGGCCAGCTCCACCACCTGCATGGTCCGGGCAAGCATCGTCTCCTTATCCTCCACAAACAGGACAGGGATGTCCTCTGTGTGCTGGAACAGCCGGAAACTGGAAGAGGAGAAAACCTACTGTTAGCACCAGGAAGAGCATGAGGACCTGGCTACAGCAACACGGCTCAGGCTGTGAGGGATTTCTGCCCTCAGCCTCCTGAGGGCTCACTGATACTCCACCATAGTGGCAGCCACTGCTGCAGTCATCCATCTGAATAAACACGGAGAAGTCCACAGTGAGGTCCTTAAGGGCAAACACACCCTGCTCTCAAGCTAAGCTGTAGCTCACCATGCCTAAGTCCTGCACTGCCCGCTCTCCGAACAGCCTTCCACAGCATCTGGAAGCTTCTGCACAAACTGGTGTTGTACACAGAGCACCACATGGGTCACAGCGAATGGCCCCCATTACCTGTTAAGGTGTGTCTTCACCAGATCTGAAAGGCTCAGCGCCGGCACTGAGATCCCAAGCTCCTTCTGAAGGCTCAGGTAGACGCTGGTGACCAATTCCTGTTTTGCATAGAGGAGGGAGCAGATCGTTCCCAGCGTCAGCGGCCAGTTGTGCTGCCGACAGGTCGCCAGGACGCAGCAGCCCACCAGGAGCTCCTTCTTCTCCAGGCTGACCAGGCGGAAGGAGGGGTGCTGCAGCGCTCTCTGGAAGTAGGAGACGGCCGTTCCCTCAAACACCGACGGGAGCCGAAGAACCTTACAGAGATCCTGGACCCGTCTGATCCCTGAGAAAAGACACTGCCCTTAAGGATCAGCAGAACTAACTCCTTCTTTCATGTCCTACTGTCAGCTCCCAAAGGCTTTTACTATTTCAGAGATGCATTAGAATTACAGCAAAGCAGAAATGATCCGAGGGATGGAACACTGCTCTGTGAGGACAGGCAGAGCACGGGCACTGTGCAGCCAGGAAAGGAAGGGCTCCGGGCAGATCTGAGAGCAGCCCAAGGGGCTGTAAGGAAGAGGGGGGCAAACCCTTCAGCAGAGCCTGCTATGACAGGACAAGGGGGACGGTTTCAAACTGAAAGATTTAGGCTGGATATGAGGGAGGAGCTGTTTGCAATAAGGGTGGCGATGCACCAGCATTGGTCGTTCAGAGAAATGGAGACACCCAAGGTCGGGGTGTCTGCCCTTACCTCGCTGCTCGCAGCGGTTCAACTGCTCCTTCTGCCCGGTGCTCTGCGAATAGGCCACCTCTGAAAGAAACAGCAGCAGTCAGCGCCGAGCGCACCACAGCTGTGCAGAGAATCACAGAATCCTAGCATCACAAGGTTGGAAACGACCTGCAAGATCATCTCGTCCAACCGCCCTCCCATCACCGTTGCTACCACAAGCACTAA
>JAOWBP010004587.1:2029472-2042916 GCA_028571105.1 Tragopan temminckii
TTCCCGCCCGAGGACCTTTCGCACATTTTCCGCTCGCAGAAACTCTCGGTTCCGCGATGAGGTCGCCCAGCAGGTTTCCCCACCCTGTCAGGTGTTTACATCACGGGCGGATGGCAGGGACGAATGCGGCACAAAGGAGCTGCAGGGCGAGGACGTTCGGCCGTAGAGATCAACGCGAGGAGCAGCCGAGCTCCGCCTGCAGCAGCACAGGCTGTGGGTTCAGGCCGTGGGTTCAGACTGCAGGTCACTGTTGAGCAACTGCTGCCTTTTTCACCTGTTCTCAATAGGCACAGCGTGCTTCGAAGTCCCCTCTGCCCCACAGCTGCCAGGCTGGAAGGAGACAGAACATACCCAGCATCCCACACCTCGATTAGGAGATGTTATCCAGAAATCAGGTGACTCTGACCATCGCAAACAGGTTCAGGAAGGGCTCACAGAGCTGCACTCAGACATCCGTCGCCTCCCCCTCTGACAGAGGAAAAAAAACACAGCGATGAGAACATTGGAATTAAGGTAGTTTTATTGTAGTGTACCACAAACCCCAAGGGGGTTTAAAAACAAACAGTACCTGCAATAAAAGCAGACCCCATAAACAGGGAAAAATACATATAGGTCCTTCGGTAATCAAACAAGAAAATGCACTCGATTCTTAGGTCCCTTAAAATCAAGGTAAGCACCCCTTACACCAAAGAAAGGCTTTAAATAGTGTTGCTGATCAAAGATGGAGGTATGAGGTTTGTGCCACGTTTCCACAGCTGGGGAATGGAAGTGTAGCTCATCCAGGAGCACTGCCTGCAGCAGCACCTGTCACCACAGGAGACAACCCACAGTCCATACACCTCAATGGGCAAAGTGGTAACTGGCAAAGGACAGTACGAGTTTTAAGGCTTTGTCTCTAAGGAGACTCATTAGCACACACTGCCATTTTGTGTGCAGAACCTCGAGATGCACATTGCCAAAAGGAATGCACGAAACCCACTGTAAAAGCTTCATGAAATCCAGGGTGCAAGAGCACTGTGCACAGCATCAGAGAGCGCAGCAGCAAAGACAGAGCAGTGCCCTCAATGCTAAAGTGAGAACCATAAAAGCACATCAGGCCTTCCTCAGCCTGCGTCCAGTGATGTCTACCAACAGCAGCATCTGTGATTTGGAACTGTTACGTTGTTCGAAGGCACTACTGGTTTTTCTGACTCTCTAAACCAGAAAAAAATCAGAAAGCTGTGGAATAAAGGCTAGAAGACAAGTTTATCCATGAGGTATTGGGAACTACTTCTTTCCAGAGATCCATGAGGAGGAAGCAAAGCACTCCTCCATCCCACTGCTATTTCAAGGCACGAGGAGCAGCATCCATTCCCAGCAATGCCGAGCGGTGCCACCCACAGCACTGCCGGAGCTGAAGGTACTGCTCAAAACTTCTGCATCTCTGAGCCATCTTTCACAGAAGAGAGTACAGAAAAGTATCACCTGAAGTCTTCAGAGACTCTTAAAGACACTTAAAGCAAAAGGTTTTCTTCGATTTGAGCTTCTCACGCCGGAGAGCTGTCAGGAGAGCTTTGATTGCCAGGGCAGATTTCAGCAGTCCGCCCAATTACAGTAAGAAAAATGTGATAAAAGCATGCTTTGAGTTTTCCAATCAACGTGTACATCTCTAGGATAATATATTAACTACTTTTCACTACAAAAATACAGTATCTATTTGAGAAATCTCCAGTAATTTTCAGTGTTTTATGAAAATAGTAAGATTATTAAGATTGCTAAGAGGTTAATAATCAATCCCTCAATAAAGTGCTTTGCTGTAGGAAAACTGTGTTAGAAACTCCTTTCAGGCTACGTCAGGAGTGACCTAATTAATAGATTACTTCAACCACAGAAGGTTGGAGCACAGAAGGGAGCACTCACTGTGTTCCTCTGCTACACACTCTTTTGGTATTTCAGCTTTCTTTCAAGGCATTCACAAACTCCGGTAAACTGAAGAGCTGCAAAGAAATCCAGTTTGTTGACCTTTGACAAGAGATCACCATAAAAAAAAAAAGGCATGTTTAACTTCCAGTGGAGAAAGCCTGCTGTAGTGGTTGCTATTCTCTGAGGTGATGGTGAGAAGCATTTGTCTCTACTGAGCTGCAAAGAAGCCACAAATTAAGGAATATTTGATTGTCTTGCAAAGCCACAACATGAAATTTTCATTCCTTTCTGAGCTCAAGTCACAAAGAACACAACCGGATCTGAGTGCTGATATTCTGACTGCTCCCATCCCAGGAGGAGAGTGGAATTTGGTTCCTTTTGTACAATGAATATAAAAAAAAGATATGAGTTTTAAGCCTGATCGCCCTTGAAGGCTGTTCCAGGGTAAGCTCCAAAATTCAAGGCACTTACATGTAACAAACTGCAATGGTATGACACCAAAACTGTCACAGAACTTTCATACGAGAGCCACAGGCAATGCATGTGTAGAAAAATCCACACCAATCCAGGACTACTGAGCAGAATCCAGGTGTTTGTACCTTTGTCTTCCCTGTCCAAACAACCTTCGAATCAGGAATTTAAGTCCAGAGGAGAACAGCTTCCAACACAACGTACCGTCAGCCCAAATCCATTGCTACTCCTTATTCCTATGGTAGACAAATATCCCATAACATCCGTGTTTAAAACCCTGTAAGCCTTCCCCTTGGAGAACTGCTTTGCTTACACTGTGTCATTCATTTTGCTTTGCTTCTTCCTTTCCAATCTGAGGTTTAACTTGCACTCCGTTTCAGGGCATTAATTGCTTTTAAAATACAGCCCACACAGCTCTGTTCTGAAGCATTCATTCTTTGGACTCCTCCAGTGTAGTTGTCAAAAGATAAAAGTAAAAATCAAATCCTCAAGCTCTACTGTATGAGATTTTATATTGCACTACAACTTCAGATGCAGACAGATGAGTAACTGATCTATCAAAGCTGCTAAAAAACAATGAAAAATCTTCATCAAAGGATCAGCAGTGCTTTGCTGGCAAGGAAAGCACACAAAACAACAACAAACCCTTCATCCTTCCTATTGCAATCAGACTTCGGATTAAATGCCTGAACAAATCTTCCCAAATAACGGAAAAAGACCAAAAAATAAATACAGTAAATGACTCTACTTCTGGGCTCCACGTACAAGAGCTGATGTAAGCACTACTCCAACCGATGGCTGCTCAAGCCAGAAACAGAAAAGAGCTCATTGTCTGCAGGCAGCACAGCAGTACCACCTATTTCATGTTGTCTCCTTATTAATCAAACTCTGCTGGCAGGAACTCAGCCCTTTGTTCGATGTCCAGAGAGCTCCTACATCTTTCCAGCTTTTCTGTTTCCAGAAGTTGAAACACGAAGAATGTTTGGGGTTTCTTCCATGACTCTGACAAGCAAGTTATCGATGTAGTCTTCAAGCTCACGCACCTGGAGATCCTTCTTGGTGATTGTATCTCTCTGTTTCAGGACCAGCTGGATCAGCTCATCATGTGTGAGCTGAGCATAAGCATAGGCAGGATCCGAAGGATTGTATTTCTGCAAAAGAAAGGCAGGGTCATCTCACACAAGGGCATTGCAGACAAGAACTGAGTGCTCTTTAGGAGCTGGTTTGGAGTTCAGGCAGCAAGGAACTGCTTTACATGTCCATCTGCCAACGCAAAGCTGCTCCTCAGAAGCATCACCGTGCTTCCCACCTTTGTAGAGGTACATCCAATCTAAACGGCATCTTGGAATGCTGCTCATTAAAACTTTATGACTGCACAGACCTGAAATATGCTGAAGACCTGGGAGGTCAAATTCAGGTTAAACAGCACAAACCCTCACGTAGGCCTTAGGCATTTCACTCTTCTTCAGATTACCACCACAAACACACAGCACAACACACTTTGAATACTCTGCCTTTAACTCTTAAACTCAACAAATACTTCAACACGACAGTCTATACCATTTAAATAAAACTATCTTCTTTTCCACTTGTCCCAGAAGGAGGCACTGCAGGATTAGCTTTAGAAGTCTCTTGAGACCAAGATTATCAAAAAAATAACCCACACATTAAATCTGAGTGGTTATACAAGCTGCACAGTGACACTTTCAGGAAGCAGAGGATATTAATACAACACATTACAAGGCAGCAGCCACCCCAGGATACCTTTTCCCCATCTTTAAGATCCACAAACTTACTTCAGGGCAAAAAGCAGCTTTGCAGACTAATCATGTTTGCATATCAACAGTGACTAATTTGTCCAATCTTTCCTGCTGATCCAAGTTATGCAGCTCCTGCACGTCACAAGCAGGACCAGGCACCAGGGCAGCACAGCAGTGTCTCTCAGAGCTGCAGCTCTGAATGTCCTGCTCACCTCTGGGCAGTCAGGCAGCAGCCTTCCATCTCCTCCACTCAGAAACCCCTGCACAAACAGGAGGCTATGATGCTATTACTGATGAGTTGCAAGAAAATAATAAACAATGACCCCACCTCTAAGGAAGGGCAAAAGGAAATGGCACATTCCCCATGGTCTGAGCACAAGCACGGTTCTTCTCATGGGATACACAACAGGAGACACAATCCTAAGCAATGTATGGGAGTTGAGTTTGAAGTGCTTCTCTCCACCCTACCTTTATGTTCATCTCAAGCAGCTTCTCATTCACAGCGCTGATGACGTTCAGGTCTTTGCTTTGGGACTTATTTGCTGTGGTATTCATTGGCTTCACAGGATGAAGTCTGTAACATTAGGAAAGGTTTGTGTCATTCAAGCAGTACGCATGATACTGGCACTACATCTTCAGAGTGAAAACAAACACAGTGAAAAATTGGGGGAAATTCCTACTCTGTACTCCCTCCCACTCCAGAGATAAAAGATTCTACTTTGGGAAGATAAGGCATCTCTGCCTCAGCTACAGGCCTCTCTAAGTGCACTCCAGTTCTTTCTACTGTCTTTACTGACTTAAGGCATGGGAGATAAGGAAGCAGTAACAAGGGAAATACATCCTAAACAATGTCACAAAGGAAAAGCAAGGTCAGTCCACAGGAGAAGGCAGTAATACCAGCAGTTATTCCCACCTTCTGTGCACCAGTATATGAGTTCTTAACAAAAGCATGTTTGTGATTCTTGCAAAATACCGAATGCTTCTGCCATCCTGGGACATACAGGTAGTGCAACTTATCTGATGTGATTTTGTGCCATAAAAAGTCAAAAGGTGTTTTCTTTTACTGCTCAGGATTCGTAGTGCTGGTTCTAACAGAGCAAGAAAAGGCAGGGCTCGTATCAAAGGCAATGCTCACACCAAGGGCAAGGCTCTCAGCACTGAGATACCTTCAATGCAGTTCCCATGTTCTCTCACCTGTACTTAGGAGACATGGTTTCACCACTCTGTTGAGTTTGGTTAGGGTACGTTTCAGAGGGTGAAACCCATGCCTGAAGAAGCTTCTTCTTGCCAGAATTTCCTGCTTTATCTGCAAAGCCCTCTGCTGTTGGCTTTTTCGGAGACTCTGCTCTCTGACTTGGGGTGTCAGAGGAGAGGGAGCGAGAGGAGGAGCAAGGCTGGGAAGAACACGACAGGGAAGAAGAGGAAACAGAAGGCTCAAAGAAGTCACCCTCTGCACACTCCCCAACACCAGCACTTCTTACTTGTTTCTCAAAATGACTGTGCTCACTGGAATGAGACGTCATACCTGAGTCAGGTGTCTGCTTACTGACTCCATGGCCGTGCCCTCCTGCAGGCAGCACAGGCACAGCACTTCCTCCTCCTGCAGACAGAGTTACTCCACCTGCAGCAGAGCTATCAGAGCTCTCCTTCTGGTTCTCATGCAAAGGCATTCTACCTACAGACTCTGAAATGTCCTGATCATCTTCAGCAACATCATGGTTTTCCTGACAGTCACCCTGCAGCTCATCATCAGAGCCTGCCTCAGGAATGGCAGGAAGGGCAGCCAGCCTCATGCCATGATCTCCAGTAACTGAAAGGGCAGACTTCAGATTTGTAAGAGAATCAAACAAATCCTCGTCCCCTTCCTTTTTCACACACCTGGTACTGCTGTCAGCTCTGAGCTTTACTGCTGGGACAAGAGCTGTCACTGAGCCATTCTGGGGGAGGCACCCACGAGCACCGGGGGCTTTCCCATTCTGTAATGCAAGGTCAGATGCAGAGCCCTCAGCCTCCCCTGAAGGCCCAACACTTAACTCATCAGCCTGAGAAACTGGGGGGCATTTCTGCATTAAAGACAGCCGTGGTGCAGGCTGTGGTGTCACAGCCCCCTCCCTGCCAGCTCTCCCTGCAGCAGCTTCCTGAGGAGGCTGTGTGTGTGCTGGGTTCACAGATGGCACTGGAGATGGAGAAGCTTCCTGAGGCTCTGATGTGGGTGAATGCTCCTCCCTCCTCTTTTCACTCCACACCTCCTGCTTCTCTTTGAGCTTACTCTCAGAGGAAGGTGACTGTTCAGCACTGTTCTCTGTGAAGAGCACTAACTTGCTTATATTTAAAGAAGGGCCCAGCTGCACCTGTACAGAATCACACTGATTCTTTGGAGCCACACCAGGGTTGACAGAAAGAGTGCCAGGAGGGTTTGCTACAGCATTTACATTACGAGTCGAAGCCACGCTTGAAGAGCTCCCTGAAGCAGTGACAGCAGAGTAGCTCAGATCAGCAGAAAGTCCTGCTGAGGAATTGTCTCCATCACCAGGAAGGCCAACAGGAGAAGAAGCAGTGACAGCTGTGAGACCTGGCACATCCACCCCCCATCCAGTCTTGGATATAAAGGGGTTATTGCCATTAAAGTGACCACCAGAATGGAGAGAAGGTGCAGGCAGAGGAGACATGGAAGCATGCACATCAGAGCCTACAGGACCCCGGCCCCATTCAGAAGCAAAAGGATTATTGCCACTATGAGAGATCTGCCTTCTGGGAGCAGAGGCTGCAAGGCAAAGGGATGATGGGGTGGCAACGTGGTCAGAACCCAGGGCTGGGGACTCTCTGCCCCAGCTGGGATTAAAGGGGTTCTTGCCACTTAAAAGCTCTGCAGTGAAAGGAGAAGGAAGAGATGCAGAAGTAATGCCCTCAGAGTCTGGTACTTTCTGTCCTATTTTAGAAACAAAAGGATTGTTGTCACTACTGATGTGGTGCACAGACAGATAAGCAGGAAGGGAATCAGGTGCAAGAACAGGAAGAGTGGCTTTGGTTTCCTCCTCTGAAGACACGCCCAGTCTGCAAAAGGGACAAAAAACTTGCATGTCACCTGTGGATGCAACACGAGGCAGCAACAGACAAGCTTCAGCACCAGACTGCACCACTGCCTGACAACGGAGATAAATTACACAGCAAGAGAGCCAGGAGCCTATCTAACAGACTCCAGTAAATGTGCTTAAACGCTCCTCACAAACACCTGATTGATCAGAAAGTCAGAATGCTTCTGCTGCCATCTGCACACTCAGATTACTGCCACACCTGCTTAAGTACTACCTCAACTTCTGCATCCCAAGCACTTTCATTAGTGAGACACTTCATGTGCAAGATGTTTGAACAGGAAGAAGCACTGAAAATAGAGAGTTAGAGGCAGGCAAAACATAGCCTTATTAGTAAGACAAATGCATTTACACACATATATATACACAGATACATATATATATGAAATCACGTACACACAACCAGACATATGAAGGAGCAGAATTTCCGAAAAAGCCTTGAGTACAAATGCCACAGATGTACTTGCTGTTGCTGTGAACAATGTCAAAAGCAGAAGGGCTCCGAGGTTAACTCTTTTGAAGACCACAGCAAATAAAAGAAGAGAGAAGCAGAGATGTTAGAACTGATATTTCAGCCCTTGGATGTGTTCCAAGCCACGCAGCTCTGACAGAAGAATGTTAGTTTCTGCAAAAAGAGCCAGCAAGAGACTTACCCCAGAACCTGAAAAGATGCTTGCACTCAGAAAACTGCTATTTTGGCACCATTTATGGGTAATATCCCTATATCAACCTATTATTCATATTGAAAAATTAAAAAAAAATAATTGTGACCGATTCCTAGCTCCAAGCCCTCAAGAACCTCCCTCCCCCTGAGCAGCATGCTGCTGCTGCGTGCAGCACATCAAGCTCAGAAGTGCTGCTCTGTGGTAGGAAGCACCCTAACTAAACCTACAACCGCTGCGTGTCACTATTTATGTCAGCATCTGAAGCAAAAGCACTGACCTGGGTTTGACAGCTTTGGTCTTTGCTGGCGCAGCTGCTTTTTCAGGTTTCCGTTCTTCCTCAAAAGGGTTGAGCGGTTGCTTACTTGTGAAGACTTCTGGCTGATTGTCTTCTGAAGGATTTCCTCTGCTCAAATCTGCTGGAGGTTCAAGACATTTGGACTCCTGTTCACTTTTCTCTTCCGTAGCTTTGTTTTCCTCTTCCTTCTGAGTTCTGTCTGGAATACTTTCAGCATCACTGGTTTTCACCGCTTCCTTCTTCCCCGTGACCAGGGAAAGCAAGGCAGACTTTTTCTGGTCCGTTTTTTTGGTCTCTTTGGTAACCTCAACACTCACAGGAATGCTGGTTTCCACATATTCCTCAGTGCTCAGCAATTTGTATGATGGCAAAGACATAGCTTTAAAGGTCTCCAAGGATGCAGACCCAGACAAAGCATTGCTGGGAGACGTTCTTTCCATCTCCTCAGGTCCTTTAGTAGACCTGGAAGAGAGGTTCTCTTCTGAAGCAGAGACCTGCTTCTTCCTGAAGTTGCGAGGAGAGGGAGAAGAAGCTGGAGTGCTGTCCTTCAGGCTGTTCTCTTCCATATAAATGTGACTGCCATTGATACACAAACTGGACTTGGAAACCGGATCGTTTTTAGATTTAAGGCCACTAAATAAAGAGAGCCCTTCTTTCTTGGTATTGCCAGCAGCTGGTTGGTTTAGCTGCCTGCTGTCCAAAGTTGCTGCTTTATGATGTTTAAATACAGAAGGAGAGGACTTCTCATCTAGAGGAATTTCAAAGGTTCCTGGAAAAAATAAATGGGGAAAAATTCAAGATTTCTCTGATGTTTGCTATTAACAACTCGTTAACTGATCACAGCAACAATGTGAGTGTGACTAGACTGGCCATGTCCACATCCTCTGGGTCCCTTAGAGCTGTCAGCCCTCTGCACACAGCTTTTCAGCACCTACAACCACCAGATATCCACTATGGAATCACACCACTGCAGGTCAGGCTCATGGCTGCTAAGCCAGCCCAAGGTAAGCTTAGCTGAGAATGTCTGTACCTGCAGAAGTTCCAGGTCAGGCTGGATGTGGCTCTGAGCACCCCGATGGAACTGTAGTGTCCCTGTTCATTGCAGGGTAGCTGGACCAGATGGCCTTTAAAGGTCCCTTCCAACTCAAACACCTCTATGATTCCACGGCTCTGAGCACAGCCCCATGCACGCAGGGTGCATACTCACCTTCTGAGGTTGGAGAGGTCTCCGAGTCCTCATCATCCCACTGTGGCTGGAAATCCCTGGGCCTGAGCCTGACCTTGGCAGCCACGGGCTGAGGTGTGGGCAGCACCGACATGGACTGGGAGAGGGAAGTTTTCTGCAGGCCAGGTTTGGAAAACAGCTTTTTGAACTTGGATTTCTTCTTTTCCTTCTCAGGTGCTTCATCTTCGCTATCAGCCGGGGAGTGGGTCGTGTTGGGCACGATGGCTGAGGCTGTGTCAGAGAGCCCACTGCTCCGCTTCCCCTTCAGCTTGTCCTTGAGTTTGCCAAATGGAGAGCGGGCCTTGTCCTTCATGGACAGATCGAACATGCTGGCAGTCAAGTTGCTCCTCATGAACTGGATGTCCACTTCGATCTCTCCTCTCTCCTTTTCCTTTTTCCCTGGTTTGGAGCGTAGTTTGTACCACCTGCAAAAACAACGAGATTTCTATCCTAAACAAGCTTCCCAGAAACACCAATAACTTAACAGGGTGCTGTTATAAGAATGCAAAAAGCCTACAGTGCAGAAAAAAAGCAAGACCTTTAATCTTACAACGACGTCACTATCATATGACCCCAGAAATCAAAGGAAAACACTTCTTATTGTCAAGAGAAAGTTGTTAGTGAAATTTGCCTTTTTGTTTGGGTTTACAAACAACAGATGGAATTCACATCACTCAGATCTGCCACTTTTTTTCCTGTACTTTCCTCAGGCTTCCTGAAATTCACAGATTAAGGCTTTGAAGTGGGTGCAAAGGGAGCTGCTGACACTGTACCAGAAAGGTTACGCATGCCTCCCACACCCTCATACCTTTCATTCCAGCTCCTTTTCAGCAGCTATGGTAATGCTTCTTAAGCTAAAGAACCCCTAATCAACACAGCAAGATCCAAAACAAGCGTTACAGAAAGTCTGGGACTTCCACTCAGCTCTGTGAGAGAGCAACTGGGTCAAACCAGGAGATTTGCTACAGGCAGAGCCTTATTCCCTTCTGAAACTCAGCACAGAATGGGAACCAAGCTGCAAAGACAGCACCTGCCTGCCTGCACTTGCTCAATTCCTGCTCCATATGTCCCCCTCAATGACATTCAAAGCACAGTAGTGCCAGAGAAGGGAGGTTATCAATGCTGCATGCCAATGTATTTGTTTATTTTGTGACTATTGAGAGAGCTGCAGATGTCCTTCCTCCACTGAGTCGATAGAAAGGGCGCCTGGAGAACACTGACATTGCCTCCAGTGGGCAGAACTCCATCGAGTTCACACTTCAGGACTTCATGGAAGCAATGGAGGAGAATAAGAAAAAGCAATTTGCTTTGAAGAACAAAACAGAGCAGAAGAGAATGAGCGAAGGCTGTGGGAAGCTGGCACCTCCCTGGGCAGCCCTCCGTGCCCATGCTTGATCCCAGCGAAGCACAGGGCAGACTTTGTTCTGCATCGTGTAGTTTCTAGGAGCTACCTGTATTGCATAGGCAAATTTTAGCTCCAAACAACCAGCACTGTCAGCCACTCCGAAACACAAGCAGTGGCTCTGGCCATCGCCCAGGTCACAGGACAGGGCTCAGCAGCAGCCCCTGATGCTCTATGCCATCGCAGCAGCTATGTGATGATGGAAGGAACAGGCTCCAAACAGGAAAGCAAGAGCAAATCGATGCTAATGACAGGGAATACCACCAGTTTTCCCAGGAGCACCAGAGTAGTAATTTTCCATGATTCTCCCTTGGTCCCAACACAAAGAAAGGAGCCCACGCCGACTCGATGGCCGTAAGCACGAGGCTCTGCATGTAAACACATTACAGCCTGACACAGCCCCTAATGACAGCTATGTGCTAATTAGGACTTCACAAGCTTTGTTAACAAACACGACCCAGACCTGGCGCTGACCAAACCGGTGTGAACAGCACAGGAAGAAGGTGACTCAGTGCTGTCTCAAACCACATCACAAAGTGCTGGTGCTGCCCCAAGCTCCAGGAACCACCCCGGGGCTTTCAGGGCACTACACAGCTGTGTATGTCCAAAGGTGTAAGCATGACACAGAGCTGCACTGCCTATTAAAGGAGACACCTTCCTGCTCAGAGCCTAACAGCCAGCAGTGACATGAGCCCATATAACGCCGAATTATCTGTTCTTACACGCGATTAAGCTCTGCTAAGCATTCATTAAGACAAATCCATGAGTGCTGGCAGCACTGTGCCTTCGTTCCCTGCCTGAACTAAGTTTCAACTGAGACAGGGGAGGTTTGGGTTGGATATTAGGAGGAAGCTTTTCACACAGAGGGTGATGAGGCACTGGAACAGGTTGCCCAAGGAGGCTGTGGATGCTCCATCCGTGGAGGCATTCAAGTCCAGGCTGGATGTGGCTCTGGGCAGCCTGGTCTGCTGGTTGGCAACCCTGCACATAGCAGGAGGTTGGAACTAGATAAGCACTGTAGTCCTTTTCAACCCTACGATTCTATCACAGAACCACTAAGGTTGGAAAAGACCTCCAAGATCATCCAGTCCAACCATCCACCTATCACCAATAGTACTCACTGAACCATGTCCCTCAACACAACATCCAAACGTTCCTTGAACGCCTCCAGGGTCGGTGACTCCACCACCTCCCTGGGCAGCCCATTCCAGTGCCTGACACTCTTTCAGAGAAGTCGTATTTCCTAATGCCCAGCCTAACTCCCCTGGCGCAGCTTGAAGCCATTCCCTCTAGTCCTATCACCAGTTACACGAGAGAAGAGGCCAACCCCCAGCTCACTACAACCTCCCTTCACGTAGCTATAGAGAGCAACAAGGTCTCCCCTGAGCCTCCTCTTCTCCAGACTGAACACATTCATAGAATCACAAGGTTGGAAACGACCTGCAAGATCATCTCGTCCAACCGCCCTCCCATCACCGTTGCTACCACAAGCACTAAACCAGATCTCGCAGCTCCTCATCCAGGCGCCTCTTGAACGCGGCCAGGGACGGCGACTCCACCACCTCCCTGGGCAGCCCATTCCAGTGCCTGACCACTCTTTCAGACAAGTAGAATTTCCTAATGCCCAGCCTAACTCCCCTGGTACAGCTTGAAGCTGTTCCCTCTAGTCCTGTCACAGTTACACAAGAGAAGAGGCCGACCCCCAGCTCACTACAACCTCTCTTTATGTAGCCATAGAGAGCAACAAGGTGTCCCCTGAGCCTCCTCTTCTCCAGACTGAACACATTCATAGAATGGCAAGGTTGGAAATGACCTGCAAGATCATCTCGTCCAACCGCCCTCCCATCACCGTTGCTACCACAAGCACTAAACCAGATCTCGCAGCTCCTCATCCAGGCGCCTCTTGAACACGGCCAGGGACGGCGACTCCACCACCTCCCTGGGCAGCCATTCCAGTGCCTGACACTCTTTCAGACAAGTAGAATTTCCTAACGTCCAGCCTAAATCTCCCCTGATGCAGCTTGAAGCCGTTCCCTCTAGTTCTATCACCAGTTACACGAGAGAAGAGGCCGACCCCCAGCTCACACAACCTCCCTTCATGTAGCTATAGAGAGCAATATGGTCTCTCTTGAGCCTCCTCTTCTTCAGACTGAACAACCCCAGCTCCTTCAGCTGCTCCTCACAAGGCCTGTGCTCCAGACCCCTCACCAGCTTTGTCGCCCTTCTCTGAACCCGCTCCAGGGCCTCAGTGCTTTTCTTGCAGTGAGAAGCCCAAAACTGGACACAGCACTTGAGCTGCGGATTCACCAGAGCTGAGTACAGGAGGAAAGATGGCCGCATGGCAGCAGAGCTTCAATGGCTGCACAGCTGCAGCCCGCGGCCTGGTGTCACAGCGCTGCCTGCAAAATGGGCCAGCTGTGTGATGGGCAAACCTGAGAACCACTAACTTCCTTCTGAACAAACATTCAGGCACACGCTTTTCTGTCTCCAGTCCTCACGTAGAGGACTGAGATGTCTGAGGTCTGACATGTTAGAATCCCAAATTTTCAGGTCTGGCTGTGTGAGGACAGACAGTTGTTGTACGTGATGCAGTCCGCTCTGTTAGCTCTATGCACCACAACATGTCCGCCTT
>JAOWBP010004587.1:2046378-2057519 GCA_028571105.1 Tragopan temminckii
GGGGGCGGGTGCAGGGGTGTGCAGGTGTGTGTGTGCTTGTGTGTGTGCGTGTGCATGTGTGTGAGTACAGGTGTGTGTGTGCATGTGTATGTGTGCATGTGTGTGTGAGTACAGGTGTGTGTGTGCATGTGTGTGTGCGTGCATGTGTGTGTGTGCATGTGTATGTGTGCATGGGTGTGTGTGAGTACAGGTGTGAGTACAGGTGTGCGTATGTGTGTGCGTGCAGGTGTTTGTGTTTGTGTGCAGGTGTGTGAGTACAGGTGTGTGCATGCAGGTGTGCGTGCAGGTGTGTGCATACAGGTGAGTGCATGCAGGTGTGTGTGGACAGGTGTGTGTGTTTGTGTGCAGGTGTATGTGTGCATGTGTGCCTGTGTGTGCATACAGGTGTGTGAGTACAGGTGTGTGCACAGCTGGGTGCATGCATGCAGACGTGTGCATACCTGTGCGTGTCCAGGTGAGTGTGTGCAGGTGTGGGTATATGTGCAGATGTGTATGCATGCAGATGTATGTATGCAGATGTGTGCATACAGGTGTGTATATGTGTACAGGCAAGTGTGTGCAGGTGTGTGTGCATAAGTGTGTGTCTATGTGCAGATGTGTGCATACAGATGTGTTCATAAAGGGTTGCATGTGTCTGCATAGGCGTGTGCAGGAATGTTTCCAACCCCTTCTTCATCCATCCCTGCCACCAGGAGCGCCTCTTCCTCCTCCTCTTCTTCCTCCTCCACCCCCAAGGGCACAGAACCCACCTGGGCTGTAAGCCCCACACTGACCCCCCCGCTGTCCCCACTGCCTGTTTTACCCCCAGATTCAGCCCCCAGGCTGCACATGGGTTGCCCCAGTGGCACCCACACTTTTGCCCTCCCCTCTGGGCCCTTCAGCAGCTGGAATTAGGTATGAAAACAGCAGTTCCGGAGCTGTGTCCCTGCCTTGGAGTGCAGAGCCCATCAGCTATAAATAGTCAGCTCCATTAAATACACAATGTGCAATCACAGGCAGTGCAAATTGAGGCTCAAGCCCACAGCAAATTGCACCCAGGCAGTGACCAAATGAGCCGGGGAAGGGTCAGCATGGCTTCTGCTGCCCACAGCTGCCTGGAACGGGGACAGCTCCAGGGGTGTGAGTCATGGGGACACAGAGCTGCAGGGACAGCTGAGAGCACCTTTTGGTACCTAATGGGGCTGGAAGGAAGATGGGGACCAACGCTTCAGCAGGGTCTGTTGTGACAAGGCAAAGGGTTTCAAGCTAAAAGAGGGAGATTTAAGCTGAGTATAAGGAAAAAGCTGTTTACAATAAGGGTGGTGAGGTGCTGGCACAGGTCATCCAGAGAGGTGTCATCTGGAGACTTTCAAGGTCAGGCAGGATGGGACTCTGAGCATCTGATGGAGCTGTGGGCACCTCAACTCATGGGGGAGTTGGACCAGATGGCCTTTAAGGATCCCTTCCAGCTCAAACGACCCTATGACTCCATGAGTCCACGATTCCACGACCCTGAGCACAGCTCCATGCATACAGGGCACACACTGCCATCCTGCTGGTACACACAGGGACATACCAAGTGTGACCATCTCACAAAAAATTCCATTCTCAACACCCAATCACGGATTTAATGAAAGTCATGCTATTAAATTAACACGACAGCCAGCTAACTACATGCCAACCAAACGCCTCCTGGCTATCCCGGGGCCTTATTTCTTTCATTCAGGACAACAACACCCCAGTGCTGGTGCCAAGCTCAGAGCACAGCAGCAGCACAGTGGCTGGCTGGGAGGATTCGTGGCTCGCAGGAGAACATCTTGCGCAGCTCCCCACGGAAGCGGTCGTGCAGCCAGGCGTAGAGGAAGGGGTTGCAGCAGGCGGAGCTCATAGCAAACCAGTGGCACAGCAGCTGGATGAGCAGGAAGTAGTGCTTGTCGATGAGGTCGATGTCGATGTCACGGATGATGTTGAAGACGTGGATGGGCAGCCAGCACACCCCGAAAGCTGCCACCACCAGCACGATGAGGCGGAAAATCTTTCTCTTCCTCAGGCGGTCGGACTGAGCCTGGCTCTGCGTGGGATGGCCGGGCACCACGCGGTTACGCAGCTTCACAGAGATGCAGAGGTAGGACAGGGAGACAGCAGAAAGAGGCAGGATGTAGGTGACAATCAGCGTGCTGTAAGCGTAGGCCAGGCGCTGCTCCTCCTGCTCCATCCAGAACTCCTCGCAGATGGCAAAGCCCTGCTGCTGGAATTCCACGTGGTAAGTGTGGGCCACTGCGGGGGCCACCAGAGCGCAGGACAGCAGCCAGATGGCCCCCACCACATAGATGCAGCTGGTGAACGACAGGCGTTTCTTCAAGGGGTGCACGGTGGCATAGTACCTGTGGAGGAGAGCACCCCATAACCCCTTGAAGTGTGGGAATGGAGGTTTAGGATACATTTCCCACCCCAGATCATCATTATGGCAACGCTGGGATTTCACGTGGCTCCTTCCCATTCTGTCCTGTGTAACAGCTGTGTCTCACTGAGGGAGAAACTGAACCCTCAGGGCACAGCCACACTGCAGAACCCGCTGTCCCAGAGCTGGGCATGGGCTGGGAGTGCAGCACAGCCGCAGCCAAAGGGATTGGGATGAAACCACACAAGATGAAGCACAGCAATGATTCACGGTGAGGACCGTAATCTCCTGGATTCCTCTCTAGTAGGAAGAGCTCAAATTTCTGCTTCCATCCCCAAAAAACAGCTTTGATGAAGAGCAAAAGAACAGGGCAGGCACTCCCAAGTGATACCTCAACCCACCAGCACAGAAGCTCAGCTCCATGGAGTTTTCTCAGCTATTCCACCTCATCCTCCCTTGGTTCTGCCTTCCCCCTTTGCTCTAGGGCTCTCTCCCTCAATATCAGTGGTTTGGGCTCTGCCTGGCTTGTGCAGCTTCTCTGATGAAGCCATGCATTTATAGAAACACAGTTTTTTATATATTTCCCCCCCCCACCCCCACTACCATCAGGTCCTGCCTGTGTCCATTTCAGAAAGCACAAGCACTCTCCCATCCAGGTGACAGAACACAATGTAATTTTGATGCAGATTGGCGCAGCAAAGGATGAAAACCCAGGAGGAAAATCTCTCTGCTCTGAGGTGGAGGCAGAAGGCTGCGCTGGGGCACTCTGCTGGAGCCCAGCCCTGCTGTACTCACGATAGAGCTGGTGACATGGGAACATTGTGGACCCAGGCGTCAGCTCCATTGGCACAGTCACAGCAGTGCCACCACCATTGAGTTGAACACAATGAAGCTGCTGGGACAGCACAGCCTCCTGTTTTGAGTCCATGGAATTTTTATTTGGGGGCAAATCTGCACATTTCTAAACTACAGGCATCACCAGAGAAGGCAACGTCCAGCCTGAGCTTAGAGCAGGGGCACTGCTGCAGTGACAAAGCCTCTGGATACCCACACCCATGAAAACTACACGCAGTCTGGTAGCATTGCCCACTGCGTGGTGCAAACAGCACCAGAAGTGCTACAGCTAGGAGCACGAACCCATCAAACAGCAGTCCTTCTGTAGCACCTGTGCAGCAGAAGCCCTGGGATTTTCCTTTTCCAGCTCTGTGCCCAGCACTGAGCACCCTGAGCCGAACCACCGAGCAGCATCAGCCCCATCCTGCCCATGGTGGGGACCACATGTTACCCCCACGTCCCCTTACCTGTCAACTGCGATGGCCGTGAGCGTGAACACAGAGACATAGACCGTCATGGGCTGCATCAGGAACACAAAGTAGCACAGGAACTTCCCGAAGATCCATCCCTGCGGGTTGAAGGCGTACGCCAGGGTGAAGGGCACGCAGGTGGCACACATCAACATATCCGAGAAGGCCAGGTTCCCAATGAAGAAGTTGGTGACGTTGTGCATCTTCTTGCTCTTGCAGATGACGTAGAGCAGCAGATAGTTGCCGAAGATGCCAACCAGGACCACCAGGGCATAGCAGGGGATGATGAGAGGCTTGAAGGACTGGATGAGCTGCACCCCAGTGAACTGCGCGCTGCCGTTGGGGCGGCTCTGCAGGGCCAGCCCAGGGGTGCTGGCATTGGCACCATCACCACCGGGCTCCATGGCCTCTCTGGGGTGGCTGTGGGATACCCCAGGACCCCAAAACCCAATGGCTCAGGTGGCTCTGATGGACATGCCCTGAGCCTGGGAGTTCCCCGCTGCAGCCTGCTGGCAAGGGAACGGTGTGCAAGGGGGTCAGAAGGCAGGCGATGCCAGCAAGCAGCCCCTCAGGGAAGGCAGCACAAAGTGGAACAGCTCCATGGAGGGAAGAGAAAGGAGAAAGAGGAGGTCTGGCTCCAAGCTGGGAGGGATGCACTCACCTCAGCCCGAGCTCAGCAGCAAAACGCGGAGAGCTCCGGCGGCACTGCAGGAGGGAATCGCAGCTCCGCCAGAAAGGAGCTCCTAATGCTTCTGGAAATCACAAAGGACGTTAATGGGTAAACGAATAAGGATGCTCTGCTACTTTTGCACTGTTGCAGCCCTGCGCGCCTGCACTCTGCTCATCCGTCCCTGTAACCAGATTAGCCAGGCAATCCAAACGTCAGGGCTGGCAGCAGCCGGGCTGCACCGCTCCTCTGCTGCGATCCGAGCGGCTGCACTGAGGTGTCCCCGAAGCCACGCCGGACTTTCGCTCAATCAGCTGCAAAGGCAGAGAGAGGAGCGGGGGGCAAGGAGGAAACTCACCGGCGCCGGCTCTGCCCATGGGAAGAGCATCTCCAGCACAGCACAGCCCAGCTCCCTGCTCCCCCCCCCAACTGAATCATCTCAAACCACACAGCAGGCAAACTTTAATTTCCTGAGCTATTTCCATACATTGCCTCCCACTCTTCCTCCACACAGAGCTCACAACTCTGGCCATTTCTCCCCATATCAGCTGCTCTAGAGTCCGACCAAGTGAAGAAAAACCCGCTCCAAAGATTTTAGAAGTCTGTGCTGCATACTGAATGAACTGCTCAGGGCTCCTATTGGTGTCAGCCCCAACCCTCACCTGCACCCAGTGCCACCCTCACAGTGACGCAGATGGGACCACGACCCTCTGTGCACACCTCACGCTGGGGCACCAGGAAGGTGCACAGCCCAGCACCCCGCTCACTCCTCTTTGGTTCCCATGGCACTGAGTGCCATCTATTAGTTACCTGGCAGTTGCCATGGTTATGCCAAAGCCCTCTCTTTGGCATCTCTCTATGGATGTGGCCATAGGAGGGGTGAAGGCATCGCCCTCCTGTTTCAGGGCACAGCTGCAGCCATGCAGGGACCACATTGCTTTTGCAGCCAGGTCCAGTTGACAGCTCATGGTTTGTGCAGTGACAAACCTGTGGGGCAGAGAGCTGCTCCTCGAAAGGTGCCACGGCAAGGCAAGGAGCTGCATCACCACCTAACTGCACTTTACCTGTTTGCTTCTCCTGCCAGCACACAACAGGAGAAACTGTCATCTTTCAATTGACTTTTTAGAGCAGAAAGGATGGCTCTCACACTGGGCTGGGGAATTAAAACCCAGAGCAGGGAAGCACTGCTGTGCCCAGTGGGCATCTTTGCAAACCCATCCCATTGCTGTCAGCCCAGTGTGCCATCAGCCCAGTACCCAGCTCTGCTCCTCATTGCACTGCAGAGGAAATTCCCAGCTAGCTGCTATCATGCAAATAACTGATTTGGGCAATTTTCCTCAATTAGGAGCTTTAATTTGATTATTTCAATGGCTGCTTGTTCTGAACAGACTTTGGCTGCATTTCCCTGGGCTGCTGTGAAGGCTGCAACGTAACTTTACTCTGTTTATCCGAACAATTGTCAGAGTGATTCCTACAGGAGCAAAACCACCATTATGACTGCAGACTGATTGGCTGCACAGGGGGGACACAACACACTCATTTTAAGACCATCTGGGGGGTGCCAGTGTAGGGAAGGGGCAATGGTGCTCAATGGGATGCTCTGAGACCCACAGCTCAGCAGCACAACCCACAGCATCCCAGCAGCAGCACACTCAGAACAAGATTTTCTGAGATGGAGAGAAGGATGTATCCAAAGCAGAGGCCCATTGTCCTTGTGCAAGGATCCATGCCATTCAGAGCTGCAGCTATTCTCCATCCTGCGCTGCCCTGGCATTGTCCTCATCACCTCCATCCATATCCAACAGCTCTTCCTCGTGGGCTTTGCACCTGGGGACATCTTCCACTATGGGGAGAAGCAGAGTCAGGCCCAGCACCCTGGTGTGGGTGCTTCCTGCAGGGCAGGGCTCCCCATCCCCAGGGCAAAAGCTGCCACAAAGCCACTGCAGAACCAGCCCTGCTGCTATCCAGCCCCATAGCCCAGTTGGGACTCACAGGTAATGTGCTGCCCGCTGAGATAGACCGGTCCAGTTCCACACTGAAGCATGAAGGTGACAGGAGGGACAAACTCCAGACCTTTGAGACTGATCTGCAAAGAGCCAAAGCTCAGAGCACCCCCTAAACTCACCCAGCCCCAGACAGCCTCCATGACAGCCACAGGACAGGAAATGCTCTGCAGCACAGAGCGCTTTGCAGGCACAGCCTGGACAATTCCAGAGCTGGAAAAAAAAACCCACAGATTACCCAGGGTGAATCATCCCCTTTGCTCACCATCGGAAGAACTGAGACACGCAGGGATGCGATGGGCACTGGTTTGTGGTCTCCATAGGTATTCTTGGACTCCACAGCCACCACGTGCAACTCATCCCTAGCATCAGCCCCCAGGGAGATCTGTGGGTTGGACAGAGCCCCCATGACAGAGCAGAGCCCCCCACGGCATGGCAGCATGGTGACACCAGCAGGCCCCACATCTTACCGTCCTCAGCAGGACCAGGTGCTCTAGGAAGTCATCATCCTCCTTCACCACGCAGCTCTGGCTGTTCACACCCAGCTCACAGCCTGCGGACACACAGCCCAGTCCCTGCGTGCACCAGCTGCTTCCCATGCAAATCTCAGGGGTGCGGAAAGCAAAGGGAAAAAGCATCCCTTATTGCCCCCCAGCAATGCACTGGGGGTTGCTGCTTACCCCACAGCACAGCAGCTGTCCTGTCCTCTGACAGTGACCTGAGAGCAGGGGAAGAGCTACCCATCCTGCACAGCACCAGGAACCAGCTCCTATGGAACAAACACCAGAGAAAGCAGCCTTCAGCTGGTCTGTAATAGTAACGGGTGGAAGAAAAGTGACTTAAGAATGCTTAGAGAAGGTTCCCAAAGTCCAGAGCCAGGGCAGCAGCATGCAAGCAGCTCCCATCAGCACAGCTTGCTTTCTGCAAGAGTTGGATGCAACTGGAGCAATACCTCCTCGGCTGGGATAGCACTGTTAAATGAGGAATAAAACCACAATGACAGCATTAAGAACAGCAGCACAGCCCACGGTGGGGACTCCTCCCACACTAGGGTCTCAATAGAAACCAACCCCAGCCCCACACACTGCCCTGCAGCCCCCACCTGGCCGGAAAAAGCACTGAACACGAGCACCCCCTGTGCTGCAAATAAAGAGCAGAGGCAGCCCCGCAGCGCTGTAATTCGGAAATGCAGCGCAGGTGCTGCGCTGGACAAATAGCAGCTCTCAGGTGCTGTCAATGCATCCTCGGAGCTCTTCTGCTCACCGCTCGGGGCGGCTGCAGACGGCTGCTAAGAGCCACAGCTGGCTCGAAGCTGCAGGATCGCCCCGACGAATTTGCTTTTCTCTTTATTCCCGTTGCGCGTTACGAGTTCCGCGCAACGCCGGGAGGTGGCACTGAGGCTCCGGATGATCGCTGTGGCTCCGCTCGGTTCCCGCAACCCGATCCCAAATGTGAGCGGGATGGTGCGGCTGTTCGCTGGGCCGGCAAACCCCCGGGATGGGGCACAGAGCCTCCTTGGGGCTGCGAGCAGCGCAGAGGCTGTGCCCAATCCTTGGGAGGGATCCCCAGGCGTTATGGGGATGGCTGCCCGTGGGCATCCAGCCTCAGGCAGCTCCCTACCCCTGGAAAAGGCAAGGCGCTGATGTAGGTGAAAGCTGCCGAGTGATTCCCAAGGTTTATTTCACACAAAAGCATTACAGTCACCACGACGCGCATTTACAACCGATATCATCCCCAAAGTCCCAGCAAGGTGGGACGCTGCGGTCGCAACGCACAGCGCCCTCTGTGCCACTGTGCTCCGCGGTGTGCATGGAACGCCGGTGCGGCGCTGCTGCCTGCTCCCCTGTTCCTACAGCACACAGAGGCTTCAGAGCGAGAGCAGAGCATCACCGCCGCCAGCATCCGCAGCATTGTGCAGGGCTCTGGGAAAAGCCTCTCCTGCAGCACTCTTTCTCCCTCGCTCCTCTCTCGCCTGTGCTTTCCCCTTGCTGGGGGTATGGCTTTGGCTCCCAGCGTCACACCCGGCCCTGGGAGCTCACTGCAGTGCCTGGGGCAGGACCCAGTGCAGATCATGGAGCTGTCTCTTGCCAGCAGGAGATCCTCCTTCTCTTTGCCGACGACACAACCCAGGAAGATGGGGTCCTAAAGGTGAGCAGAGTTGCTGGTCACCACATCCCAGTGCCAATCCCTCTGGGGTGGCAGTGTGTCTCCATCCCCTGAAGCTGTGCTCATCGTGAGGGGCTCGGAATCTTTTTGCTGCTGCCTTTATCTCTCCAGCACTGGAGGAGCTCCTTTGCTCTCCATGTGGGTGCATGCACCAGAGGGTCCTTCCAGCGCTGTCCCCCTCAGTGCCACTCCTCCTTCCCCATGCAGCATCCCTGTCCCAACATCTGCAAGAAGACAGCAGGAGATGATGGTGTGCATCCCCCAGGCATCACAACACTGGGGATGCAAAGCAACCACCCTAGGAGCTGAGCCCCTGGAAGGGGAGAGTGCAAAGGGGGGTCCTGGCCTCAGCAGCAGCATGCAAGCACCGCAGAGCAAGCTGCTCTGAAGGGGGTTAAGCACTCTGGGCAGCAAAGAAATGTGTCAGCAGACGCCTGCGTCAGCTCACATGCCCAATGCAGGCACATGGCTGTGACCCAGCCAAAGGCTGAGCTCCCCCGGGGAAGGGGACAGCCAAGCTGGTCAGAGGGGACTGCTGCAGGGACAGGGGTGGCCCTGCTGCAGCCACACATTGGGGTCTCCTGTGGCACTGCTCCCAGAGGGAAAACACACTTACAGTGCTCCCTGCTCTGCTGCATTCCCAGTCAGACCGAGGGACCCGCCGGCATCTCTCTGCTGGTGAACCTTAAATGAGAGAGCATAGAGTGTGAAGAGTCCACACCCTCCCCATAACACCAGGGGCTCCCTGAAGCCATCAGGAGTGAGGGGAGAAGGGAGGAGATCCCAGGGACAGGAACACACTCCTGGTGTCCCAGTAGTGTTTTACTACCTGAGGAAATGAACCTCATTCTGGTTGTTGGGGCACTCCCAGAAAGGGACCAAGTGAGATGGGGCCAGGGGGAGCACTAAGAACCTCAGCTCTGCAGCCTGGCAGAGGGGTTTAGGGAACCCCAAAGGCACTGGGCAGCAGTTCCCATTCTATACCCCAGCCCAGTGAGAACGCCTGCTCATCAGCTCTGCATTCATCAGACCACAGCCCCGTCACCAGCAGTCCCCCAGAACAGCACCCTGCACCCCAAGCATGCACACAGTACTCACTCATCCAGCTGCTCGCACATCACGCTCTGCGTGCCCTGCAGCCAGCACTCGCCCAGGGGCCGCTGCTGGTGGCCACCACCATGGGATGGGGCATTCTCCTCCCTCCTACCGCTCCCCTGCACCTCGCTGTCCTCCCTGGGCTGCCCGGGGGCCACAGCCTTGCTGTCCTCCATGGGGTCCCCCCGGGGGCTGAAGGCACAGGAGCAGTGCTGTGGGTCCTGTGGGGCAGCGTGCAGCCGACGGTCGGCACGGCGCGGGCAGCACAGCAGCTTGCGGAAAGCGCTCCTGAAGTCGGGGCTGCGGCAGTAGATGATGGGATTGAAGCCTGAATTGACGTAGCCCAACCAGTTGAGGAAGAGGAACAGCTGGTCGGGCACCAGCGGCCGGCAGAACACCTTGATGATGTTGGCCACGAAGAAGGGCAGCCAGCAGAGAGTGAAGGTGCCCATGATGATGCCCAAAGTCTTGAGCGCCTTGTGCTCCTTGATGGCCAACAGGCGGGAGGGCCGACGCCACCGCCCGCCCCTGGAGCTGAGGCTGGGGGTCTCCTGTAGGAATCTCACCTTGTCCTTGCCGATGAGCTGGACGTGGCGTGTGGCCACAGCGAAGACACGGACGTAGACAAAGATCATGACGAGCAGCGGCACGTAGAAGGAGATGGTGGAGGAGACGATGGCGTAGGTCATGTTGGTGACAAAGTCACAGCAGCGTGGGTCATCGTAGCAGCGCACCGCCTGCTCATCCGCCCCGTCCCGCCACCAGTGATTCATGATGGGCAGGAAGGAGATGAAGGCAGAGATGGCCCATACCACGCACACCACAGCCCACGCTCTGCCCTTGGTCACCAGCGCCTCGTACTGCAGCGGCTCTGTGATGGCCAGGTAGCGATCCACGGCGATGGCGCACAGCGTCTCGATGCTCGCCGTCACACACAGCACGTCCAGAGAGGTCCACAGCTCACACACCACCGTCCCGTAGGGCCAGTGGCCACTCAGCAGGATGGTGGCCCCCGGTGGCACCACCAGCAAGCCCATGATGAGGTCGGCGCAGGCCAACGAGGTGACAAAGACGTTGGTCATGGTCTGCAACCGCGGCGTCTTGGCGATGGCCACAATCACCAGCAGGTTGCCGGCCACGATGACCAGAATGGTGATGCTCAGCGCTGCTCCCACCGCCCACTGCCGGCTCAGAACGGCGGCCCAGCTGCAATTGGGGACGGTGCCGTTGCCTGAGGGAAGCGGGGTCATCGCTTCGGCAGGGGGAGGGCGGTCCCGCTCCGTGCACTCCTTTGCCCCCCGTGCGCTCCACGGCTGCCGGGGCCGGAGCGGGGCTCGGGGCGGCCGCCGCCGTCGAGGCTGCACCGACGTCGGACTCCGTCCGCGACCGCTACTCGGAGGAGGAGCCTTTAAAGGCACGGGGCGGCCCCGGGCTGCCCCTTTGCGGAGATCAATGAAAGCAAAGCGGGAGCACCGCCTCCCCCGCCGCTCCCCGGGCCGGACGCCCCCGACACCGCGCGGCCGGAC
>JAOWBP010004587.1:2063656-2073830 GCA_028571105.1 Tragopan temminckii
GACGGCGCCCCGCTGCCGCCCGGCGATTACAGCACCACGCCGGGGGGCACCGTCTTCGGGACCACGCCGGGCGGTGAGCGCTTGGGCCCGGGCTGTGGGCCTGGACTCGAGCTGAGGGGTCTGGCGTGAGGGGGGGGGGGCTCTGCGTTGGGGCGGTGAATTGGGGCTTTTTTTGGGGGGGTGTTTCTCCTTTGTGGGGGTCCTCGTGGCCCAGCGGGGCCGTGCGGGGGTTCTCGGGGCGGCCCTCCCGCTCCCGGGGCTCGGCTTCGTGTTTTTTTTCCATCTCTGATAAAATCAGCCCCGCTGCTGAAAAGGTTGATGTGAGGAGCGGGAGTGATGAAACCGTTCTTGAAGCTGTGCCAGGAGAACAAACCGAACGGAGGCAGAGCGTTGTGTTCTGTGAGCCGTGCGTTCTCTATATAGCGTAAAACGTGGGGTAAAACGTAGAGAGAAAAGGGAAGTCGGTGCTGCTGATGCAGGCGTGTTTTGGGTTGGGAAACTGAAGGGTTTGTGTTATTTCTGCCACGTCCTCCCTCCGATGAAAGCAGCAAATAGCTGAAGCACTTAAATAGCACTCACAGTAATCGTGTCATGGAAGAGAGGAGAAACAGAATGCTTCTCAGGCGTGCTCCGAGTAGCTGAATGGAAATGGATAATAAGGCTGCAGTGCAGCACAACGAGCCCTCCGGGGTTATCGCTTGTTTTTCTGTGCTGCAGAGTTAATGAATGTCCAGAGTGTGGAAGGAAAGCATGGAGCTGTTTGTTGTGAGGGTGTGCACGCCTGGCAAAGCCCTGGGCTCTCCTGTGACAGCGCGGTGCTTCTGTGCCCGGGTCCCAAAGGAGAGCAGTTCTGAGAATGGTTTTCAGTTCCTTTCACACCAAACTGCCTGTGTTGAAGGACTGAGGTTCACTAAAGGTGCTGGGGGTTGAGCCAGCTCGAGCCTGGAGAGCGCCAGCAAATGTCTGCTGAGAGAAGCCTGAGACTTACTGCAAAGCAGTTGCAGAAGTCAGAAGGAAGAAACAAACCATTGCAGTGCCAAACCTCAGCCTGATTTTCAGAGAATAACTGAGCACTGGGATCTCTGAAGTCCCCTCTGCCTGCAGGCAGCACTTGGCTGAGGGGTGGAAGGAGGGCTCAGTGCCAGCCCTCCAGTGGTCTGCAGGGTCAGCAAAGGGTTGGTGGGGTGAGGAGAGTCCCTGATAGAGCAGGAAATAGCTGGTTTTCCTGACTGTGGGCAGCAGAGGTTAAAAAAAAACAGTGTAAGGGAACGAGGAGCATGTAAGAGGTGACGTGTGACCTTTCAGCATAGCCTGTTCTTTGGTATTCCCTTCATGCTTGCCTTGGCACCACGCCCTTTGCTGAGGGCACACTTTGTCTTTCCCCGAGCCCACGTGTGTCTGAATAACATGCAAGCTGCAGCAGAGCTGCTCTGTGCATCCAAGCCCCGTTTGGAAGCTTGAGCTCCTCTGACAGCCGCTGCTGCCCGTCTGCCTCTGCTTGCTGTGGGTGTCAGCTTTCAGGAGCTCTGGGCACGTGAACCAGCAGATGAATGCACGGGAGGGAGAGCTGTGTCTGCCCGTTATGGACTGTGCTCCTGATACTTGGTACATGAGCTGCAGTTCTAGGAACTGCTGCCCTTGCTCTCGCAACCTCCCTGTAATTTAACACTTAGTGCTCAGGCTAACAGTTGTCCTTATCGAATCCAGGCCAGCTGGCATGCTGCAGTTCTGAATTGGATTCATTCCCCTCCTTGATCAAGCAGAACAGCTCAAACTCCAAATATTTTATTGGAGGGTAGTTTCCATTGTTTTGGGAACTCATTAGCAGGATGTCCTTGAAACGTAATATACTGTTGTTTGGGGTTTTTTTAACAGTGCTTCAAAACAAAGTGAGTTTAATGTTGCTGGGCAGATGTTATTGGAGTTTGTTTTCCTGCATTTGTGTACTTGTAGCTAAAGCTTTTCAGGCAGTACTCAAGAAGTTGCTTTTCCCTTGTGCCGGGAGGGAAGCAGAACAGCAGTCCAGCAAGGCGGTTTGCAGCATTCCTTCTAGGGGAAAAAAGATGTTTGTCAGTAATCCTGAATTAGGGCTGTAGTCTGTTTGGAGGAATCCGTTTTGTGTGTGTGGTTTTGAGCTTTTTCCAGCACCAGTTCCTTTACTAGGAATGTGCTGTTCGTTCTGGTGTTATTCCTAGAAAACAGCACAGAGTCCCAGCTCTGCAGCTCCCTCTGTGCCTTGCTGGAGCTGCATTGCTCAGGCAGGGGGGGCAGAATGTCCTCTGGTTAAACACTCACTCTGTTTTTCTGTGGGTTTTCCTGTGCTCTGGATGTTTCTACCTAGCATAAGGTCCATTGCATGCAGCGTTGGTGGGAGTTTTGGGGTCCTGTGTTTCCTCTTTGCAGCATTAGCTGCTGCTCGGGAGATGACAGAGATGTCATTCGTACATCAGAATGCTAAAATCTGACCGTGTTGCCTTCTCCTTCCAGGAACCAGGATTATTTATGATCGTAAGTTCCTGATGGAGTGCCGTAATTCTCCGGTTGCCAAAACACCACCTTCTGACCTTCCGGACATTCCAGGTGTTACCAGCCCAATTGTGGAGGAGTTAAAGATTGAGAACAACCATGTCCAGAACTACGATGAGAAAGCGAATGTAGGTGGGTACACAAGGACAAGTGAGTGCTGCTGTTTCCTAGAAATGCAGAAGCTTACATGCATGGAGCCAGGAGATCCCTGTAAACCGTGGATAACACTGACAAGTTCTTAATCATTCCACTGTAATCTGTGTTGTTACTACTTTCCTCATTAATTAAGCATTTGGGATTAATAATCCTGTGGTGAGACAACGGGTGCAGCTGTTTTTGCCCGTGTTTATCCTCTGCCACATCTCAGCTGTTTACATTTTTTAATCAAATTACAATTCAGAGTAGGAATTGTTTGGGAGTTTTTGGGTGCTTCCTGCAGAAGCTTGCAGTTGTGCTTGAGACTGCAGGGTAGAAGCTGGTCCACAGCAGAATAGAGGACACTGACCATGGTGTACACGTGTACACATCTAAAGTTGTTGGAGCAAAAAGAGCAACTGCTGTTCTTGAGATTGCTTCTTGGAGGAATCTGAACCTACCAAGCGTGATTGATAGTCCTATCCCTAAAAATAAAGGTCTGAACACTCATTAGCTGGCTTCCCTGCTTACTCTAAGCAAAATCTTTGCAGGGTCAGTATTGCTTAATGGTTTTTTACACCCTTGTGACCTTTAGTGGCTCAGTGGACTCTGGCAAACTGAAGCACTGACTGCATGCTGTGTGCCTGCTTGGCTGTGCCTTTTTTTTTTTTTAAATCCAGAGAAGTTCTGTTGTCAGAAATAGAGTACTGCTGTTCGTGTTGGCATCCTATCAGATTGCATGAGCTAGGGTGACAGCTGTACAGGTAACTAAGTTGTAGAATGTACTCTCTTCTGTCACTGGCAACAGAAGTCTGTAGCAGTGAAATCCAGGTGTAGAAATTACACAGAGGGTATTTCTTCTGCTCCTGGCTGTCTGCCTGAGGTTCACTCTGAGGAGAGGGCCTGTATTCTGCTTGCACAGGCTGTTCTTGGTGCCAGACTTGCTTCCTGGATGCAGACCTGAAGTCCAAACAAATGCATTTCTTAGGTACACCTGAATGTTGCTTCAGTACAATATCCGGTGTTTAATTTGAAGCTTTTAGGACTCTCATATGTTTGCTCTGTCTCAACAGGTGAAGAAGAGCAGTTTGACATGGACATCTAAAGCACATGCCCTGAGAGTGCTTCTCCAGTGAAGAACCAGGACCTTGTTTGAGGATTCCCACCAGCCAGGCTTACAGCAGCCCATGCCTTGAGTGCCTTCCTGTTTCCTGGGAAAGGCAGTTTATTCCCTTCTGAGAACAGAGTATATCCTGTTACAAGGACTGAATCTCAGCCTCTCCGTGTGGGTGTGAATACACAGTGCAGTCCCTGCTGATGATGGGCCGTGGGGTGCCAGGGGAGACAGTCTCAATGATTGTTTTTGTTTCCAGTTTTATGCTTTTGTTAATCATTTTAATACTGTAAAAGTTACAGAAATGCAATATAAGGGAGAAATAAATCATTTTGACTCTCCTGGTATGCAATAAATATTGCTTCTGGCCTGTATTCATTCCAGCTTATGGGAACTAGCAGCCTGTTGCAGAATTGGGGTGGTTTTGCAGACGGGCTTAGGATCAACACCTGATGATTGCAGGAAATCTGTGTGCTCTGAGTCTGCTTCCAGAAATAGTGGTCAAAAACTCTCCATCGTGTGCTTTCAGATTATTCTTTTGCCAGGACATGGTGCAGATGTCCCTGAGGTTTTTTTCCTACTCATCCTTTCCAAAGGGCAAGGCTCAATCAGGCCATAGGTGAAGTGTCTCATTGAGTTCAATAGGAGCCACCTGCAGCTGAGCAGTGCACAGAGTGTCCTGACTGCTCTGTGCTGCAGCTCCTGCCCTTCCAAAACTGCCCATCTTCTCCAGCATGTGAGTGCTTAACTGTCGTTTTTCCTAGGGTTTCTTTATGATTCACGCTGAAACTCGTGTCTTTACGTATCCCTCTTCTTCTCATAATGTAGTGGGAAGGAATTAAAACTTGTGAGTTTAACTGGGAGGCTGGAAGTAAGTTTGTTTGATTTTTGAGGGATGAAACTTCAGCTCTCCCAAAAAATTGCATTTACATTTCTGGTCTGATGCAGTTTAACAAATGTGAATTATGCAGTAGTCTCTAACATGCTGCTGTTTCATTGCTTTAGAGATGGTGCTAACGCCTGAGGAGGTGTTTCAAAGGAAAAGAAAGCGTATTAGGGCCTGGCCTGAACTTGGGACTTCCTAAAAGACAATGAGTGTCTCTTTAAATCAGTCTTGGACGATAATACTTAAATATCTGTTAATTGAGCTCAATGGTGGCATTATGATATGCAAGCCTTTAATAACAAGTAACAAAAGAAACAGTCAAAGCAATTGATGCAGATAAAACTTGCATTTCTTAAGATAAGATTAAGTGTTTTTTGAAGCCTTAATGGGAACACATTCAGTCTCGCTGCCTTCACTGTCACTATCAGTCTTGCAGCTCCACACCAATTGCTGGGTTTTGTTGTGAGCAGCTGCTCTTGCTGTGTGCCGTGACCTGCAGCTGGGCCTGACTCATCATTCCAGCTAAATTAATATATCCAGGGAAATGGCACTGCTGAATTGCTGACAGTGCTGTGCAGCGGTTGCGAGTTCACGTGTGCTCAGAGTTAACCTGCTTTCTGCAGAACCAGAGCAGCTCCAGCTGTGCTTTCTGGTCCAGATAGCAGGTTAGTTTAGAAGAGACCTCACCCCCGTGGTGTTAATTTCTCTGATCAGGTTGCTTTGGGGTAGGCCAAAGAGCTGTGACAGGCTCATGGGATGATGTTTGCAGCAGTGAGGTGCGTGCATTTGGTGCTGAAGCTTGCTGTCCTGCTGTGCCCTTACCAAAACGTTTGTCATTCATCACAAGCACGACTTTACGGTTAAAAGTAGTTGTGTAACCTTTGAGATCAGGCGTGGTAGAAAGAAAAAAAGTCCCTATCTTGAGGTAAACAGATGTACTTAGTTATCTGTAAGGTACAGAGATGGGCAGAGCCCTGCCACGTGCTCGTTCCTTTGGGTGCTGCCTGCTGGTGTGACCGTGCAACGCGGTGGGTTTTTGTATCAGTACAAAAGCAGCTCTGAGGGTTTTTTTGAACAAGTGACAGCTATTGCAAGTAATTCCTCTAAACCCTGTGAACCTTCCCCCGTGCTCAGGGGGTCACAGTATGCAGCAACGCGTATTTAGGTGCTAAGTATTTTGTCCATGCCTGAGATAGCTATGCATCGGTGTCTGCGTGCATATGTAGATCTGGGGGAGCATCAAAGCCCCTGCTGCCCACCCCAGCGATGTGGGGCAGAGGGAGAAGCACCTGGCCAGGTGTGAATCGGGATCTGTGCAGGTTGGGATTCCTGCAGGATGGGCAGAGCGGGGCCCTGGGGCCATGGGCACATCAGTGCCCTCAGTGCTGCACCACACAGCTGCGGGAGGTCGGTGGTGGTGTGGAACTGTGCATCCCCAGCACCCCTTTGCAGTGCCACATCCTTCAGCCTGGCTTTTTGGGTTAATCTCCTGCATACCTGAAGCCCTGAGCCAAGCAGAGAGCAGCTTGGTGCTCCCAGGAAGGCCCCTTCTGGGTCAGCGTTTGCTCCTCACCCACTGCTTTGCACCAGGAGTGGGGACAGGCTGTGGTGTCGGCACTGCTGTGTGCACAGTGGGAGGTGAAGTGGCTGTGGGTGGCTGCACGGCACAGCTGGGATGCTCCAGGGTGGTACAAGGGGACAAGTGTTGCTTTTGTCACTGCATTTTCCCTCCCTGCCCCTTTTGTCTGCAGCAAGGCAGAGCAGAGAGCCTCCGTCCTGCTCCACGTTCCAGTCATGGGATTGGTGCTGCCTGCCCGATCTGAATAGTGCCTTAATCAACCTACTGAGCAAATATTGCCCTGTGCCTTTGATAAGCCCTTCCATCTGTTTGTTCTCACTCCTTCTTTCCCCATGCATCCAAAATAAACTGTACTTATCATCGTCTCCCGGGGCGCGTGCACCCTTGAGCTCTGCAGAGCAGAGAGCAGCACCTGGGTACAAAAGTTGGGGCAGGAGGTGCCACAGAGATCTGTGCCCATGGGAGGGCTGTGGTGGGATTGGAGCCATTGGGCTTCTGCATCCTCTTCACCCATCCCTGCCATGCATTGCCCCTGACGGGATGCTGAAGGGTTGGGTTAGGGTTAGGGTTGGGTCTGAGGTTAGAGTTGGTGTTGAGCCCCATAAGCACAGCCTGGCCGTGTCCCCTGGAGTGCAGGACCCCACAGCAAGCAGCACCAAAGGCCACAGCTGCTCCTACAGTTTGACTGTCCCGAGTCTGTCCTGCAGTTGATGTGTATTGGGCAGAGCAGCTCGCAGATCTGTCCCCATCCCCAGCACTGATACCTGTCACGGTGCGGCTTTGATGTCCCCAGCAGCCACAATCCCAGTCTGTGTTTCCCCCCCACCAGCTCTCACGGGGCCGTCTGCCCACGATAACTTTTGAACCCGAGGCTGCTCTCAGACAGAGGTGATGGAGGGGCTGAGATGTCAGAGATATGGCTCCCGGAGAGGGTCTGGGGGCCACGAGGGGCTGCGAGGGGCAGAGGGCAGGGAGCTGGCAGGCAAGGGAGGGAGATGCTCGGTGCCCTCTCGGTACAACAGTATCTAAGAGCGCATTCCTAGAATGCAAAGGAAGGGTGAAACAACGTGGGGCCCATTGCAGGCAGAGCGCAGAGCCCAGACCGCGGGTGCTTGCCCCCCGCCGGGGGTTAGCAGCACGGCCGCCCTCTCCCAGCGCTTAACAGCTCCCGCAAATGACCCTCTAATGACGGAGAGGGGACACAGACGAGCTTTGTTTCCCCGCCGCCGCGATGTGGATTGGAGATGTGGAATCGGGGCAGGGGGTCCGACGGGGCAGCGGCTCAGCTCCGTCCCGTCCCCCCCCCCCCCTCCCCGCTCGAGGTTACCGCAGTGCGAGAGCGCAGCCCTGCCCTTATCTCCGAGGGGTAAATAAATGGAAAATCCACTCAGCCCTCCTTTTCCCTTCAAAGGCTGCAGGTGCTTCCCGGCTCGCTGTTGAGCAACCCGCAATCTGCGATCAGGGTGGGAACATCTCCTTCATCATCCTCGTTTTCCCGTTCCTGGAGCGGGGCGGTATCTATTCCCATGGCATCGTTTGGGGGTCCCTTTGTTCTACAAAGCCCTTCGTGTGCTGCACACAGGGAGCCCCCAGACCCCCCCCTCCCCCCCATGCCTGAGGCTGTGCCTCGTGGCAGAGCACTGGGGGGGGGCTGCGTTTGTGCATTGCTCCTGGGAGGTCGGGACACCCATTTGCTGCCCAGCTGCTTGCACCAGTGCATCCCAGAGACCACCCAGCAGTGAAGAGAGGAGGGGTGGGAAGAGGCACAGATTGAGCGAGTATTGCTTAAATACATAATTTATTGAGGGATTGTACAAACACAGCCCTTTCTCTACCACCCGATCCAGCGAGGGGCTGGGAAAGTGTGAGCCCAGTGCAGATGGGAACAGCAATGGATGGGGCCCTGGGACAGGCAGGAGGATGGGGGGGCTCAGATATGTTCTTCCAGGGGCACCCAGCTCATCTGGGCTTTTACTGGAAACTTTTAATACCAATCTGATAGAATTTTATTCCAAGTACAATAGAAATCATCAAGGAAAATGCCTAAAGCCTTGAGGAACGCTGCAAATCTCAGTTCTTCAAATGCTGAGCGTGGATGGATATCAGTGCTGCAGGTGTCCCTCGGAGATCCTCCAGCACCACGAGGTGCTCATGGTGTGCAACACACAGAGCCCTGCACAGCGTTAACCAGGAGGGAGCTCGGGGAGCTCAGGCTTTTCCTGCAGAGCAGCGCCCAGTGACCTCCCCATGCATCACCTGGGTCTGTCTGTGCCCTGCAGCACCGCCACTGCAGGGGACGTTCCCTGCTGCATCCCCGCTCCTGTCCCAGCACAGCCAGACCTGCAGGCTTGTGGGTTGCAAAGGAGCTGTGGGCTCGGTGCAGTGGGGGCTGAGCCCCCTCAGTTGCAGCCGCACTCCTCGATGACCATATCCTCGTGGTGGCGGACGACGATCTCACCCTTCTCGTAGTACAGCATGGAGAGGGGACTCATCCTGATGGGTGAGCAGGCAGGGCACGGCACCTGGCTGGGCTTGTAGAGCTGCAGCAGGCTCTGCGGGACACAAGGGGACATGGCATCAGTTCCCATCCCCGTGGGGCACAGGGAAAGTGGGAGCACGGGGCAGCAAGACCCTCTTACCTGCATGTATGCGTGATTGGTGGGCTTGAAGCTCTCATCTACAGGTGATGGGCACAGCCCCTCGCAGCGGTAGGCGTTGTACTTTTTGGGGTAGACGATCCAGCTGCCCCAGCCCGTCTGTTCAAAGTCCACCGTCATATCCACCCTCCTGCACAGGGACCTGGCTTCGTCCCCCTGGCTGGCAGCAGGAGCATCGCTCATCCTGAGCCTCTGCCTCTCCTTTCTGGTGCGGCGGTGCCGGCGGGTGCCAACATCCCTGGGACCATCACGCATGACGTGCTTAGAGCTCTCCACTGCCCTGAGGAGGCTGTGCTCTCCGGGTGCTTTGTCCTTGGAGAAGACGAGCAGCAGGATGCTGTCTGCCAGCTCCTGGGGCACTGCTGTCTCCTGGGGGTCCGGTGGGGCAGTGACCGGAGCGGCTGCAGGATCAGGAGCTGCGTCCTGGTGCAGCCATGACCTGAGGGTGCTGGTGATGTTGAACACTGCCCAACCGGCTTGATGGGACGAGGGACCACCAGCCACGGTGCCCAGGAAGAGCTCCTTGGTGCCTCGGCACGGCGACCGCGGGCTGTGGTAGATGTCCATGGTGATGTTGTGGGACAAGGACAAGGACAGAGCGTGCGGACGGATGCGCAGCTCAGCCAGGCTCACCTCCTGGCTGCCAGACAGGGATGTCATGTCAAAGGAGAGTGCCCAGCGGGAGCCATTCTGCAGGGAGCCTGGAAGGCAAGTGGGGACAGTGAGCACCCGTGGGGCTGGGATGGGGATACTTAGGGATGGGGATGTTTGGGATAGGGATACTCAGGGGTGGGGATGCTCGGGATGGGGATGCTCGGGGTCAGTGCCTTTCCTGAGACAGGGATGCGTGGGGACTGTGCTGTTCCAATGCAGAGGGATGTGCAGGGACAGCGCCGGTCCCGGGACAGGGATGCTCAGGAATGGGGATGCTCACGGACAGCGCTGATCCCGGGGTAGGGGAGCTCGGGGAAGGAGATGCTCAAGGATGGGGCATCGGGAGAGATGCCAGTCCCGGGACAGGGGTGTGTGGGCACAGCGCTGTCCCAGTGCAGAGGGACGTGCAGGGACAGCGCCGGTCCCGGTCTCACTCACCGTGCGGGGCGATGCTGAGCGCGGTGGCGGAGGCTGCGCGGAGCGGTGCGGGGGGAGCGCGGAGCAGCTGCAGCATCAGCGGGGGACAGCGGGGGGGTGCAGAGCGCAGCAGGACGGGGCCGCAGAGCAGCAGCAGCAGCGCGGGGCGCAGTGGGGTCCGCATGGCTGCACCGGGACGAGCACCG
>JAOWBP010004587.1:2076080-2087342 GCA_028571105.1 Tragopan temminckii
GCCCCTTGTGTGGCCTTTGGATGTTGATGATCCTCAGGTCCCCCATTGGTGGCCTTTGGGTGGCCCTCAGGTGCCCCATTTGTGGCCCTGTGGTGACCCTTGGGTGCCCCATTGGTGGCCCCTTGTGTGGCCCTTGAATATTGATGGCCCTCAGATCCCCCATTGGTGCCCCACTGGTGGCCTTTGGGTGGCCCTCAGGTGGCCCTTGGGTGCCTTACGTGGCCCCTTGTGTGGCCTTTGGGTGTTGATGGCCTTCACGTGCCCCATTGGTGGCCTTCAGGTGGCCCTTGGGTACCCCATTGGTGGCCTCTTGGGTGGCCTTTGGATGCTGAGGACCCTCAGGTGCCCTATTGGTGGCCCCTTGCATGGCTTTTGGGTGTTGATGGTCCTTGGGTGCCCCATCAGTGGCCTTCAGGTGGCCCTTGAGTGCCCTACAGTGGCCCTGTGGTGTTGGTGACCCTTGGGTGCCCCTTTGGCATTGGCAGCCCCACACTCTGTTCTTTCAGAACCAAACCTCCTTCCCACATACCACATGCAGAGGTTTCAGTTGGTGCTGCCCTTTCTCCCCTCCTGTCAGGGCTCACAGGTTGCTCGAGGCCACTGACATCCACGCAGACACTAAAACCCCATGAAGACAAAAGTTTTAATGTTAATACGCTCTTTGTGCTTCCTGTGCAGCACTCACTGGAGCACTGTGTGTGCTGCTCAGTGAAATTCAGTTGTTAGGCAAAGCAGTGGGGGAGGAAAGAAGTTTACAGTTGTCCAATGATAAACTTAATCTGATGCAATTATCACTGACCCAAGAAAATGTTCTTTATGTAGAGAGGGAGCATCCATTTCTTACCTGAGGCAGCACATAAGGCATGCAGTAGAACTTACAAACTGATCTGCTCTTTTCCAGGTCTTGTTTGCCTTTCATGACCAACTACAGTTTCCATTGCAACGTTTGCCACCACAGTGGGAACACGTATTTCTTAAGAAAACAAGCAAGTAAGTGTAAGAGCTCACTCGTGGAAGCCTTGCACGAAGTAGTGTTGCCTGATGTCAGTGGGAGGGTTCTGCTGAAACTTGCAGAAATGACCAAAGAAGTTAACAGCAGGCATGGGCAGCTTTGTCTGAAACATTGCTGCTTTGCTGCTGACTTCATAAGGTGTGGAAATGCTGTGTGTGGTGTGGGCTGATGGGGTAAGGCTGGGCTTGGTGTGGTGCTGTGCGTTCAGTGATCGCTGTGCTTGTGTTTGTGTGCTGATCTTCTCCATGGAATGTAACTCGAGCTTTGGCCTATCTTTGTTTTGAAGATCTCAAGGAAATGTGCCTTAGTGCTCTGGCCAACTTAACGTGGCAGTCAAGGACGCAAGATGAGCATCCAAAAACCATGTTCTCCAAAGATAAGGTACTTCTGTCATAACAGTCATCACATGTTAAAGTCAGCTGTGCTTTCACTGAAGAACAGTTTCAGCCAAATGTTGGCAGTGAGGCTTTCAGACTCAGTGTTTAAGACTGGATTTGGTTTTTCTTTAACAGGATATTATCCCATTCATTGATAAATACTGGGAGTGTATGACCACGAGACAGAGACCAGGCAAGATGACTTGGCCTAATAATATTGTCAAAACTATGGTACGTAGTTGGGGTCCATGGGGGGGTTTTCTGTGAGTGGTCACTGCTGTCTGACACTCAAGGAGAGCGAAATGGGGAAGATTCGTTAACGAATTTGGTATGATCTTATTCTGTTCTCTGTTTCAGTGTAAAGAAAGAGATGTGTTCTTAGTGAAGGAACATCCAGACCCAGGGAGTAAGGATCCCGAAGAAGACTACCCAAAGTTTGGACTTCTGGACCAAGTGTGTGATGGCAGAAGGAAGGAGAGCATCCTGATTGGGGGGAGGGAGGCTGGTTTTCCTGGTATCTCATGCTCAGTGAAATAAGCATAAAGTATCCAAGATAACATGAGCCTATGAGCCAGTGTTGTGCCAAGTGTGTTGCTGGAGAACTGCAGCACGTGGAAGTGCTGTTTGGGCTTTGTGGTACTTTTGTCTGAATCTGTGCATCTGCTTAGTTTTGTTTCTTTCCTTTTTCAGGATCTTGCCAATATTGGTCCTGCGTATGATAACCAGAAGCAGAACAATGCTGTATCCACAAGTGGAAATTTAAATGGCAAGTTCTTAAACAAGGCTCTTCATGTTTTTTTTCCCCTCAGTGTTTGGGGCAGAGCTGCACTTCCCCAGTCCTGTAGCTGGGTGCGCAGCTCTGTCAGTGAGGGTGCAGCAGTTAAAGCTGCTGTGAACTGAGGTTCTGTGTAGTACTTTCCAAGCACACCCAGCCAGTCTCACTGTCCCTTTGCTGCTCTCCTCACTCTGAAATTTGCCAGCAGCCAGGGGAAGTATTTGCGATACATTTCCTTAAACTCACTGCTTGCATTTTGCTGCTGTTCCATTTTTATGGAATGACAGCTGTGCTAAAAACTTTGCCTTGCTCATTAAGATTAATCTTAGTCATCATGCTGTAGGAAACTTAAGAGCTGATGAGGTTTCTTTGTGCACAAGGCTGTGTTCTTCAGTTTGAAGCCTACTGAACAGTAGCTAGCAGGAGGTGGCTGGGGCTTTTAACAATAGGGTTTAAACTGCATTGTTTCCATCTCATGCACTGCTTGTTGTTTTCTTTAATTACTGGAAGTTTGTCACATTTGTGGTGCCACTTCTGTTCTTACAGATGGAGCCTCTCTGGGAGGTGAATATTTATCTTTCAGCTTCTGAAACTTAAGTATTGTCGTGCTTTGGAAAGCTTTTGTGCTCAATTCTCTTAAAAGCTAAATTGAATTAAAGATCAGAGGCGTGTCCTGGTGTGACTGAGAATAATGCAAACCAACCATTTCACTTCTTAATGTTTAACAGTTAGAAGCTTGTAGTGCATCATATTCTGCCCCACTCGACTGGCTTAAGGTTTTGTTTTCGGTTATGTTGATCTTTTGCTCTGTAAGATTTGACCTGATATCTTTGTCATTTTAAACTGTAATGCCTGGATACGAGGACTGTAAGCTGGTGTGATATTTGGATTGCTTGCATAAAGAAGCGATGAAAAACTGGCAAGTCTAAATATTTTTGCTGAAGCCCATAAGTACAGCTTAGATCTTGTCACGTGTGTGCAGAATATGGCATCCCTTCGAGGTCTGAATCCCTCACAGGGTGATGCTGATAATACAAGAGCTTGCTGTAGTTACAGCACACTGCGTGGTTCTTAAAGGTGTTTATCTGCAGTACACACAAATCCCACAGTTCTTATAAATCAAGAGATTTTTTTAATTGAATAGCATCATGATAAAACGCATATGCCATTTCACACCTGAAATCATTAATACCTGTGTTAGCTTGATGAGATTTGACACGTAGCTTGTCCTGTACATCAGTTGCTGCAGCGTGAAGTGACACAGTACCAATTTGGACCTTACTGAAGAGAAACACCTGCGTTGCTTTTCTTTTTTACACGACTTAGGCATATTTTGTTCTGTAGATTGAAATATAACATCAGTGTCGGCGTTTCTGCAGCACAGCACGTCACTGGGATGACACTTTTGCTTAAAATCAGGTGGTGTTGTGCTGTGGAGTTGGTTTTCTGCTGCTTTTGCAGAAATAATCCGAGCTGTGTGACTGGAATCTCCATTGAAAGCAAATAACAGAGCTGCTGTTGGGGTGTTGCTGTGCTCATCCTCCCTGAAGTCCTTTTCAGTGATAACCATGTAGGAGAACATACGTGACCCAGTGGGCTGATGGGAACGTGGCTTTTTCTTTCTGTTTGTGGAGATTCCATGCTCACAGGCTCTCCCTGATCAGCAGCTGCTTAACGAGCTGTTGTTTCTCTTGGAAGGAGGAATTGCTGCGGGAGGCAGCGGGAAAGGGAGGGGAGCGAAACGCAAACAGCAGGACGGATCAACCACTGGAACAGCCAAGAAAACCCGAAGGTGAGGAGGGATGGAGCAGCACAGTGACTCAGTTGGGTTGTGAATGAACTGTAGCCACGGTGAGATGCCAACCTGTAGCTTTTGTGTTTCACAGTGACCCGTTGTTTTCTGCGCAGCGCTTACCACCCCACGGCTACCCCTTGGAGCACCCCTTCAACAAGGACGGCTATCGTTACATCCTGGCTGAGCCAGATCCCCACGCACCTGATCCAGAGAAGCTGGAGCTGGACTGCTGGGCAGGAAAACCAATTCCTGGGGATCTCTACAGAGCCTGCCTGTATGAACGGGTCCTCCTGGCACTGCATGACCGAGGTATGGGGTTTGCTGATCATGTGCAGGTTGTGCTGCCAGCTCTTCCTGGGGGAGCTGTCTCCTAAAACCCCATGTTACCACTTATTGAGCTTGCAAACATTGGCTTAAGAGGTGAAAATGTGAAACTTACTTCTTTAATTCACTTCCTTCTGGTATCGTTGCCTGTTAGGAGTCACAAGTGAGCTGTGTTCTGTATCCTCTTCCCTCGTGCAGCTCCTCAGCTGAAGATCTCGGATGACAGGCTGACTGTTGTCGGGGAGAAGGGCTATTCCATGGTACGAGCCTCGCATGGAGTGAGGAAGGGAGCGTGGTACTTTGAGATCTCCATGGATGAGATGCCCCCAGACACAGCTGCCAGATTAGGCTGGTCACAGCCACTGGGTAAATAACTTTACCAAACATTTTTAGCAGGCCTTGGGTTGTAACTAGCTGAAGAAAAAAAAAGTACCAACAGTTTAAACCTAGACTATTTAGTGATGTCTAACTTGCCCCTTGCCTAGGATAAACTCTTTTCATAGGTTCTCTGTGCAGAACTTCAGTACTGGCAGGTCCTTTATGCTATTATGTGCTTGGCATTGCTTAACACTTTTGTGCTAATGACAGCTATATTTAATAACTGAATGTAACTGTTAGCCCAACACCTGAAGGGACACGTTCTGGGGTGTTCTATGCTTTGTATGTTCATGAGGAAACATTGGTTTCTGCAGGGAACCTCCAGGCACCTCTGGGATATGACAAATTCAGTTACTCCTGGCGCAGCAAAAAGGGAACAAAGTTTCACCAGTCCATAGGGAAGCACTATTCATCTGGCTACGGACAGGGGGACGTTCTGGGCTTTTACATCAGTCTTCCAGAAGATACTGAGACTGCCAAATCGCTGCCTGACACTTACAAAGATAAGGTGAATCACTTTTGGGCGCTGTTACCCATCAGGCACGCCTTTCCCAGGGCAGGGCCCCTGCTGGTTTGCCATTCTGTGACATGCCACTATTTCTGAAGTAATCATTTCCTGATATTTCAGGCTTTGATCAAATTTAAAAGCTATTTGTACTTTGAAGAGAAGGACTTTGTGGACAAAGCAGAGAAGAGCCTGAAGCAAGCGCCAGGAAGCCAGGTGAGCTCAGCACTGGTCAGCGGGGTGGGAAGATGCAGCACTCAGTAATGGGTGGAGAGCCTGCTGAGCCTGCTTTCTCTTTCTGTTTATTAATTGATTCCATGTTACCCTTGTTGATAAGCTGCCTTTTGACATTGCCTTGTGAATCACGAGTAATGTGGTGAAGGAACCAACTGAAAAACTTCTCATTTTACTTTTCAGATAATATTCTTCAAGAACGGTGCCAGCCAAGGAGTCGCTTTTAAAGACATTTTTGAAGGAGTTTATTTTCCTGCTATTTCTTTGTACAAAGGCTGCACGGTAACAACATACTTTCAAAGATAATGCCCAAGTCCAGCCATAGTTCTGGTAATGCAGAGTGTGTGCGTGCTGGGAGCAGGCCAAGCAAGCCCAGTTAAGTGAGCAGAGAGGAAAGGCAGAGTTATTGTGGTGGAGCCAGTCCAGAACAATGCATTTGTTCACCTGTGTAATTCAACTTCATCAAGCTCCTAATTAATGCTGTCCTTTAATGCAGAGATGTGTATTTACAGGTATTTGAGCAGGGTGCAGTTATGCTCAGGAGTGTAAGAGGGTCAGGGCTGAAGAATGGGGAAAAAAAAAGTGAGCAAAATTATCCAGCTTTGGACTGACAAATGTTCTCTGTAGGTTTCTATCAACTTCGGGCCATATTTCAAGTATCCCCCCAGAGACATCACCTACCGCCCCGTAAGTAACAGCACACACCTCCCTCACCTCACAGCACAGTATTTAAACAGGAGAGGACTGGGAATTTGCTGTTGGGAGGGGAGACTCTTACAGCAGGGCTGCACCTATCATCGTCAGTCCTTGTACTCACAGCTTGATTGTGCAGCCAAAAGGAACGTATTTAAGAATCTTGGAGAGGCAATAGCATTAAAAAAGCAGGACAATGATGAGAAAAAATGTCTTTTTCCTTCCTGCCTGTACTAATTTGTTGGTCAGACCTGGCTTACCGTTTAAGGAAACGCATTTTTGCCTCTCTGTTTTTTTATTTTGGAGGGATACAATCCTTGAGTGGACACAGCCCAGGCAGGGCTGCTCCCCCTTTGAGATCCGTGTGCTGTGCACTGAGCTCACTGCCTGCCTTCTGCTCCCTTTGTAGATGAGTGACATGGGCTGGGGAGCTGTTGTGGAACACACGCTGGCAGACGTCCTGTATCACGTCGAGACAGAAGTGGATGGAAGACGAAGCCCTCCCTGGGAGCCTTGAAGAAGCAGGTGCAGCATAATAAGGCAACAACACAGTGACTCAAATCAGGTGGATTTTATTCTGGATCACTCAGAACAATCTGTCAACGAACAAACACGATGAAGCCAATGCAGCTCTTGGCAGCAGGTGCAGTGTATGTACGGTCCCTGCTGAAGATTCATGCAGTGCCACTATGCTGAGTCCAAGTAAATGCAGTTCTAGTGTGTATTGTGCTATTTGTGAGCATCTCTTGGAGTCCTCAGTAACTTACAGCGTAGCTAGCTGAAGAAGCAACGATTGTGTTGAGATAACTTCCCATCTGACATTCGGGGCTCATAACAGTCATTGTTCAGTGGGACCAGGTGCGTGGTTGGACCCACCTGCTGTATCTATACCTGCAGAAGCAACTCTGACACTTCTGCTTAGCTGTGCTTGGCTAAATGTGAACAGTTTCCATCCAGAAGGATTGTGTTGTAACAAGACTACTGCATGTAAGACTGAAATTTGGGCTTCTGCCCAAACTGTATTTTTTTGGTTTTTTTTTTTTTTTTTTTTTTACAAAAACTGGCAGCCAGTTTAAAAATAAACTCTTCTTTTAAACTCTTACGTTGTTTTTGTTTTGTGATTTTTGTTTTGTTTAGGTATCCTAATTCCCTTAATAACCTGCAAACTTAAAAGTACCTACTTTAAATCTGAAGCTGTGTCTATGAAAGCAATGACAAGTTTCTCAGGGACTCCTGCTAATGATAATCATTGCAGAACTTTGAATAAATAATCTTCCTGTACAGACATGCAGAATTATATCAAATAACTTAGAGCTGCTTCACTAGGGGAAAGGATGGGAATGCATTTGAGGTTAAGTCCTGTGTTCTGCACACGGAGCAGCACTGGCTGGCCCTGCCTTCTGAATGAGGCTCCTGGGACTCTTCCCTAATAACTAATTAGCCAAGGCCTTTTTACTGTAGACTAATAAAGCTTCAAGTAATTAGCTGGGAGGTCCTAGCACCCTGCCCCTTCAGGTATGGCATTTGCTTGCACACCGAGAAGCTGCTGGCAGTGCTTTCTGAATCAGACTCCTGGCTAATTAGTTAAGCTTTATTAGTACTGCCTACTGTTAAAGGCCTGTCTCGTTAGCACAGGCCAGAACTGAGTTGTATCTGACTTACCTAAGGACAAGATCCCTACTGTTAGACCTGAACAAAGCACTCAGTCTGTGCACTCAGCAGCCCGCTGCCCGCGCCATGCGCTGCCGGAGGTGCTTGGCAAAGTCCACCTGGGTCTGGGACAGGACCTGGTTGATGATGGTCTTTGGCAGCCAGCCCTGCAGAGGAACAAGCAGCCCATCAGTGCATCTGCCTCAGGCACAACTCCTGCCTTTCCTTCGAAGGAGTTCGGTGCAGGACTTACCTTCAGGTCAATGCTAAGAAGCCACGTTAACTTGGTTTGAGAGGGATTGCCAGCCAGCGGGCGCAGCACCATGCATGTGGGGCCATTCTCAGCTCTGTTACGAGGACAGGAGCGCACGTGTTAGACAGCAAAAGCTCACCCACCCTCCAACACTGCTGGGAGCACTTTGAGCTCCTTCACAACTTCTCCCTTCCCAAAAACACAAGCCGACCTCTCTGAAACGTCACGACAATGCCGAGCCCGCACTGAAAGCCAAGGCGTGAATTTGGAGTTCATTAAACACCCCAGGTGGTAATTAATTACCTGATAAATCCCTGCTGCTCGGGCATGGCTCCGTGTTTGGTGGACATCCCTGCCAGCACGCAGGTGGAGCCGCGGCGCCGGGAGCACCTCACGCTCACAAAGTCCCGCGGCCCAACGATGTTCCCAGGTACAGCAGCTGCTGTCTCGTGGGTTATCAGGGTGTCCTTCCCAACCTTCTGGAGGATCTGAGCAGTTCAAACAACCACATGAAGGATTTACTGCAAAAAATCTGCAAGCTCCGATCCCAGCGCGTGATTGTGTCTGTATGTCTGACTTCTCCAAAGGAAAAGGTGGGAAATCCCTGTGCCTGCAGCAATGCGCACAGCCATTCTTCGGCTGTTGTAAGAGCACACAGAGCAGGCCAAGCAGGGTTCTGCTGACCCCACGAGCACCCCGTGCCTCCTACCTTCACCTCTTTGACGCTGGGATTCCAATCTCCCATCTGCTCCATGTTGTCCACCAGCTCGCTGTACACAGCATCCAGGGGCTGATCCACCACCACCTCCAGACGGAACACCTTGCCCACGTCCGGCAGCACTTTGCTCAGCACTTTGTCTCCGTTGTCCTGACAGGGAAAGGCAAATCAGCGCCGCAGATACTCACAGGAAGGTCACCGCATCACCGCGCGGCCACAGGAGGGCTCACCACCACCGTCTCCGTCTTCCAGCCCTCCTGGTCCCCGAGGATGCTGAGTGATTTCTGCAGGGCTTCCTCTCCTTGTTTGATGTAGGACATCTCCATCTCGCTGAAGGGCTTCTCCTCCAGCCTGGAGCCTGAGAGAGAGCAGGCAGAAGCAGGAATAAGAGCACTAAACACATCACAATACCAGCCAGCTCTACCTTAACAAATACACCTCTCCGTGCCCCGTGACTCGGGTGGGAGCTCAGTTCCCACCACCCACTGCATTTCCATTTGCAAAGCTCACAGCACCACGAGCAGATTTCCTCCCAAGCACTGACCTGGAGGAGGCAGATCCCGGGAATGCAGCACTTACTGAGCAGAGAGCTTCGCCTGCGGACCTGGCTGATCCACGTGCTGGGCCCCGCGCTGCGGCAAGAGAGTTTGCTGAGCTCCTGGCTGATGGCCACTGCAGCTTGTCTGCGCAGCCCTGAGAGCAGAGAGCACATCACAACACAGCTGTGTGGTGTCAGGTTGGAAAAGCCTCGTTTGCTTTCTCATACCCAGCCCTGCTGCTGAAGTCCCTGCGAGAGAAGCTTCCTCCCATTGCAATACTGGAGGATGGGAGCGGATTTGTGTTGCTCAGGCTTTGCTCCAAGCAGCACACAGAGAGCATGCAACAGCCTGAGAGCAGCTGAAGAGCTACTGCCCACTCCAGAGCTGCAGCCCCATTGGAAACATCATACAGCCTCCATCCCCCAGTCCAGAAATAGAGCAGAAAGGAGTTGTGCAGACAGCAAAATGCGTGGCATGGGCCTCTCACCGGTCACGTTGCGCAGGTGTTGGTAGGAGATGGCAGCACACAGCTTGAAGGTGGCAGGCAGCATCTCTGCAGCGCGGTGGAGCTCAGTTCTGGTGACTGCTGCAAATTCTGCTGTGCCTCAGCCCCAAGGCTCGGCCTTAAATCCACCAGCTGAAGGATGCTGGCTTGTCAGCATCGAGATAAGGGCCATCACTTACATCAGTGCCCCGCGGGCCAAGGGCAGCCCCATCTCCCCATGCATCTGCTGGGGGCTGTGGGTCACTGTGGGTGTCAGCAGCAGCGCATGCGCACATCCTTATGCAGCTGCTGCTGCCCAGACACGTGGGGCAAACTCTGCTGCTGCTCAGCACGAGGGGAATGCACATGGATGCTTTGTGCACGTCACGAGGCTGAGAGCATTTTGTAGACAGCTTGCATGGACCTGAGGCTGAGGGCTGTGCGAGTAGGGCTGCAAGGTGCATAGGGAGGCTGTGGGGTGGGGGGTCCCAGCCACGCTCTGCTGCACTGAGGGGGCAGCCCCACATCTCCCTGGGCTGGAGCAACAGCAGCGATAACGTTCAAGGCTGAAATGACATCTGTGGAATGAATTACAGCCCCAGCACCGAGCGCTCCCCAAAAGCTGTGAATCACAGCTGCTTCCTTTGACGTCAGCTCCCGCACTCTGCTGCGGGGATGCTGACCTTGCTCCTCTTTGCTGTTGCAACAGTTTGGTGAGGGGGGAGGTCACCCACTCACTGTGGTGCTGAGGGCACACGGGGAACTGCAGCACAGCCCTGTGGTGCTCAGCCCTACCTGTGCCTGGGAATGGTTGCACTGCTCCTGCCCACACCTCCAGGATGGATGGATCCTCTCCAATCAGACTGAGCACAGCACAGCACATCTCACCTGCAGTGGGACGGGGTTTAGAGGGACCGTGGGAAGGCAGCAGCTCAGCATCTCCTTCCCAAATCGGTGCCTTGGCAATGCAGCAGCACAGGCACAGCTCTTTTCCTAGCACAGAGATCTCCAGCTCTGCACTGCTGTTATCCTAATGGAGCAGCAGCCCCGAACACACGGCCTCGGAGCAAGGACATGCACTTGTTCTTGAGAGGAACCAAACTGCTCCCTGACTGAGCCACCCCTTCAGCTCCAGGGTGCCCCTGTTCCAGGGACTCAGCAAAACTTTGGGATACCTGAAAAACTGAGATGCCCCTGAATGCTCACTGACTCCACAGTGCCACATCAGCACCTCCTCAGATGTCCCACACCACCACCGTGCCCAGGGGCTGCAAGAAAAGGGGGGTCCCAGCCCCACCCCAGCCCCCTCAGCCTCACTGTACACCCCTTACATCTCCAGGGACCTCACATCCCTTCTGACATTCAGCCTCTCAATGCACTGCCCGCACCTCACACACCCACGTGTGCTCACCATTGCTCACACAGTGCCCTGAGACACCAGGACAATTCCCTCTTCTACACCCATTCCACATCTCAGTACCCAGGACAGACTCCAGCAGGGGGGGGCTGAAGCCACGTCCCCTCC
>JAOWBP010004587.1:2087442-2105457 GCA_028571105.1 Tragopan temminckii
GGGCTGCTGGCAGGAGGGGATGGGGAGGGGGAGTGTGGGTGTTGCAAGCACTCGGCTCATAGAGTGGTGCCAGGGGGAGCCGGGAGCCAGGTCAGGTGCTTACTAATCCTGCAGGGCTCAGTGCAGCCCAGATTCCTCGCTGGGATTTGCAGTGCCCAGGCCCTCACCACATCAACATGGCCCTGAGACCCACAGCCCCCCCACAGGGAGCAGGTGATAAGATAACATGGGCACTGCCCAGGCTGAAAGGCAGCACCGATGCAGAAACAGACACCAATGGGAGCCCGACAACATCAGAGAGCAGAGGACACGTGGCAACAAAAAACCTCGAGCTCTCCTTTTTTCTGCCTTGCCTCCAAGTGCTGAAGTCTGCAGCACCCAGTTCAGCTCAACCCACTCAGCTCCTACCTGCCTGAGCCACAAATGTGGGCCTCCCTCAAGCTTGGAGGTGCTGCAGGAGAATGAGGGATGCTGCTGGGCAGCAGGAACAGCCAGGTGAGGCAGCCCTGCTGTTTGTGAGCAACTCAGCAGGTAATTAGCTAATTAGTGGGCACAGCTGTGGGCAAACAGCTGCACCTGGGTGAACAGGGCTGAACAGGGGAGGAGGCACAGCACCTGAGCTGTCCCATGGGGACCTCACTGCGTCCTGGAGAGCCCCACTGTGCCCGGCCCCACACAGAGCAACACCCCAAACACAGCCAGAGCTGCTGCTGCTGAGATCAGGGATTTATTTACAGGTGAAGGGAAGCTCTCACTCAGCTCCACGCAAGGAGCCAGAAGACGCAAACCAAAAAGAACAGAGGTGTTCATCTCTGAACAGAAACTCCACACTCCCCGGAGCATCCGGTTACCTCCGAGGGCGCCCCGATGTCATCTCTCCTCCTTTTCCTCAAGGAGGAACAGAAACCACGATTTCAGTGCCCGCACCACGCAGCACAGTGCTGAGTTCCGTGGGCAGAATTCCCATCCCATCAGTACTCATCCAACGTGTCAGCCCTGGGCACCACCAGGCCACGCTCCTTCAGCGCCTGCACCTTCAGCTTCTCCGATTCCTGCTTGGCTTGCAGCTCCACTCGCTGCTCCTCCAGGATCTCCTCGATGGACACCTGCTGCAGCAGCGTGTCGCTCTCTTTCTCCAGGTCCTGCAAGCAAGGAGCTGTGTTAGCAGAGCTGCAGGGTGCGGGGCTGAGGGGCACGGGGCTCACTCACGATCTCCCCCAGCAGCACCACGTTCTCTCCTCTCACAACAAAGATCCCTCGAGGGATGTCTCCATACTTCTTGCCCACGTGAATGCGCTCCACGGTTTGATGCAACACCAGATTTGCTGTGGCAATAAAAAAAAAATAATAATCCCATTTTTAAGTGCTTTTTCACCAAACGGAGCACCTCACCTGAATCAAACCATAACCCAAAGTATGGGGAGCAGCTCCTGGACTGCATCACCGCACATCCCACGTGCTGAGCATCCCCCAAACCCTGCGATCCCCCAAACCCTGCAGCCTTTCCAGCCCCTACGGGACCCCAAAGCAGCCACAGTTTAGGGCAGATGAGGGCATCCCCGGTGCTGTGGGGTGCGGGGCAAGGTGTGAGAGCTCAGCCATAGGCACAGTGCTGTCCCCGTGGACGGGGAGGATGCGCTCAGACGGTGCCGCCCCGAGGTGAGATCGTAACGTGGGATGGAGGGGGGTCACAAATTGCGCTCCTATCGCTACGCACGGCCACGTGGGTTCCATCAGAGCTTCGCTCCGGTGCCGTTCCCGGTGTTGCCTCCACCCCACAACGTACCGAACTGATCGATGCTGCGTAGGAATCCGATCAGCGTCCGACCGTCCCGCAGCAGGACCAGGTGTTTCTCTGCGGGAAACGGGGAAGGGATTAACCCAGGGAACGAAGGGTAAAACCGCGCCCCGGACGCGGATCCCCGCGTCCGGGGCGCGGTTTTACCCTTCGTTCCCTGCAGTACCAACGGAACCGCGGTCTCACTCACTGTCGATGTCCTGGATGAGGCTGGCCGTACCCGGCATGTAGTTCATGGTGGCGGAAGCGCCGCCGCGCACCGCGGAACCGCCCCGGAACCGCCCCACACCGGGCGGAACCCGGCGAAATAAAGGCGGCGCTGAAAAGTGCTCTGCCCCTTTAAAAACAGCGCCGGTCGTGCGCGCAAAACGGCCGCCCATTGGCTGAGCCGCGGGGTCCTCGCATCCTATTGGTCGCTTCTTGGGGGCCTTCCATCCATGTGTCGCGCTGCGGGGCTGGCCTGGCCGTGCCGGGCGGCAGACATGGAGCCCCGCGGCCGTACCGCACCCTGGGGCCCGGCGGGCGGGCAGGTAAGGACGGGTGGAGCTGAGCTCGGCCCGTTATAACGCTGCTCGGGGATGGAGCGCACCGCGTAACGGCGTTTTCCCTACAGGATCCCGGCTATTGGAACCCCGCACAGCCCCGAGCCTTCGGCCTCGGGCCTTTTCCCGGCGGAGCGGACGCGCAGGGGCGGCAGGTCGGTGTGCGGGGGTTGGGGTTGCGGGTCCGGTTCCACCTCCCTCCCGTTCTGCTCCGTCCGAACCGAGCCGTGCGTTGTTTCCACGCCGCGGGATGAGCACTGAAGGCTGCTGTGCCATAAAATCCCGCAGCTTGCGATGCGATCCCTCCCCATACGGACGTTTGAAAGCCCCGGTTTCATGCGGTGGCTGCAGCTCGGCGATCTGAATCCCTGCAGCTCGGGCTTGGGGAGAGGAAAAATCTCATTGTAGATTGGAAGAGGAAACGAACTTTCCTGGGGTGTTCCTCCCCCCGTCAGCCACAGTCAGGGACTGAAAGAACCCAACTAATGTGCATCGTTTGTAGATTGGAAGAGGAAACGAACTTTCCTGGAGTGTTCCTCCCCCTGTCAGCCACAGTCAGGGACTGAAAGAACCCAACTAATGTGCATCTCAACGCATTTTCCTTCTGTTTTCTCCCTTTTCTCCTTCCCAGGGCATGGATTCTCCCTACACCAACGGATCCTACAGTGCTCCCTACCCTCCGGCCGCTCCGCATTACGCAGCGCTGCCACAGTCACGAACCTACAGCTGCTCATCCTACAGCACTGACAGCGCAGCCCCCTACCGACCCCCCCCTCCTGCCCCTCCCTGGGGCTGTGGAACACAGGACTGCCCGGCAGAAGGCTGCTCGATGCGCAGGCAGCAGCCTGCTGGGTATTCCCCACCCCAGGTGAGACACCGTGAGACGTCACCGTGCAGCATTTGGGGTGTGCACGGCACAGCCAGAGCTCCCGTGCTGCCCCACAGAGGAAGAACCTGCAGTGCACCCTCTGTCGGGTCCAAATGACTTCTTACATCCCAACCGGCTCGCTCTGCGTGCTCTTGTAAAAACTTGGAATTGCCCCTTTCTGCAGGGAGCTCTGAGGTCGTGGGCTGTAGAGCAGAAAGCAGACAGCAGTCCCAGTGCTGGGGCTCTTCCCAGAGCTGTCTGGCACAGAGTAGTGGTGCTGGGAGTGATTCGGGAGTAATGCCTGTCCCCTCTCTTCCCGCAGACCCCAGGGATGCCTGTTCCACAGTATCCATATGGAGACCACAGCCCCGGGGCCAACCCACAGCCCAGGGCCCAGGAAGAGGCTTGGGCTCCCCCCACTTATGGGGTGCAGCCACAGTATGCATGGCACACAGCTCCAGCACATGGGAACCCATTCCTCTCTGAATCACAGCCGCCCTGGACTGGCGGTGGGGCTGCATCTCATCCTCCTGCGTGGGACTCAAAGGTACAGTGATGCTCCGATGGCTCTGACACACAGGTTCTGGTTGCAACCAGAGCTCAGATCGTGCTGCCTTCCCCAAAACATGCATGCAGTTCCTCAGTGCTCCTTTCTACAAGCAGAGTTGGCTCCCAGGAGGCAGAAACAAAGCAGCAGTTCTAATTACTGCCAGCAGAATCTCCTACTTATATATCAAAAGTGTAATTCCAGAAAGCTCTGGAGATAGCAGACCCTGATTGGCGGGTCTTGAAGTGGGGCAGATCTCATCTAATGCCTCTGTAATGTAGGTTTTTATTTTTTTTTCCCCCCTCTGATTGTAGGAATCTGCTTATGACAAACCTGAGCAAAGTGCAAACCAACACAGCTACTATCCTGATGGCAATCACCAGCACTCTGGGACAATGAATGACCACAAACCGCCCACTCTGCTCAATGCCAAGTCATCTCCATCCAACCCCAAGGTGCAGTACAGTGCACAGCCTCAAATGTACAACAGCACAACTCGGAGGCAGTTGGCTGGGAACCAGGAGGCAGGCTGCAAAGCTGGCAACCACACTTCAATGAATTCTGCAGCCATCCAGCCAGAGATTCAGAGAATCCTACACGTCACAGAGCAGGCTGAACAGTTAGAACAAGAGGTGGATGAATTTGTAGGAAAAAAGACAGATAAATCCTACCGGCTTCTGGAGGAGATGCTGACCAAGCTGCTGTTAGAACTGGATTCCATTGAGACTGGTGGGCAGGATGGCATCCGGCAGGCCAGGAAGGAAGCTGTCCACAGAGTTCAGGCCATACTGGAAAAGCTGGAAAGGAAGGGATTGTGAAAGCATATCAGCCACAACACAGCCTGTTGTGGAGGTTCCAAAGAGTTGTTCCACATCTCATCTCTTTCTGCTAAGCACTATTGACAATGAAAAAGCAATAAGTCCTGATTTAAAAGAAAAAAAACCCCAAACCCACAGGAAAGCCCAGCCCCAATCAGCAGCTTGGCAGTGGACCAATTAAGAGAAGATGAAAGCAGCAATCCGAGTTGTTTGTTCTGGGATGTGAAGAAGCAGCACCGCCTGAGGTGCTCAGCGCTGCGGGGCCCTCTGGGGGTCTGCATCCTTCACTCAGCAAGAAGAAAATCGCTGCACAAAGTTCCCCAAACCAGGCCCAATCCATGGTACTGCAGCACTTATCACATTCGTCACCGTGCAGCCATAAATGAAGGCTCTTGGTTGTCCATCACTGCGTGTGCTTTCAGCTTCAGATCCCTCACCACAAAAGCTGGTGTGTGTCATCCCAGGGTTCTTTTTGTTTCCAGTGCACTCCTGTAGCTCTGCTGATGTGCTGCAGACAGCAGCCGTTGTGAAAGCTGTTCCGTGATGCCATGTGGATGTGGGAACACAGCCTGGAACTCTGAATTCTTCACCTGGAAAAGAGAGGTGCAGACAGAGCCGTGCAGCAGCACAGCCCTGGACAATGGGAGGTGTAGAAATGCTTTTCAGGTCGCGTGGGTCAAATCCACTTTTTAATTGTTAACGCCTACTGTTAACCTTCTGGTTACAACATGTGAAGCGAATCATTGCTGTGTGTAATGAGATAATAAAACCTGATGACTTTTAAATGTTATTTTGTAATTAAGTCTCTCAAAGTCTCTCTCTCTTTTTTTTTTTTTTTAAGGGGAAGTTGTGGACAGATTGCTCAGCTTAGAGCTGCCCTGCAGGCAGAGCCCAGCCAGGCTGCAGCAGCAGGTGGAGCTTAGTGGTGAGTGTGACACAGGAGCACATGGAGCCCTCGTTGGGTGCTGCTGGGGGGCAGTGCAGACTGAGCGCTGCAGCCCCACTCCAGGACTGCTGGAAGGGATTTACTCTTGGCTGCCACCCTCAGGGCAGCCTGCAGCCTGCAGGGCAGTGATGGGAGCGCATGCATGGATTGACCTTTGCAGCTCTTTGGATGTGTCTGAGATCACATGCAGCAGTCAGCACACTGAGGCATCCCTGGGGGTGGGAAGGAGCTGGAATTACCAAGGAATTACCAAAGCCAATTTCTTCCTCCATTACCACACTTGTTTCCTATTGGACTGGCACAACTGTTGGCACAAAGCTTCTCATTCCTTTTGGGTAGGATCTCAACGAGGACTGGAATTTGCTCTTGCAAAAGCTGGTACGTGTGAGTCACGCTGCAGCCAAGGGGAGCAGATGTGAGATGGCTGCAGTCAGCCCTCCTGTTGTCTGTTGTGTGAGCATCACCCAGGCAGGTCCAAATGCCACACGGGACTGACAGTGCTGCTGCTTCCATGGGCAGCCCCTGCTTCCAGGGCTGTGAAGGCAGAAGCCGGATTTGGTCTTTAGAATCTGAGGAGCTGGGTGAAATTCTTTTCTTACATTTGTTTCAGCAGCCAGGATCGCACCGGGAACAAACCCACATCGTCTCCTGCATCCTCTTTGCTTCAACACTGGCTGTCAGATGAAGAGGTCGGTGGGTTCTACCCGTGCAGGGAGACACGTGGAGCAGCCCTGGTTATCTCGGAGCTGTGACACCGCAATGCAGGCAGGCAGAGCAGAAGAGCTGCACACAAACTGCCGCGTCGGCAGCGCTCCCTGGGCCGGGGCAAAGGTTTCCTTCTGCAGAGATGCGGTAGGAAGGGTAGCTGATATCTGATAATGTGTTTGTAGGAAAAGCTGTGCGTGTGTGCAAGGCATTGGGAGGTGAAGGGGGGGCTCTTTTGGGGCGTTTTGATGCCAAACTCATCCAGGTAACGAATTCCTTTGCAATGGTTCCTCTTCCGGCGCTGAGCCCCCGCTGCGGGAAGGGTTGGCTGAAGGTGGGGAAAGGAGCGATGATGATAAGCTGCTCAAAAAGCACGACGGCGTCCCCGGCCACGGGAGAGCCCCGTAGGGACCGCCGCCCCGAACCGCGCATCCGGCTCAGGGCTGTAATTAATTAACGCCGGCCTTTAATTAACGCCTGCCCCGCAGTCGGGCGAGGTCTCATCGCGGCCCCCGCGGGATGAAACGGCCCCGGTATCCACGCGTGTGCCGGGCGGACCGCCCCGATCCCCGCCCGGTCCCACGAGCAGGCGCAACGCGGAGCGGAGGCAGAGCCGGGGGCGGGGAGGGGAAGCGCCGCCCCGAGCGGGCGGAGAACGGAGCGGAGCGAGGAGCCGGGCTGCGAGCGGGGCCGGGAAGCAGCGCCGTGCCGCCGCTCGGGCCGGGGAACCGCGCGGTGCGGGAGCGGCGGAGCCACCCGACGTACGTGAACGGCCAACGTCGGTGTGTCCGTCCGTGGGAGCGGAGGGAAGCGCGGACGCGGTGGGGAAGCGGAGCGCGGCCTCCCATTGCGGAGTGTTTGCGGGTGGGTGTAGAGATCCGCGGGTCCGTCCATCCGTCTGTCCTTTCCTTTTGTCCAGGAGCGTCATGTCTACCCAGGAGCAAAATCCGACGCTGCCTTCCCGGGCCGCTTCCGAAGCTGCGGAGTGGGATGCGGGGAATGGATACGAAGCGGTCGCTCCGCATTGGTTTTACTGCAAGGTGACCGGCGGGAGGGAGCGGTGGCTGCCGTTCAGCATTCAGGACTCGGAGCGGCTGGAAGAGGCTCACGGTGCAGGTAAGGGAGCCGCCCGCAGCTCCGGCTGCCTCCATCACAGCCTGCATGCAGCCAATGCGATCGGGGATGGTGCTGCAGCCATTGCCTTCAGCTGTCAGGGCTGTGCTTCAATAGCCTTCTGCTGTAAACACCTCATCCCCTGCGTGTGTGATGGGGAACCGGCCTGGTGAGGTCAATGGGAAGCATCAGGTGCGTGCCCGAGGGAAGCAGGGCGGTGATGCACAGGGAAAGCCCACAGCTCGTGCCTGGGTTGCAACATTTCCCCTTTGGAATTTGTAATTGAGACTTGCGTTTGGTGGCAGTGCATCCAATGCCGGAGCTGTGAGTGAACGAACAGTGAGGATGGAGGAGGGAATGTAAGGTCCGGCCTCGTTCATTTGGCACGTGCTGTAAATTATACATCATTGTGTTGCAAAGCAGCTTTGAAGGGGGGACAAAAGCATGAGCAGGAGGGCAGAAATGGCAGGAGGGAGATCTGTTCACTGCTGCTTCACACTGACAGCATGGGCAGGGCACGCAGTGGGGGCTGTGCTGGGATCTGAGCAGAGTTCTCCGTTCTGGAGGGGAACACTTTGAACATGGAGATCTGCAACCCTACAGGATCCCAGGGCCACGATTTCACACGTTGCCACCTCGGCACAGGCAGGGAGAGCCCCTGAAAGGCTGTGCCCAAAGCTAGAAGGGAGGTGGCTGCTTACAGCTCAGTGCTTTCCTCTCACCTGCTGCCCCTGGGGATGTTTGGCTTCAGGCATCTCCCCCCAGGCTGCCCTCCAGCACAGTTTGTATGGTCAGCACTGGTGGTTGCTGCCGCTGCTCTCGCATGGTGTGCACCTGCAGAGGTGCTGCAATCTCCTCTCTCTGGTTCGGCACGCAGCATCGTGGCAGCTCAACTTTTTGGCCCTCACATGATTCGTTCTGGTCTTCGGTTCCCCAGGGAAGGATAAAGGAGATGTGGTTGTCCCGACGTCGGGCGGGAGGTACGACGTGCACCTGAAGCAGAGGCAGCGCCTGGCAGTGTTCTGGGAGGAGGAGGTGTCCGAGGTGCGCCGCTGCACCTGGTTCTACAAAGGGGACAAAGACAACAAATACGTCCCGTACTCAGAGAGCTTCAGCCAGGAATTGGAGGTAAACACACCCTGGGAACGCACAGCTCACCACCAACAGCCCCTCTGCTTCTCATTGCCAAACGCTGCCCTGACATCCCAAACTCCATATGGGGCCACTGGCGCTGCTGTTGCACCTGAGGACATGAACTCACAAGAGGCTTTGGCATGCTTTGGCACGGCATTTTCACGGCTGATTAACATAACTAAATACTCCTCTGCTTCCCCTTCCGCCCCATCCCAGATCGTTCTGCTCAATGCCCAGTTGTTCTTAGCCAGCCGTGCAGCTCTGGCCCATCCTGCAGCCTCTCCCCTCTGTCTTTGTTCTGTGTTTCCCCCTGACCCTGCCTGGTACTACTGTGGTTCGGTTTTTGCTGTCATAGGACAGTCACCCTCACTCTGCTCACAGCTTTGTGAATGCAAGAAACAGTTCTCACTGCTGCAGGGACTCACAGGATGCTTGCTGGTCCCTGCTGTAAAGGCTGGGGGCTTTCTCTGCCGTAATCATAGTCATCTGTATTCTAATGTATGAAAATACATGACTCTGGTGGAGAAGCTTTCTGCTTCTATTCCACAACAGTGGCTTTTTGGAAACTTTAGCAGGCGATACAGAGATAATCCTGCAGCCTCACCAGTTTGGTGTGGATGATTTCTATGCCTCTTTCACAAAGCGGCACTTAAAACGGGTGGGAAATGGCTCAAATGGTTGAATATTCATAGGAATACCCTCAGCTGACTCAGAGAGGACGTTCTTTTCCTCAGGAAGCATACATGATTGCTGTAACCCTGGATGAGTGGAAGAAGAAGTTGGAGTCCCCAAGCAGGGAAGTCATCATTTTGCACAACCCCAAGGTGAGCAGAGCCTGGTGGCCGGGCAGGGACAGCCTGTGGCCATGAATGCCTCTTGCTGGCCCTTCTGGGAGCCCGGTGATGTTCTCAGCTCCAGCACACAGTGCAGCACAGTGATCAGCCCTCCTTGTTCGCAGCTGATGGTGCACTACCACCCCGTTGCCACCTCTGATGACTGGGGCTCAACTCCTACAGAACAAGGGCGACCTCGGACTGTGAAGAGAGGAGTAGAGAACATCGCTGCTGAGATCCCCAACGGTGAGCCTCCCTTAGAGCTATCCAAAGCATGAAGGGAGCACAGCTCTCAGCTCCAGGCTGGTAGCTGCCTGCTGCTCGCCCTTTCCCTGCTCTGCAGCCGTGACCCAGCTCTGTGAGCTATCCTGGCAGTGAGGACAGGCACGTCTTCCTGTCTAACCCCTTCATTTTCCACTTGGGAAAGTACTTATGCAAACTGAAGCGTGTGGGAAGTAGAGAACAGAATGTTGCCCCACCTGGTGCTCGTCAGAGCTGCAAGTGGGGTCACTGGGTCGGTTCCTTTCCAAGCCATGGTCTTTGGGTCTGAGCTCCGACCTCTTTCTACCTGCAGGAGAACCTCTGCAGATCGACCACCTGGTTTTTGTGGTGCACGGGATCGGCCCGGCGTGTGACATCCGCTTCAGGAGCATCGTGCAGTGCGGTAGGTGGGAGCCAGGCAGGGCTGCTCCTCCCATCCACACGCTGCTTTTACCCTCAGCTAAAGTGTGGACAATGAGAAATGCTGTCAGAGCACATTCAAACCATCCTGACGCTCAGCTGGGCAGGCTACGTGGCCCAATTTGCTGACTGCAGTGGGGAGTGTGAATAAATGCTCACTAACCCATTAAATCTCACTGTCTGGAAAGGTTTGGGCAACTGCTTTTCATCATTGCATTCTGCTGCTGCTCAAAAATGGGTTTTCCCAAACTGGATGTGGATTTTCCAGCTGTCTAAACCTGCTAAGCTATGACACAGGAACTGATTACATCTGCTTGAATGCAGTCTGTTCTTCCATACGTTCACCTAGCACAACTGTTTCCAAGGCTGCCCAATTAAAATCATGGAAATCGATCTCTCTCCCTTCTCAAAACGGAGTGACCTCTTCTCCCTCAGGCTTCCCCTTGTAAAATAGGCATCTTCACAACATTTGTTTTTTCCTTTACATTCCTAAGAGTGCTTTTCTTGCCCCGTGTGCTGTTTTAAAGCATTGCACGTGGGGCAGGAGGCTTGTCACAGATGGGGCAGCAAAATCCAGTAAACACACATGTAAGGACATGGAGCTTCCCTTGAGCTTGTAGTTAAAGATTCAAGGTCTTAGGGTGGCAGCAGCAGATTAAAGACCCTGCTGGGATTTCCCCCGGTAATGATCTTTTCTTTTATCTTATTAAGCGTTGTTGATGCAGAAGCCTTGCCCTGCAGCCCTGCTGCTTTGCTAAGAGTTCATGCCTTTTTCCAGTCAACGACTTCAGGAGCGTTTCCCTGAGCATGCTGCAAGCACACTTCAGGAAGGCACAGGAGCAGCAGCAGATTGGCCGGGTGGAGTTCCTGCCTGTCAACTGGCACAGCTCCCTGCACTCCACTGGCGTGGACGTGTAAGTGCCCACAGCCCTGGGAGGCTGCTGCCTTCTCCTTGCTGCCATTGGAATGGAGGGGCTCTTACACTCCTATATGGAGGCTCTTGGGTGCCCTGCTTTGGTCTCCAATTAAGAATTGCAATATCAGGATGGCAGCGGGCCTCCTCTGAACTTATGTTTTGCCTTAGAGATGTGGTAGGGCTCACGGGCACCTCTGACTGCAGTTTTCTCTCCTCTTTTTCTCCCCCGCAGAGACCTGGAGCGAATCACTTTGCCGAGCATCAGCCGCCTGCGTCACTTCATCAACGACACCATCCTGGATGCTTTCTTCTACAACAGCTCCACCTATTGCCAGACCATCCTGGACACGGTGGCCTCGGAAATGAACCGCCTCTATCTGCTCTTCCTGCAGAGGAACCCAGACTTTAAAGGGGGAGTTTCCATTGCAGGTCACAGCTTGGGTAAGTCCCCATTGTGTTGAGCAGGGACTGTCCTGGTCCTTCCAGTCCAGAAGGGAAGCGCCTCAGGTTTTTCCCTAATGAGCCAATGATGCTCTGTCCTGGTTTTTAGGGTCCCTCATTTTGTTTGATCTCCTGACGAACCAGAAGGCTGCTCCTGAGGATGAGCACAGCAGGGAGGTACGAGCTCTGCAGCTGAGCACAGGTGTTCCCATGCACCTGCATGGCAGCTGTGCTGCAGTGGGGAAGGTAGAGAAATTCTGAAATCCACAAAGAGAAAAAAGCACAAACCCTGTGGGCTTTGTTTGCAGGGATCCGAGGTAACTTCAAGCAGCAGGGGTGTTGAGGAAGTAAAAGAAATCCTGAAGAAGTTGGATCTGTCTGAGTACTGTCCTGCTTTTGAGAAGGAGAAAATAGATGGGGAAGCGCTGGTGAGCAGCTCTGTTGTTTTGTTGTCCTTATGTTTCTTTGTTTTCTTTCCACCCCTCACTCCCTGGGTGCATCTTCCCAGTACTGAATCACCTGCACACAAAATGTCTCAGCACAGCAGGAACAGGACAAAGAACAAAGGTCTGACTGCATAGGAGCAGAGCGGTGCGTGCTGATATCTGCACTGCTTACTTTCTAGCTCTTGTGCGGAGAGAAAAACCTTGAAGAAATGGGAATTCCCTTAGGACCACGAATGAAGCTCCTCCATTACATCAGTTCCAGGAGGGAGATGCAGGTATGGCTTCTGCACGGCTCAGACTCCTCCTTCCCAGCCACATCACTCAGCTCAGACTTGTGCAGGGTCCCCATGCAGCCCGTTGCCCTGTTCCACCATTTCTGCAGGACCTGCCCTCACCAGGGCTCCTCTGTATTTTGCAGGACACCAAAGAACACAGCACTGCCAGGCAGCACAGCACCACTGCCAGCAGGGATGGCCCATACCCGGACGTCAGCCTGGGGCAGGTAACAGCTGAGCTGAGAGCAGTGGGACCACAGCACCACACGGGCACAGAACGTGTCTCATGAAACAAACCCAACCCTCCCCTCTCTCTGTAGGTCTCTGCCAACTATCCTCAGCTGCTCTACAAGCCCGCCATCTTCTTTGCTTTTGGGTCTCCCATTGGGATGTTCCTCACGGTGCGAGGAGTGAAGCGGATCAACCCGGATTACAGCTTGCCCACCTGCAAGGGCTTCTTCAACATCTTTCACCCCGTAGGTATAAGAGCTGGAGCCCTCCGGTGCGAGGCACCGCACTCAGCCCATGCTCACTGCTCTCCCCACAGTTTGATCCGGTGGCATATAGGATTGAGCCCATGATTGTCCCAGATCTGGAATTTGAGCCCATGCTGCTCCCACACCACAAAGGCAGAAAGAGGATGCACCTCGGTAAGGAGAACGGCCGCCCCTCACCCTGGCCACAGCCGCAGCCCCGTGCCTGAGCGCAGCCCTTGCTTTGCAGAGCTGAAAGAAGGGCTGACACGTATGAGTGTGGATCTGAAGAATAACCTGCTGGGGTCCCTGCGGGTGGCCTGGCAGTCCTTCACCCGCGCCCCGCTGGCAGCTGTGGAGGGAACCAGCAGTGAGGGGGAAGCAGAGACAGAGGCGAGCACAGAGAAGCAGCCGGGTCAGTGGGCACAGGGCTGGGGGAGCACCAGGCAGTGCTTTGCTGTGTGCTGCTGCTGAGACAAACTGCTGTTCCTTCCTCCAGATCCAAAGCCAGAGGAGGCTCCGGCGCCAGCAAAGGAGGATCCCTCCCTCATTAATGTGGGCAAGCTGAACGGGGGGAATCGCATCGACTACGTGCTCCAAGAGAAGCCCATTGAGAGCTTTAATGAGTATTTATTTGCACTGCAAGGGCACCTCTGCTACTGGTAAGCTCCTGCCCAACTGTCATCAAGCATCAGATTCGTGTCTGCTGTAGGCAGAACGCTTCCATTCTTAACACCAAGGCGATGAGAAGCATTGCCTGCTCATGCCTGTGTCCCCACCTCCAGGGAGTCAGAGGACACTGTTCTGCTGGTTCTGAAGGAGATCTACCAGACAATAGGTGTTACGTTGGACCAACCTTTGCCAGGAAGCCAATGAGCACCCCGTGCTGTTCAACCACTTCCTGTAAGTCACCTTATATGCCTACACTTCCAACTTTCTTAAGAGACCCCAGAGGACATACGTTCTGTTTGAGGGAATAATGTTCCTTATTTGCAGCGCTGGTTGGGCTTTCCTTTGGCCTGTCAGCACTCAGGGCTTCCTTCCTCTTTTATCACGCACAAAAGCACATCAAGGCACGAGATTTACTCCAGTGTTCTCCCTTTGCTTTCTTAGATACAATTCAATTGAGTACTCACCAGGAAAGTTCAGATTTCTTCTCTGCCTTCCTCTCTCCTCTGCTGCCGTGCCCCGCATGCTGCTTCCCCAGTACTTGCTGCTGCCTGGAGATAAAGATGGTTTTCCTCCATTTTGGGTAGGAAAAAAAAACAACCAACCAAAAGAAACCCACTTCTGCTAACACACACAGAGCACTTACACTGTGACTCCCTGTGGCAACACATGCTGTCAGCCCTGAACTTGTCTGCTCACCTTGTAGGTTATCACACAGGCTTTGCAGTACTGATGCAGACAGCTGCCTGGGCTAGGAAATGCGATACAAGGGCCTGAACCCAGCTGTGGGCTTAGCAAGGATACTCTTAGCTTGGGACCTTGAGAAATAAAAGCCTTAAACACACAGCACGGAGAGAGCAATAGCAGCCTTGAGCAAAGGAGATGCTGACTTCTCATGGGAGAAGGATGAGGCGCTGCTCTCCTGCTGTAGCACCGGGCTGGAGTGCTGCAGCCTTTGGGAGGTGCAGATAAGGACCATTGCTCATGGCCACGTGCACAGCATCCCAGGAAAGCTTTACCTCCGGATCCAAACTGGATTGGGGAAAGCAGCTGCTCCAGGCACCGGGCCCTGTAGGGACAGCCCTCCTCTGCTCTGCAGGAGCACGCAGCAGTGCTGAGTTCAAAGCGGCTGCAGGGATCTCGTGCCCATCAGGCTCCAGCCAGTGGTTTTGTTGGCAAGTACAGCAAATGCTGCCAGTGAAGGCAGAGCCCAGATCTGTTGAGTCTGAGCACTGCCTCAGTGACTCCACTGAAGAGATTCAAGTAGTCTGGCAAGCAGCAGAGCCTGCACCTTGCTGTTTTGTGTTAGCTCTTCTCCAAGGGCAACAGAGAGCCCCAGACGATCAGTTCCCTGTGACCCAAACCACTACCAGACTGCAGCTGGAGCCTCAGAGCAGGCAGGGGGAAGTGTTTCAGTGGCAAGTAAGGTCACTGCAGCCTTTGGAAAGATCCACCTCCCTCCTGCTGACTTCTGCCCTGCATGGGGTAACGAGCCTTGTTTCCATAGCATCCATTTGTTTGTCCTCCGTTGTATTTCGTTATTTGCACTATTCAAAAGGTGTTGTTTGCAGCCTCCAACCTCCTCCCAGCCCAAAGGAACTGAAGCTGTTCATTTACTTGACTGCAGAAGCAGACATTCTGCTCCTTCAGAGTCTGAGTTACTGCTAAACGCCTCCTATGGGAGTAAGAAAAGGAACAGTCTTAACATGGGACACTCGTGACCAGCTTTTTAAGTTATGCACTTTGTTAAAAAAGATTAAATACGTTTTAAATGTTATTTAATGTCTTTTCCAGTAAAAGCCAAAACAAATAAACAGATGACTGTGATGCATTTGGGGGAGAGGGAGAGGAGCGGGTCGAAGAATTTAGGTTTGCATAATTTGAAGGGAAAGAAAAGCAATGTCTGTAAGTTCTTCTAAGGCTGCAGGGTTATGTGGGGCTGATGGGGCCCAAACTGATGACACATCAGTTACTGTTGTTTCCTGAGCTTGAGAGGCAGAGGCACACATCTCTCGCTCTGCTGGTCTCACCTTGCAGTCTGCACACACACGTGTGACACAGAACACTCCCATGGATGGTGGAGACTCCTGAGAAACCATTACCTACAGAAAGCTGTGCTTAGATTCCTTACAACTGCGTTAATGCTGCAAGGAGAAAGATAGCAAATAAGCACCTGCCTAGGAACCCGTGCAGGCATACCAAGGTGCATTGGCTTGTAAGGTCCCAGACCCAGCCACTGAAGGAAACTTTTGGTACCACAGCTCATTAAAATTTAAACTCCTTTATTTGCCAAATTAAGAAGAAAAAAGAGCCAGCACAATAACACAAATAACAATCATGCTAGTCGCATCGTCTATCTCACCCACTCAATCCACGGTTAAAGGCTGTAGCTTTGCATTCATTACTTCAAATTAGTTCATCTCTGACTGATGAGGTGCATTGAACCCCGGCAACACAACAGGTCCTGCCCTTCACTTCGACACACGCATCCCATGGAAAGGGATGGGGCAGCTCAGCTGCACTGAAGGGAGACCTGACTGTGCTTTGTTGCAGACCAACCCAGGGACACCCACAGCCACGTCACACCACATCATCATCACATTTCTTCAGTTTTCAGTGTAGGATGTTCTGAAGCCGGGCTGTCCTGCAGGCTCACGTGCTGAAGCTCAGCTCGCTTCCCAGCAGGCCCAGAGGAAGGGACACCCACAGAACTAATTGAAACGAAGCCACACGCTCACTGAGCAGGACAGCTTACCACCTGAGACACGTCCTGTGGGCTACAGCCAGCCTTCCCCTGCCCTGATACTCACGGTGCAGGAGAGGTGCCAGCAGAATACAGAGTGATGTCACTAAATGTCCAGGTGAAAGCTGGAAGCTGCAGGCTTTTCTTGGTGCGCTGGCAGTTGTTTAGATATAGACAGAAATGGTTTGTGGCACACAGAGTCCATCAGAGGAGGGTAGTACTGCCTGTAGCAGAGGTACGCCAGCACAAAGCCCATTGCCGAGCCAACCAGCACATCTGCAGGCAAGGCCAAGAAAGTTACCTTCCTCCACCTTCACAGCCCCAGAACAACAGGCTGCTCCAGCCCTAGGCACCACAGCTGACCCACCTTGCCAATGGTGCTTGTAGTCACAGGTACGGGACACGGCGATGAGCATGGCGATGAACAGGGGGAGGAGGAAAGCACAGAGCTGCAGTGCTGAGCCTCGCCGGCCAGGAGCAAAGCAGTGCAGCTTCCCAGCCAGGTAGAAGGCACAGAAGGCGAGGCCAGCAAAGGCGACTGGAAGGAAGGTCACAGAATGGTGCGTGTGACAGCAAAGCCATGCTGTTCTCCCCGCAGGCTCCTGCTCGCCACGCATTGCTGTCTGGGCACCCAGAACTTACATGAGGAGTGCCCACTGGGAAAGCTTTTACGTCCCTCAGCCACCACGCCGGGGTCACCCGTGCAGATCAGCTCTGTGTTCACTCGTCCGTCCGGGAAGCAGCGATAGAAGAAGTCCGGCCGTGGCCTGGGGCAGAGGAGCAGAGCAGGTTGCCCCACGTTCTGTGGGGTGCTTGGAACCTCTGTCCCCTCACCAGCCTGGGGCACACCACTGCACAGCCTTGCAGGGTGACGTTTTGCCACCCCGACCACAGCATGCAGTCACCCCAAACCTGGTGCAGGCCTCTATGTGCCCATCTAAATGATGCCTGGAGAACAGCATTGCTCTAATACTACATCTTTACAACTACAAAAAAAAAAAAAACCTTTCGTTTCAGGCTGAGCACGTCTAAATTCCAGCATCCAGCCCTTCCTCCTCCTCTTTTGCCTCCAGCACTGCACATCCCATCCCACACAGCCCAGAACTCCTCACCTGCCCACCACGAGCTTCAGGCTGTTGGTGAAGACTCCGTTGAGGACGAGAGCAAGGCTGGCAGCTGGGAGAGAGCAGAGAGCTCACATCAGCCCCAAACAGGCTGCCTGAGCTGCTGGCGCTCAGCTTGCAACGTTCTGTGCCTGACTGCTCATCAAGCACATCCCGTGCAACATGGACAAGTTGGAGCTGGACCGCTCAGCTCTAACACCCCAGCACAATGTCTGTGCCCTGGCAAGGACTCACCTGCAAGACCCCCCCCGGGCTCCCAACCCACCCCAGGCCACCCTGCTGGGCCTGAAGCTGCTCACCTAGGCACGCCTCCCGTGTGTCCTCCTGGTCAGCTCCCAGGAACAGCCGGGCCAGGATGATGAGCAGCACTGGAGACAGGAATGCAATGAACTGCAGCGAAGGGAAAAAACGGCCCAGTGTTAGCAGAGCAACCAAAACACATCGGTGAGAAGTTCTCACGGGTATCTGTAAGCTCGGTTCAAACCCAAAGGGCAATGCTGGATGGCAAGGGCTAAAAGGACTACAAAAAATGGCTGTGCTGCTGCAACAGCGCTGCGCTCGCAGTGACTTCAGACGAGAACTGCAGGTATCTGCAAGGCTTTGTGCTCGTAGCTTTGCTTTAAAGCAACAGCTGACAAACGAAAGCAAACCGAGCGCAGGAACCGCGGCACTTACGAACATCGGCGCGGTGGGAACGCGATCCGCCTCCACGTAGGGGTTGCGATAGAGCCACATCTCCTCGGGCTGCACCACGCGTTGGAAGGGCGGCAGCAGCTCCATCACCCTGCGGGGGGAAAATACGGCTGCGGGCATCTGCGGGGCAGGGAGCGGAACCCCGCAGCCCGGCACTTACGCGCAAACCCCCGCCAGCATCGCCCGCACCGCCGCCTCCGCCGCCAGCCCCGCCGCGCCCGCCCGCCGCATGGCGCCCACCACGTGGCCC
>JAOWBP010004587.1:2106675-2133517 GCA_028571105.1 Tragopan temminckii
TGGCCATCGCTGCTCAGGCGGCACCGCAGAGTCCACGTGCCACAAGGAGCAGAGCTGACAGCAGGGAGGGTGAACACATCTTCAATGCCGTACACAAAACGAGGGATGTATAAATTAAAAAAAAAAAAAAAGCTGTATAAGGAATGCAGAGCTTCAAGTACATTAAACCCTGAATTCAATGAGGCAGAGGTTTCATGTTAAAGTGACCACTTCGTACCAGCGCTGGACGTCCCCTCCCGCCCTCCTCCCCACCCACCCCATAGTTCTGTAAAGTCTCAATATATACAGATTCTATGCTCATTGTTAATTACATCTAGTAATTGTGTCTCTCATTCTATCCTGAAACAAAGATAACAAGGTTTTAGAAGAAAGGCCAAAATTCTACATTCCAGCCCCATTACTCCATTGTAACTCTCAGATCGTGGTGGTGACCAGAGAAGGGAATTTGCCCACAAAAATCATCATCATGCCATCCTTCCTGAGCTGCAAATAATGCCTTTGATCCTTTACAGTCCATCGACAGGACAAGTCTGATTAATCTGAAAGCTACAATAACTAATGCTTGTGTCACGTGTGCAGGAAACTGCAGTAATTGACCATTGCACCATTTGGTTGTGATCTGCAGAACACCCACACTGCACAAAGGTGTGCACTGCAGAGCACAGAGTCCAGTAAACACCAAAGTCCTGCTAACTTAGCAGAGCAGCTCAGATGCTGCATACTACAGAGAGCACGGGCTGCAGGTCTGGGGTCAGCTGTGCACCTGAAGCACAGCACTGCCTCCAAAAATAAGACAAAAGTAAGGGAGAAGCATGATTGCATGTCCCAGCTAAGGAACAGAAGGTTGCACACCTCAATGACATCAGCAGCAGCTCTGGGGATTTCCTCCAGGGCTTTGCACACATGGCCAAGCTGCCCAGCACTGCTCCCCTCACTCCTGAGATCACACAGATGGAATCCAGCAGCTGATGCCAGTTAATCACAACACAGATCTGTCACATCCTATACATCCACACATCCCTATACGAAGCAACTGCACTCTTTCTTCTCCATTTACCAGGATGTGGTTGAAAAGGTGTGTTTTAAAGCTCTGCATTTGGCATACAGAACAAACTCAGCACAGCTATCAAGCTATTCTGAATTAGGTACTTTCTCATATCACCCTTTAAGATTTTTAGAAAGATTCACCTTCTCTTCAGTAGTGTGACATCCAGTTCTGACTTTTGTTCATGAGCTGCACAAGCTTACAAACCAATTTCCTGCTTTCCCTTTTGAGTCCAAGCCCAGCTGCTGGCTATCATTATTACTTTTTTTTTTTTTGGTGGAAAAAAGGAGCACCTGTAAGAAGTTTGAGAAAAAAGTGAACCAGGAATCAAGTGGCATGGCACAGGAGTAGCAGCAGGCCCCAATTCACAGCATTTCAGAAGTTTTTAAAGCCTTTTGCAAACCTTCACATTCTGTGCTACGCAGCATAGCAGTGCATCACAGCAACAGGTTTCACGTGGCAATTAATGCTCACCAGCTGTGTTCTGCTCGCTGCCATCTCCAACAGCTGTGAAGGCTTCTGGCATCAGCACACCTCAGCACATCCCCATGGACAAAGAGTGAGGTGCACTCACACTACAACACATTTGTAATCATTGGAATGCTCTGACTTCCCAAGAGAAAATCATTTCAACACTACCAAGACTAATAAATAAAATAAAGTAAACATATCAGGCCTTACAGACACCGCAGCAACGGCTGCGTTTGGAACCTCTGAAGAGGTGAAACACCCCCAGTAAGAGCTTAGAAAGAGACATTTATCACACAAAACGTTCAGAAAAATAAAATTCTTTCCGTAAATATTTTTGTAAAAAATTTTTCAAGCAAGATTAGTGTTTCAGACATTCACTGTAGCACGGACCACAAGAAGTGCTTTATATTCCTACCAACCCTCTGTGCCATCGGCTGAGCCCAGCAGCACTGCTGTGCCCCCCAAACACCCGCAGGCTGCAGGAAGGCTCAGCCTGCTCAGAGGTGCACTGACAGATCAGCTGCTTGGCACCGTGGCTGCTTGGAGGGACTGTAGTGTATTCTGTAACATCACAAGTGCACAAACTTTTTTTTCCCCCTCCCATACTTAAGTTTGAGAATGAGAAGGACAGCAGCCAAGCTCCACAATCCCACATGTGCCTTCCTCACCTGTTTTCTCAGGCTGAGAAGTCACCACGTTCCTGCAGGTTTATGTCAGCAGTTTCCCAGAGACAGGGCTCTTGAGAATTAATTGAAAGGCTCGATTTAGCCAGATGCCAGCAACACCTAAAATTAATTCCTTTTGTTCAGGGCTACCTCCAAGAGCCATTAGCAAAAAGCTAGCATGCATTTGGCTAGCACCAGCACACAGCCAAAGCACGCTGGCTGCAGCACTTGCAAAGGCTGCAGGCTAGGGGAGGAGATTCACCAAAGACCAACTTCAGCCTGGAGAAACTAATCCCTCTAAGCTCCCTGCTTGAGGATTGCAGGATAGGATAGGTTTGCAGAAGAAAATCTGGAGCAGGAGCCCACCCAAGCCAACTGAGGAGCCTCACTGAAGCAGCCTGCTCCCCTGCAGATTAACAAAGGAAATACAAAACACAAACACCCTACCAGGCTGAGGGTGGCTGCTGTGAATCCCATTACCTAGCACAGCAAACACTCTGTTATAGAAGAAGTGCTGTAGGGGACTAACTTGCTTTTCTTAGCTCCATTAACAGTGAACATTATAAAGTCAGAAAATCTTTTTCACTAAAAACAGAAATATTCAAATCAAAAGAAACATGAAGATGGGTTGGATTCCTTAAGCACTCGAATTTCCTCTGGAGCCAATGGGAGTCTGAGAAGAAAGCAATAAAGATTCACAACAACATAATTGCCATAAAACAAGTGCAGAACTTGGCAGATGACAAATCCACACACAGAACAATCCTCCACCAAAAGCAGTCGGAGGCAGTGCTCCCAGGGCAGCATGCTGACCTCAGTTCTGTGTGCTGCAGTGCGACCAAGGCCAGGAGCTCTCCTAACTAGGAAGGCTTTCCTAGCAAAGAAATGACCATTGTGCAATTCAGCTCCTTCTGAATTTCCACCTGTCTGCAAACACCACCAATTACAGCTCTCCAGCAAGCAACTAGTTCCTTCCTTCTTAAAACATTAGCACTTGTGTTACAAGCACTCCCAAAGAGCCGTACACATTATTTCTCACAGGAAAAGCTTTACAGCAATATTCACAAGTTAACATGATATACAACCTGCCTTTAAAAATAAGTACGGAATGGAGGCATTTCAGTCACCTGGTCTGAAACCCACATTTGTCTTCACGATACCTGAATGTTACACAGCGCAGGGAGGGTTTGTTCTTTTTGTAAACTAGACGTAGGAGTTATGTTGGCTTCGCTGTTTGTTTTTTTAAAGACACGCTGACTGATCCAAACCAGATCTTCAACATCCTTTAAAAATTAAATAAATAAATATGTTGCTATGCTTTGTTTTCTACACTTGAACATCTTTAAACAGAATATTTTTTTCACTGTCAAAAGGTCTACTGTTTGCTTTAGAAGGCCGGGACGTTTGTTATCCAACAGAAAGAGCTGCTTGTAGCACATTCAAGGGTAAAAGACCAAACAATAAAAAACAAACACCACTGCCTGCTTCTGCTTGGTAAGGGTAAGTGGTCCCACTCCCAGTTCACACAAGACAGCGCCGATGATACAGATTGAATGTGTCATAGCAGTCTCTTCAAGTTCATCGCCTATTTGCCCCTCTTCTTCTTCCCTCCCTTGTTGTTTTTTGTTTGTTTTTAAACAAAAATTCACTCCTTTGCTTCTTCTACAGGATTCTGAGGTTCCAATTTGCATTTTATCTTGTTCCAGTACTCAGGTGCCACGGGAGATTTGGGGTCGTGTGTGGAGCAGCAGAGACGGCCATCCAGTGCCGATGCCACCAGGGCTCCTTTCTCGTGATCCTTACAGAACGAATGAGGGCAGAACTCACAGAACGAAACTGCAGGATTGCTACAGATGTCACACTGATGCCACGGACATTCCCACTTTCCTGTAGATAGAAGGGGAAGGGAGAAGAGAGAGACAGGAGGCTGAGCTTCAGTGAGAAATAAAGACAAATACTGAAAACTCAAATTCGAGTTGCTCTTGGTGTTAAGACACTGTTACTTCTTCCTCCAGCAAATAAGCTATTTTGAGGAAAGCTTCTATGCTTACAACAAAAAGGCACATAACACATGATCTATCACATGATTTGTGGGTGGTGACCCTGGCATATCAAGATGATGGTTGTACTTCAACTAAAAGAAAAGGAAAGTTGATCCAAGGAACAGAAGCATCAAGTTAAATAACATTACAATGCTTCCTCTCTCCACAGGTTCCTGTTACAGGACACTGCTACCTGATAGACTTCTAAAGCCAGACAGCACTGCAATAATAGCTACATAGCTTCATGTAAACAGATGTCACAATTCAGCTCCAACATTGTCTTACTGCAGGAAGGAAGAGGAAGTGACAGGAATGCTCTTACCAAAAGGTGGTTGAGTCAGGTTAAGGCATAGGAGGTGGTAAGCTTTGGGACAGTCCTTTTTATCACACATGACAAGTTCTCCCCCATCTCCACACTGGAAACAGTTGTCTTCGTGCATCTGCTTCTGTTCTGTTTTTATTTTCCGCTTCTTCTGCTTTAATTTTGCATTCTTCACCTTCTCTTCATTTGCTGTTGCAAATGCTGTCTAGCAATTACCAAGATAACAGCAGTCACTTTATAAATCCCTCACATTAAAATAAATTTAATCACCTTTGGCTGTTATTTGTGTGAATTACGCTCACATTAAATTTGCTCAAAAAAGCTTTTAAGCTATGGAAGTCAGGAACGCACATTCACATGAATTTGAAGTAAACAATTAGTAAATTAGCTTTAACTTGGAAATGGCAGCACTACAGTTCATAACTAAAACCTCCGGAGACTTTCAAGGGAGGAAAACAGATCCAATTTTCACCCACATACCTTTGGACGCACTCCTAGGAAACCACTGCAGTTTTCTGCTCCACAGTGACACTCAGTCCTACCATTCCCAAGGCAATCCAAATTATAATTAAATGTTAACTCCATTCCTAAAATGTAAAGAAGAACAATTCGTCCACACCGACACTGAGGAAAACAGGTTTGCAACAATAACATTTCTACCTCAACAAATGATCAAATTCTGATAAATGGATTAAGTTCTCTTAATCCAAACTTGGATTAAGCAGTTTCCACAAAGAAAACTGGGTAAAAGTTAGGAGCTTTGGATTTTAACAGCAATGCATACACAAAACAGAGCTATCCTCTTACCTGCAGGAATGTCACAAAGAGCAAACAGCCCAACTCTGATGTCACCATTCACTGTCCATTTCTGTGTTTCACAGTTTGGATTACAACTATGGTTCATAAAGCGAGAATAATTCCCCTTTGGACCAGCATCTATTATCCGATCCTTCAAATGAAAAGGCAGAGAAATAGCACAGATTATGTTTAGTACTTACAACAAAAAAGTTTCCTGCTGACAGGTAACTACGTAAGGCTAAGAAGGGAAAAAAAAATTCTAATTCAAATTAGTAAGAACAGGGAAGTTTTCCAAAGTCAGCCTTACAGAAAAGGGCTTACAAAATTCAAATAGTTTCAACCATAAACAGCTTATACTGAATGAAACCATAGTATTTACCTTCGTAACTGTTAACATATAAAAATTGGTTACACTGTTTTCATGGGCACGTTTAATTCGCAGTCTGCACTCTTCTTCATCAATTAGCTCACCAACGTATTCATTCACAAATTCACCCTGAAAAGTCAAAGAAAGCAAAAATAAAGCCATGCGTAAGGTGACTTATTGTGCCGAATCTCTACGACTTCATCTTCACTGGTGTTATTTACAGAAAGAGATCGTCATTCAGACTTCTCCAGACTGAGGTCTCCCTTTCGCCCAGCAGTCACTGAGAAAACACACAGCTTTTTTCCTCTTAGAAACATGAGACAGTCACCTCATCCCTTCCACCCATAGGATCTGAATTCAGTCACCTGAAACTCACTTTTGTTCTGTAAGTAAATATCAAGGTTATGACAACTGTCAAAACAGCTGAACAGATTTCACCGTTAGTGCTGCACCCACACAAGTTACAAGTGTCTTTTAAGCACTTAAAATATTTCACTAGGGAGCAGTGAAACTTGTGTGTGTTTCCTTAAGTTGCAGCGCTCTCACATAAAACCATGCTGGTGGCTACCACAGCTTTTGTTCACTTGAATTCTACCTTTTTAATGTTCCTTTTTGTCCTGAGACCCCATCCACGTCGATCGGTTTTGATGATTTCAGCGTCAGGGTAGAGCCTTTTGGTGAAGCACTGGTTCTGGCACCGCTCTCCTGCTGGGCACACCTGGGGGTGGCACTCATACTGCAGCATCCTGTTCAGACACTCAGACTCCAGACCACAGGGATTCTCATCAGATGGCTTGCAGTTACAGCGGGGGATTTCTGACAGATCAGCCACCTGAATCTGAACCTTCCCTATTACCTTGTTGGACTGCAGAATAGAGGACAAAAAGAATAAAAGCTGAGGACAATGCACAAAGATTCTGAACAACTTTTTCGAGTACAGGATTTCTTTACACCAAAATTAAGAACTTCGTATGAAAAATATGAAGCCTGACACGTCCAGAACTGCTGGCAAGAATTAGACACCACAGCTCTTAAGTAGGCTGAGTCGTCAGAAAGGTTATAACAGCCAGCATGTAACTAAGAGGGATGAGAGCAGCTTGCAAGCAGCAAAGTTCTACCTTAGGTAGAGCTGATCTTCAACTGTTAACTTGGACTGATACTCTGCTAAAAAAAATGTTTTTTTGGTACCATAAGAGAACAAAAGACTCTTGAAAAGAACAGCAAAATGATTATTGTGCATCTCCTTAAGCTGAAATTAGCATGAAATTAGCTTACTCAAACAGAAAAAAGAAAGAAGCCAACTCACTTTAATGTGTTTATATGGTGGAGGTTTCCTTGAATTCCTTTCAATTTCTAATGCTTCCTTGCTTTCTCTTTGTGCTTTCAGCTCCTGGAAGCGCTTTGCTGCTTCTTCAAGTGCTGTTCAAGGGAGGGAGTTCAAAATAGGAAGCAATTAACACCAGCCACTGTTAATCAAACACATACTTTTTCTTTAAGCTAAGAACAGAAATACATATACAAAAAATCCAGAAAGTTAAAAATGAGTTACTGCAGTACATCATGAATCTAGCTTTATCGGATACTTTTCAGCAGAAACTGAGATACTGAACAATGATCCCATGCAGCTGAGCCCAAGCACCACCTTCACATTTTCCAAACTGTGAAAGAAGTGAACCTGCCCACAATGATACACAATGAGCAGGCACTTAAAATACTTTTTATCTGCATTTAAGGGATCTACACAATGTTTGCAGCTTTATGTGTGAACACAGAACACCAGTCACATAATACTCCCATGCAGGTTAAGTGGTGATGGAGACACAAACACGTGGAATTTTTGTCATAAACCACTATAAACTTTGTTTGATTTTACCTTTCTTGAAGGTCTTGTTAATACTAGTTTGCCCCTCAGCAAAGCTTTTATCTCCTTCAACATAAGGGAAAACTCTGCCCTGGTGTACCCAATAGTAGTCATGTGAACCAAAGAAAAATACTGGGAAGTCCCCGATATCATGTTTGAGGCCCTGTATGTTGAGAGGCACAGACCTGGGATTGCAGATCTCTGCTGGCCACCACCTGGAAGCACAAAGAAAGGATGCATGTAAGTTCTGGGAACCACAGCCTAAGCCTCCAAGCTTGCTTCACTCAATGGAGAAGTAAAAGCCACTTTTTTCCCCAAAGAAATGAACATCCTCCCTTACAGAACCAAGGCTCCTTTTGGCAACATTGCCAAGTGCCACACAAAACAGCAGAAGCCCTTCCTTATTAAAGTTCTTGCTCCAAATTTTGGAAAAGTCTTATGAGAAGATAACGTAAGAATGGGTTTTTAAGACCACCTACAAATGCTTTTATTCTTGCAGGTGACAAAGAGTAAACACAAGCTAAGACATCACGGCTCTGTAAGGCAGTCCCTGGTTTTCTGTATTTCTATTGCATTTTACAGAGCCAATGCAATTGAAATCAAGTATCCTTCAGTGCCTGGAAAAGCAGGAGAACTCAATTTGAAGAGCAACACTGATGCCTGAAATGAAATAAATCAATCATATTTCAAGTTCTTGTTTACCAAGACGGAGCTACTTTGAGTCACCCTCCTGTGATTATACAGGACATTAAAACAAAACAACAAGAAAAGAACAAAATGGTAAACATGCCTGTAATTTCCAAGCTTGACCCAAACAATCTGCTTGTAACGTAGCTTCTTGCCAGCTTTACAGTCATTGCAATTCCAACATCCTTCAGGCATGTCTATGTTGAGACACTCAGGGTGAAAGGAAGCTGGGCAGGATTCACAGCACAACAGTTTTCCACCTTTAAACAAAGAAACCCTGTCTGGTTTATAGAAGTAAGGATTTGCCTCCTCTTGTGCATAGCAATTGATACCAATTTTTAGTCATATTCTCAACCATTGCTTGCCTCACAGCAAAAATATGCCAAAAGAAAGGGATCAAGTCAAACTTACAATGCTGGATTAAGAAGAAAAGGCTGCAGTGCACTTCTCCAATGTGCAAATTGTGGCTCTTAATTGCATCAGCCATATACTACAAAGCAAATGCTTTTTCAAGGTGAGCAAAGTTGGCAATAGAAGCAACACTCGACAGAAGCACTACAAATGGAAGCAGCGCCATTAATTTTAATGTCTTTGCTGATGGTCAAAACTTTAATGGTGACAAAAAAACCCGAATTCTAAGAAATACTTTTTCAATCAACATTGTTATGACTGAATCCCTTAGCAATCAGTTAGTATGCATTACAAAAACCCAATTCCACAGCCTATAGGTCGATCAATGCTTTTCTGTAGTAATGGCATCACAGAAAGAGTTCTCATTACCAATCTGTTTATTTCAGAAAAAGGAAAAATTAAGTGTTTTGAGTAACGTGAGTTCAATTACATAATGCAGTGGCACCACAGATGTTGTCCTTATCCCAAAAGTTCCTTCTGTGTGCAAAGGAACTCTCAGTGCAGCGTGGCTGACAGCACCTGCACAAGTTTCCATTTCTTTGGACAAACGTTTAGGCAGATGCATTACACGTGGAGAGCCACAGCACATCTCTAAGCCATCCTCAGCAACCAGAGCAGCTCACACAATAAGTCTCAGTAAAACACACATTGTATTATTTATATAAATATATATATACATACGTATATACACACGTGTATATATATGCATTTGAAGAGCAGAAAAAAAGTCAAGTGTTTGTGTCCCAGGGACCAAAAATCTGGGAGATACTTAAGATCGTTTGAAGGAATTTTCAGTCACAGTATGGAAAAGAAGTTTGAAAGTTACCATTCACACACGTGCCAGAAAATCTTGTCCACCTATAGACTTTCCAATATGTCGTTACATTAATTGATTGTTGGATGTTGCAATAAGCATTCCTTAAACAAATAAATCACACAACCACTACTGTATTTCCTCTGCTACAGACAGCAAATTCCAACCACGTGGGTTTTCCAGAGTTTCCCAAAGTCAAACTTCAACTTCTCAAGTAATTTTTGCAAATATTATCTCAGAGGAAATACAGACCCAGTGTAAATCACCACAGCATTATCCAACACGGTAAAATGCCAGGAGATGCAAAAAAATCAAGCAAAATCAAACAAATCTTTCAATGCTAAGCAAGAAAAAAAATTGCTCTCAGGATGCATTAGTAAGGTATTGCTCAAGCTAAGCAGAGGGCTCAAAATAATTTTTGTTTTCAGGACTTACAGAAACTACTGAAAGCCATCAGTCTAGCAACACTGATAATAACCTAACTTTAGAATGGTTAATTGGGCACCATTTCTGTGGGGAATAAAATATAACATCTGAGTATTTTATAGAGACAGCACGTATCTCCCCATAAGGTATTCTGAGACGCTCCAGCACTACCCACGCCAGCATGAAATGAGCTCTCTCTCCTGGGAATAAACCCTGCAGTTTTCTTCACAGGACAAAACCCCTCAGCTGGAGGTGCAGCCCCTCCTGCCACTCCTGCCCAGCACAGCAGCAGTCCCAGGAGCAGCAGCAGGAGAGGAACAGCCCAAGGACTGCAACACACACATACACAGCACGACCTCATCACCTTCCCCTCTGCATCTCTTCTGGAATGGTAACAGCACCCAGCGATGTTCCACCTGAAAAATCCTCCATTCCCTTGGGCTTGGCTTAGCCTACCTACAAGATCTGAAAGAGACTTCCCCTCTTCTTCTGTATATAAAACCAATTTAAGAAGTTGTTGTTCTGTACGCCATCGAGGTAAGCACTGAACTGCAATGGTACCGAGCTCTGTTTGCCTCTTCTTCCTACTGCTGTGTGAACAGCTTCCTGACAGTGGAGTAATCTAGGCCAGATACAAAATGATTTAGCCTCTTCCAAAGAGAATTTAGAGACAGCAATTATTTTAAGCCCTTTTATAATAATAATAAAAAAAATTGCCAACGACATGAACACACGCTCACAATAATCAATGAGTGAAATTTACTGAAAAGCAGTAAGTGATGCTTGACAAGCAGACATATCTTGTTTGATTCAAAGATAGAGAAATAATAGAAAAAGCAAAAGTAAATTAAAGAGAAAGAAACTATTTTGGTTACCTTTCTCACATTTCTTTTTGGAAGCTGACGAAGGAGGAGGAATCATAGGTAATTTCATCAACTCAGCACGATTTGATTCATTCAGTAGGTAGTGGGATTTATAGGCATATGAACTGAACAGGGGGTCTGAATGATCCTGCACTACCAGCCCTATACGAAACAAACAGAAAGAGATGAGTTGCAATGAAACTACCCATGATTCCGTAAAGGAGAAAATAAAATAAAGCAAATGAACACCTATAATGCATATACGTGTGAATGAAAAAAAGATAAAATGAAGAAAAAGAAAAGTCTGACGAAGTTTCTTCACTAAGAAAGAGGTTTTATGTCAGAGAGACTAAATTCAGTTGTAACTGGAAAAACCTACAGTGGATAAGCTTCTCCTAAGTGGAACTTGTATAGTGCTTTTACATTTGTGCATCTACAGGAAAGCACAAGAAAAGCAACCCATTGTCATCCTGTGCAAACCACCCTCCCAAATGAGCAAAAGCAAACTGATGTGAAGAGCTGGGTGATGTCAGCCACTGCTTCTAAGGCAATACCAGCAGTTGGGGCTACAGACTGGAAGAACAAATCTTCCACGTGTCCCCACAGCTGCAGAATTCACCATCCCACATCCTAGAAACCCAAGATCTTACCTATGGAAGTATTTTGCCTTAATAATTGGTTTAGAATTAAAAAAGTAACAGGAGGGCTCAGTGATTCTGCAAGCAGCAGAGGAGAAAGAATGGATGAAAATTCTGCCCTACATCCATTGTGTTTAGGTAAGAATTGCACTAACAGCCTCCCCACAGCTGCCAAATCAGACATTTTGGAGTAGTCAAGCACTCTGTTCTGCTAAATGCTTTATTTCAAATGATGCCTGTATGCTTTTTTTCTGTCTTTCTTCACTAAGAAGAGTTTACCCACACTGCTCCAAGTCAGGCAGCATAGGTCAGAAAGCCAGAGGTACAGATCAGAAGCATTCAGCCAATAATTCTGGGAAGTGTTACAGCTGAGATCCAAAGAAGCACGGAGGATGAGCCACCAAGATAGCCACCAACTCATTCCCCTGAGAGAGGGGCACAGAGCTGAGCACTGAAAAGAAGTTTCGGAATTGTGGTACCTAAAAAACTAGTGAGAGCAGAATGGTGTCTGCCTGCCTGCAAAGCACGTCCTCAGAACAACTCCTAAAGCAAGGATGATGTACACACATGCAGTTACATGGCCTATGAAGTGCTTTAATGAAGGATATTTCAGGAAGGTGAATAAGAAGACTTAAATGTTTTCTTTAAGTACCTCACGATGAATAAGTTTTAATGATGCATTTTCCCACCTCACTCATGTTTTGCATCTAAACACAGAGTCTCTCTTTCTGACATCGACTAAAACTAATTAGGTAACTCTTCTCACCCAGATGCCTAAGTATTTCTAGATTGTTCAGCTCCCCATTTCCTTCTGAGCAGTTCTTCTCTCACAGATGCTGTCCTTACCTTATGTCCCTATGCTGACCACGTATGACTAGACAGAACTCAATCCAACCCATCCAGTGAGTTTGCTCATGTAGCCTCACACAGTCTTTCACCAGAGAAAACAATGTTTTTGCATTGCTTGAGTAACTGGTGTGCTGAAACTTATCAGCTTGCTGTTTGGAACGACTCAAGTGACTGGAGAGCCAGAAAAGTAAAAAATGGAAAGAAAAAAAAAAAAGGAAAAAAAAATGGACACATGGAAAATCCTAGCATGGAACTGTTTGCATGGTATTGAAAATGCTTTCTTTTCAAAGTTCTCAAACAGGATGGCAGTTTGAATTTAAAATGATTTTTTTTCTAGCTCATGAGTAAATCCTCACTCCCAGCCTTAAACACTTGTTTATATTTGTGAGTTGTGAAAGAATCCCCCTTCTGCTTAACAGACAGTGAATAATAACAGTGTTCATTCTCAGCTTGCAATGACTAGAACTGGGGGGCTCAGCATCTATTCTTTTCTTCTGGCAACAGAAGCATGCCTTCTGAGTGAGGGACCAAAATAGCATGTAGAAGCTTAACATGAACTGCTGACTACACCAAAAATCACAGAAAGCATTGAAACCCCTCACAGCCCTAAGAGATGTTTCTTTCACATCATTTTTATCATTAAACTGCACAAGTGACAATAGAAGAACTATAAAACAGAGGGAGGAAAAAACAGTTGTGCTCACCTCTTGCACAAACGAAACAAAAGCCTACATTTACAGCTGATGAGGAGTGATTCCTTTTGGAATGGTTACTACAGATGAGAATGTGGGATGACACAAATAAGCTTCCTGCAGCAATACAGCCATCTCCTGAGTGATAGGCAATAGGACATCTGAAACATCTCACCATGCGACCTGTTTAATATAAATGCAAAAAGAAATGCACCATGTCACCCTGAAGTCAAGATATGGTACAAGATAGCACAGACAGACGCAAGACTGACTTTTATTCCATGCGGAGTGCTAGATTACAGACATTTACATCTTGGAAAAAGTTTCACAAAAGTTAGCTTTCACTTCAGAACCCTGTTGGGAAAAAACACATGGTTTAAACATTCTAGAGTTCGCTTTTTCGCTTAATTTTAGTTCATTTCTAAAAGGATTCTTTTTTCCCTGAATTGTTCTAGCAGTCACTCCCAACTGTCTTTAGAAAGAGTGAACTCCTCAGCTTTGTGCCACTAACCCTTGGCTTACATTAAACTCAGCAACAGAAGACAACGTCAGCATTGCAGATCCAGGCGTGCTCAGACCAATGGTCTCGGGCTGCTAGCTGCTTTCCCACCCACAACAGATTTAAAGACTTCATTAAGAATGAAGCCCTTCTTCCTCGCTGCGTTACTGAGAGTCAGACTCATTGTGGTGATGCATCTGACGTTTCTCCTGCTGTTCAGAGTCAGCTCTGCTCTCACCTTTGCTTGCTTTATGGATGTCCTTATCCACGGAGCAGGCAGAGCAGCAATGCTGAGGGCACCGAAATCCTCGTGACTCAAACAGAGCTGTGGCAAACTTGCGCACACACGCCTCGTGGTAGAATTTACCGCACGCACTGACAGAGCAGCGCTTCACATCTTTGCCAGGAAGTTTGCAAGAAAAGCACGTGTGTTCTCCTTGTAAAAGAAGGAATAAAAAAGCACAAACGTAACCATCAGTACTTCAGGATACAGATGCTGTTAAAAAAAACATCCTGAAACGAACAGAACTTCGCTGCTCTGACCAACACAGCTGTTTGTTCGCTACTATAATTCACAGGCACTACTGAACTACTATTAACCTGAACTGTTTTGTGCTGAGAGTACTCTTAATGGTTTGTCACCCTTTCTCTTCCCAGATACTTGCTATGTGGAAAGTGAAAATCTGGCCTCAGAGGTTAAGAAAAGTAACAGAATAGACCAAACTGAAAGATTTTAAGGTTCCGTAAGTAAACCTTGTTCTGATCATATTGTGGCAGAGCAGGAAATCCTTGCCCATTTCTCAGCCATGGGAACACACTCACCATTTTTACACTCCGTGCAGAAGAACTTCTCCTCTGGCATCGCCTTCAGGCCCAGACACTCCATATGAAAGGTGCTGCAGCACTCGCCTTCACAGGACACCAGTGACTCACCAGAGCTCTCACAGATCTTAAACAGAGTTACAATAAGTCAGGAGAACTGCCTTAAATCCCACAGCAGACTTGACAAAATCTATGGGCTGAAAACAATCCAAGAATTTACACTGTTACAGGAGAAAGATGCCGTAAGTCTCTCCAAAAAGGAAGGAGAAGTTCTACAGGATCCACCTGGAGTCCTCGTTCTCTCATACTTAAATAGAAAGACGAGCTTCTCCTTAATATTCCTAATTCATAAGCTCTCCTAGGAACTATTTTCAGATCATAGAGTCCTTCAAGCCTTAATATTCCAAGATACGGTTAAAGCAAACTAGTACGATTTGCTAAGTCTATCACCTCAAACTAACAGGAACAGCCAAAAGATCTTTACAGTTCTTTTTACAGTGCCATCTTTACCTGACAAACAGTGTCTTTTTTATTTGTTCCAGTTCCTCTCCTGGATAAGCTGGAGTCCACTGACTGCACATCAGAAGCATCAGCATCGACAGCAGCTGATGGGCTGTCTGAACGCTTTCCAAAACTACCCTACAAAGAGGGAAAGTCCAAGGCACTCAAACAAGACACTTTCAAAGGACAATCACACTGTGAAAAACAATATTTACATCACCACTGATTAAAAGATTATTCAGCACATCAAGAGGTTCAAACACCCTTGAAAAGTTGTTGGACTTCACTACAGTGACACAAGAAACGCTGCCTTTTTGACATATCTTTTAGCTGGACAAGCAAAAAAGATTGTCTATTTCACTCTTTCCAGAAACCTCTTTGTTTCATACTGGCATCCCACAACTCCCAAGGAATCCAACAACTTTTCAAAGAGCAAAGTGAGTCAGTGACCAATTTGTTCTGCCAGATGACGTAATGTGCAGGGTTAGAAAGAAAAGGTAGTTTTAAAAAGCTTCTACTTTACTTCTTAGACAATAAAAGGCAAAATTTGAAGGAAATACAGTACTCATATTTAGCAACAGGCTACTGAAGAAACTAAGATACTGATTAGACACGTATCTGTGAGAAACAATATGCCTTTACCTGTAAATCATTGAGTCCTCTTGAATCAGAGTCAGATGCATCTCTGTAAGCTGAGCTCGTCAGTTCTACATCAGTTGAGGCTCGACTCCTCTTCTTTAAAGGTTTACAAGAATCTGAAATCTCGCTGGCACCTTAACACAACATGCTAAAATTAGTCTTAATGTATGTTTCTTCGTTTTCTTTCTTCCTTAAAATCAGTAAAGGAAAATGAAGATGAGACAACCTGAAAATGGACTCTACTTGCTATTTTTAATTCTCAGCTTGCAACTTCGATACTAGTTTAATCCTCTGTAAAGACCTAATTAACTGGACATCACTTTAGGAAGTCCTTGTGACAATCTTCTGAATGTGTTGACATAGCAGAGGAAGCTACTAAGTTGTGTGTAACAGAGGATAAGCCCTTAGGAGATTATCTCTTCATCATTCATCTTTAAAATACGGCTAAGCAAAAGGATCATCTCATAATCATGCTAAATGCTTACAATATGTGAACAACATAACTACCCTTCCAACTAGCAATGCAAAGCCAAACAAACCAATTGACCAAACCAAGCCATGTTCATCACTAGAAAGCTTCAAGACCTCTGTAGCTCACACAGGATGAAAAGCACTGCCAAAGTGTGATGAAGAGCCAGGAATTTTCAGTGAAGTTTAAGTGTGCGACTCACCTTTCTGCAGGCCTGTCTTCACTGCTGTCAGTGGAACCATTTCAACCTGTTTGAATAGGAAAATCCACAGTTAAAAACAAAGGAATTTATTCCCCTAGTATTAAAAAGAAAACATTAAAGTTTAAGCGATTAGCATCTCTGAACTCATGCGCAGTCTGCCATCCCCTCCTCAGTGCGAGCCTTCTTGTCCTGCTGGATTTAATCCTAGCTGCCTACGCTGAGTACCAGGAGACAAGGCAGCCATGTGTTTGCTAGCAAGGTCCTTTCCAGTCACTCCCCTTCTGCATGAAGACGACAGAAAACTTCAGCCGTGTCCAGCAGGCAGGAGCAGGGTTCAGTGTGGCAGCCAACCCTGATGCCTTTGTACAACCCCACACCACAGGTAAGCACAAGTTTACCTTAACAGGCATGACACTCAGGTTAGTGAGACACTTAACGTATTGCCATTTAAGGCACATCCACCAAGCATGCACTCCAGGCTCCTGGGAACACAGACCTTCCCTGTATAGAGTGCTGCAAGGCCACAGGGATGGGGGTATGGACTTGGCACAGAGCATTGCAGAGCTCTATACAGCTGGAAACTCAATGTCAGTACACATCTAAGCAGACAAGTTTACAGTCTTGCAAAAGTACTTCAGGCTCTCGAGCCTCTATCAGTAGGGCACGTTTAGAATCTGCTCTGCCAATGTACACGTAACATGAGAATTTGGTGAAGGGATCATAATTAGAGAGGAAAGTCGTTGCCTTAAGTCCTGGTTTTAAGGTTAAGGGTTACAAGTTACTTCTTTACAATGTGGTTACATATGCATGTAGAAACACATTTAGTAAATATTTAAGGATTATTCTATAATTTTTTTAAAAAATATTTTATTTTGTTGTACAATAGGTAAAAACATACAATAGAAGGATTTGTATAGGATACATTTCATAATACAAATATAAAATCTAAACAATCACTTTTATTTCTCCACTAGTCACTGTAACAGTAGCATTAACATTTTGTTTTTCCCATTAATTGTACTCGTTCCAGTTATAACTTTATACCAAGTCGTTGCAGACTAATTTGGGAATCAGTTGCAAGAAAACTTGACTTTGGGTAACAAATATTGTTGCATAATTCTAAGAAGTGATTTTTTTTTTTTAATATAACTTAATACATTCAAGGTTACGCGCATTACAGTGCATCTGTGTTTAATTTTTAGTCATACACTTTTCCTGAGAAAAGCACTTTAATGTTCATAGTCTTAGTTAGCTAGGTAATATAAACAAGCAAAGCTAACTGGGATCCATGAAATTCATATTGTTGGTTCTTAAACCTTTGTTAAATTAAGAAACATTTATAAACATGAAATAACATTTGAAAACACGGAGGCTGCAACACCCCCAGACAAGAGGCTGAAAGGAACGTTGGGTGCCTCACACCCAACATTTCTGTTGCTTTCAAGTTTCTTTCTGCAGTTTTCCAGAGTTAGAACACTCTTCTGCTGAGCACAGATGTAAATGCTGTGGCATCAAAAGAAAAACATGAAAAAAAGCAACTGGGTCTGGTCTACCTTCAACCTCTGAATGAATGAAGTGCAAAACAAAGTGTAAAGGGCAAAGAATAAATTAGAATAAAAAGAGCTAAAAACCCAAAATGTTCCCCTTCCCATATAAAATCTGTAGCCCAATCACCCCTTTTAAGAAATCCTCATTGGAAAAAACTATCCTATGAAACATTTCACGTAAAATTCTCTGGTTTCAAGAGGAAAGCGGAGAGTGAGAATTGACCACGTAAGGAAAAGAACCAACAACTTTGACAAACTTGTTAAAAAGCGTATTCAGTTTTTAACATTAAATTACGTCCATTCACTGAACTTTCCTATTCATTTTCACGCAGAATTTTGTTTGTTTGTTTTAAAGCAACAACATTTGTCTGTCTGACATCCAGATTAAGGGAATACCCTGTACATGTTAGATCTAGTTAAGGGGGGAAAAAAGTATATCCCAAAAGAGCTGTTTTGCTGACGTCTGCCAACATAGAAGTCTGACTATTAAATCATTCCCAGAGTCCATTTTCAAAAGTGGTCAGATTAATCAGTCTAACTTCATCTGAAAAACAAAACCTCAATACAAACCAGCAGCTAAATCAAGAGCAAAAGGAAGGAACCTGGTGGTAATTCCATCAAAGAGAAGTTACTGAAACAAAATCATTTTGCTCATAACAGAAATCTCAAAGAAAACATGGCAGGTTCGTTAGGAGTCTTGCATCATTGAGTTCCCATTTTCCATAGCCTGACTGATACTGTGAAGATGCCAGTAGCAGAGTCACAGCAATGGTATTGACAAGGGGATTTCATGAAGGATAGTCCAAAACGAAACCCGATGGGGAAAAAAATGGAGAAAAATAAAAAGGCACCAATATAAGCCACAACATTTATGAATACAATATATTTTAACTCTCTACATGGAGGAAGCCAACCTGCTCCTTTTTGATCTTCTTCTTTGGCACAACTTCGGTGGATTTCTCAGACTCTGAGCGGGTTCGAATCGATCTTCTCTGTTGCTTCTTTTCTACAGAACCTGAAGAAGGAAAAAGGTTTCTATTACACTATTCCTTGTACTTCTGTGCTACAGCAACACCTTCAGCACCAAATCAACAGCTGAATTAATGAAGCCAAGACTTTGTCCTCTTTTGAATGTTTTATTTTTAAATTCGGTTCCCAACTATTTGCCAACTGGTGCTGTGGTTTGCAGAGAGCGTGTTCTGATTCCATAGACAGAAAGAGGCATTGGTAACAGTACAAAATGACAAGCTGGCATCCAGGTCGGGCAAACGGATTTTCAAAACACACCTCTCAGTCTTCGCTCTGGTTAATTTTTAACCAAATAGTCCACATTTGGTATCTAGGGAAGGCATCCACAATCAACTTTTTCAACTAAAATAAGTCAGAAATCGAAGATGCAAAAATCAGGTTCCAAGGTTTCATTCCCACAGACAGCTGTGTGCCCTACAGGGGTGTGAGCCTTCACCCAGGACTCAGGCTACCACAGAACAGTAAAGCAAGAAGCTCTCTATTACACGTGCTATCACTACGAAATCTAAACGCTCAACAGAAAGCACAGAAGCAGAGATCACAATGCATTACTGCAATTAACGAAAGCAAAAACTAAGCTTTTTAGAACTATTACTACGGAAAAGAAACTCAGATTAATGGCAGTGATAATGATATTTCAAGAGAAAGTATAAATTACTTTTTTTTTAACAACTAAGGTAGGTGAATTAGAAGATCCCTGTGTGCTACAGTATCTCCAAAAAGGTCATATTGTGAAACAGGTACACACCATCTGATACCTTGTGCAGGTTTGGGTTTTTTTTTTTGACACTTGGAGCTGTTTAACAGAGAGCTGAAGTTTGACATTTCACAGCTTTTATGAGGCATTATTCTTGGTTTTCAGTTTGAGTGTTTTACCTACAGAAGCAGCAGTGTAACTTCTGGCTGCAACAAGACACATCCACTGATACATACAAAACTATTCTGGATCTCAACACTGAAGCCAGAGGTCACCTTTTGTCACCTCTGCATTCAGCTGAAACTCTTTGAAGCAGCTAAAATTCAGTTTGGGCAACTGTGACCAGAAAGTTGATTTAATCCATCATGCCTTCCCTCCCTGTACTGCCTCACTGTGAAAACAGAATTAAGATGCAAGCCCTGTATCAGAGAAGAAACTCTCAAGTTATTGCCTTCAGCCAATATAAAACACACTATCAATCAAAGTAACAGGCACTTTTTTTCCTGTCCCTGCTCTCCAAGGATGCAGCACATCACCTCTACAATGCTCCTATCCCATATGCAGGTGTATTTTGATCCAGAGTTTCAGGACAGGTTTCAGACCAGCACTCTAACTGACCCTGACAAGGTCAGGTCAATCCTGTTCCAGCTCTGTGTGGAAACCAGAGGCATTATGAATTCTCATAGTTGTTCTCTTATTAGCAGCTTTCAGGTTACAAAATTATTCTCCCAGCATTACAGAATTCTGTATATCTAACTGCAGGTTATTATTAAGGATTCCCAGAGTCATTCTGGGAAATATTTAACAAAGGCATCCTGAAACTCCGGTGACCTTAAATTTGAAAAAAGGACTTTGTAGTTCTGTTCCATGAGAAGGGACCAGCAACTGCCTGGACTTCGGAAACAGCTTTGAAAGTGACTGTATACTTCAGTGTGTACTGAAGGAAAGCCCATGCACTGTAACAGATGTTATCAGGTGGAGTTTTACATCTTCAAAAAAACCTATGGAAGTGAAAAAACGAGAGGCTCAGAATTCTCAAGTTCTCACCCCCCACATCTGAAGAGCCATCGTGAATGTGAAGCTTTTAGTTCCAAGTAAGGAAAACAAAACAGAGATCACCTCTCCAACTATAAGGCAATCAAAGTAACAACTGTTTCAAAAAGCTGAAGCAACTATAGCAACTAAAATTGGAAAAAAGAACCACTGCCAAGAGCAGCAGAGGAAACCCCACTTGCACTGGGAAACCCCACTCACACCAGAACATCCAGCCTGCTCAGCCTGTGCTGTGAAGCCCTACACAGCCCAGAACATACCATATATTAAATAACCTTACCTAAAAGCTAAGGAAGTACAGAAACTGCAGTAAGTATGCAGAGGAAACTGTTCCCACCTATGCTGACCACTGAGGCGTTTGACCTGGAGTTTCATTTACGTCCAGAAAGGGAGAAAATACAGACAGTTAAAGCAGAAGTGACACCAAGTAACTTCACAAGATTTTCCCAATGGGTTTTGTGGTTGGGTTCCTTTTTTGTGTATTTTAACTGTAATGAGTCCATCACTTTTTTAGGGTGTTCTTTTGGTCCGCATCATGAGCATTTGCTCATCCTGCTACGACAGCAACTCAACGTGCTCTTCTGCAACCTAAGATTTACTTCTACACACCTGATGTAAAACTGTTAGAGGCTATACCAAGGCTATTACTACCAGCACACTAGCAAACAGGCAATAGCTAATGGACTATACAAAATAGATGAAAAACAGAAGACACTATAAGGACTGGAGGAACCTGAAAGTCTCTTGGTTTAGGAAGACCTGAACTACATCTTTTTAAGAACCTCCATTTCCTCCCCAGAGGGATACATGTCTTTTTGATGATGCTGAGAGAACACACTGCTGAATGAAATTCCTGCTGGTGAGGAGAAGATAAAACTGTCTGGACAAATTCCCATTAGCTGTTCCTCAGAATCAAAACAAAAAAAACCCATTGGTTTTCTGTTCCAAATCTAGGAAGCACTCAATCCGTTTTTCCTCTCATTCTTCAAATTACTACAAATTAGGCTTCAAATAGCTTGTTCCAGGCTTTCCCTTTTCAGTCTCAAGCTCCATTATTTGCTTCAGTGGTTTTCCTCAGACAGTACTTCAAAAACATCATCGTTTTATGATGGGGCCCCTAAAACACCTTCAGAACCAAGCATTGCATCATTCTGCTGATGGAGTGAGCTGAAGCAGTTAGGAACAAAAAACCACTGTCCTCTACAAAGGTCATACTGAAATTCATCAACAAAGTTTGGTAAAGCACCCATCACATTTCAAAACCATTCCTTACTAAACTACGTCACCTCCAGATTCTCTTTTGATCTCCACTGTCATATTTCACACGCAGTGCCAAAAGCCATTACAACACTCTAACACATGCCTACTATGCTGTCCTGTCTTCTAAAACAACTTGCCATCTGCTCCCCACAAGGCATCTATCCTTCTAATAATTTGACTTGGATACTGCAGGCTGCAAGTGCTGAAAGTTCAGAGGCTTAACCAGCTAAAGTGCATCAGAAAGACATCCTGTGCTCCTCAAACATCTGGGCTCATCGTGTGCTGTATTAGCCATGTTTGGTAGAGCTATAACGTAAATGGAAAGATGTTCAAAATCATTTTTATCTAACAAGAAAATGCCAGTTTTTACATGTGAATTTAAATGCCAGACAGTTAAAGCTCGAAGCCCCTGCACTTTGCCTACCTGCTGACCCAGAAGTTGTTTCAGGAGAGGATGCGTTTTGCACATTGCACGTTGCTTTTTCATTTCTCTGATTGGATGAAGAATTAAGCTTCTCTTGTCCTTTGACGCTTATTTCTGCTTTGTTACCAACTCCCTTAGGAAAAAAAACAAACCAACAACACAATACAAAAAGATTTTGTCAGCCTACTTGAATGTATTATGGTTTCCAGGCATATTAATCTATCTTCAGTCAGAACAGAAACCTTCAATGCAACACATAAGTGATCTATACTACTGAACTGCTTCTTTGCAAAACTTTCCATCCCTCTCCATGTCCCCTTATATACAAGGAAAAAAAAAAAATCCAGCGACTTTTCTAAACATTACCTTCTCTATAATGCTTAGGATGAAATAAATACTCTCCAGGTAGAGAGGCAGAAGAAGGAGGCAGAGAAATAGTCCTAAACCTTTTCCTTACACTGACTGCGAGAAGCTGCTGTGCACCTGAAGGAAGCTAGGAGGCAGAACTCATTTTAGAAGTCTGTTATGCAAAATGCAGTAGTTAGTTTTCAATACTTTATTAACACTTTTGTAATTTCATCTTGTTTCCCCAAGCACACTGATTTTTAAGATTTTCAGAGAATCACTCTATTATTTCAACTAGAATTAAACAGCTTCAGTATTTTGAACATCTCATCAGCAAATCTGTGACCATCTGCAGGGAGCTTCCTGGCCAGCAGTCAATACGGTCACTGCCAGAGGTTTTGGGATGCACTGAAGTTAAAAGTTGAATACAACAGAAGACTGTTGGATCATCCTGTCTTATGTTAGATTTAATCCCTCCCACAGTGCACGTTTCTTTGGTTGAAGTATGGGAGATGCTGGTTTAAGCTCCACAATAAAATAAACTTGGAATAACTTACGAAAAAAGGAGTCACTACACAAAGTACATACCTTAGTGGAATAAACAAACTGATCGATGAGTTTTCCATCCCCAGCAGCATTTTGAAGAGCAAAAACCTGCTCAATTTTAACAACCGGAGACATGTTACATTTTTGAAGATCCAAGTTGTGCATGGTTATTGAAGCTGGTAAGGATTTTCTAGCTGCAGCTGTTTTCCATGCAATTTTCACAGGTGGTGGCTCCTCCTCTTCCGCACTCGACTGCCTCCGTTGGCTCTGCCTTCGCAGCTCTGCACTGGAAGGTGATCCCGCTACCACATTGGCATGCTCTGGCTGGGTGTTCAGTGCTGGCTTTGGACGCCGGTTCTTCTTGGTCTCTGATTTAGAAGCAGCGGTCTTTTTGGCTTTTGACAAAACCTCCTCTGGCTCTTTGTCTATATAAATGAAGGTGTATTGTTCTATCCTTTCTTCCCGAGTCATTTTCAACGCTTTCTCAGCGTGGGCAATACCAATATCCCACTGAGCACGCTCTCTTTGTGGCCTTGGTTTGCGAATCTTAAGGAACAAAGACAAGCGGCTAATTACACTGAAGCATCCTGAGGGTCCTTACATCTCTAAGGCAACAGATATAAGTTTGCTTTCCATTTACAGGATACGTTTGAAAGGTAGACAGCAAGCCCCGTGCTCAGAACATGAGCAGATAGCAGTTGGATTGAATGACCATCACCACTGAAAGTGTCTGTCCTGAACTATAAACTCAGGAAAGACAAGAGCAGACAGCATTCAAAGTCCACGACTCTGCTATGAGATGAAATCTAGTTTATCTACATTTTAAATCCTCCATATTTTTCCATATGAATCCTTCTCCTTCCACAACAGTATTTTGATTAGCATAAATACTGACTTAAGTTCTCTGTCTACACAGAAAAGCAGTTAGAAGTGAACACACGGATACTACTTTTATTTAATATTCTGACAAAGATATAAAGTCATCTCCTCGCCCAGGATGACAGCTGTCGCAAGGAACAAAGTCAAGCTATCAAGCTCCTCAGTGGAAAAGAAGGAGCATGGCAACATTTTAGTTATCTCCATGAGTAACAGTTTGCCAGCGAAATGCAGACAACCCTTTACACAATAAAGCACTACTGTTTCAGAACTGCCCCCGTGAGTTTCACTTTCACAGGCACCGCAGATACCCCTCTCCACAGTTAGTGTTCATCATACCTTCTGTTTCTCAGAATGGTTGCTGGCTTGCTTAGCAGCCTCTGCCAATAACTGCTCGTATTGTTTGTGTCCTTTGTACTCCCGAACTCGCTTCTCGTGCACCCACGCCCGTTCTGGCTGGTTGCTAAAAAACTGAACGTGGTATTCACGGGCACCTGAAATTGAAAAATTCTAGTAAGCAGTTTTATGAATGCCTCTTCTGGTTTAGTTTACACTCTCCTCCTCCAAACCGCTCAATTGCTGCAGTTGGAAATACCAAGGTTAGTTTAGAAAGTTCAGAAATAAGACAGGCCTAGACTCAGAGTAGTTCAGGATGGGAAGATAAATGCACCCTGCCCACACTGGATGTTCTCAGACTTACCAGATGTCTTCTCACAAACATGCTGACTTCAGAAAAGTGCTCACACCTAGTTTGCATAGGCTCATTTGTGGAGGTAATTTTAAAAGCACTACTTTTATGCATTACAGTAATAGTCCTGTTTAGCACACACACCAGCAGACTCCATCCCACAAAGGAAATTGAAAGATGAGATTTTTTTTAATGCAGAAACAACCAGAGACACCTGATGTATTCTGGCAGTGACCTTCCTCCCTTACCTCTTGTATTGATTTTGGTATGAACATCAAGCTGTGGATCACATGAAACCATGCAAGGCCACCATGGGTATGTTCCCACCTTGGACCAAACCAGATCGCCAACCTGAAACTTGATGTCATGGCTGACTTGTGTTGGAAGAGAAGGCAAGAACTGCTGCACCTAGAGAGAACAACACAAGCTTAACAGCTTGGATTTACACACAGCAGTCACTGATAAAACAAGACACACAACAGCGAAAAATCACCAACGATCCTAAATTTAAAAAAAAACACAATAAAAATCAAAAATAAATTTCTCCTCTATAAGTTGATTAAGAATGTTGCCTTTAGGAGAAAATAAGAAATAAATACAGCAAAAGAGACATTTTGACACAACAGTAACTAAGAAGCATTTCAAGGAAATGGCGGCTCATTTATCTGACAATCTAAAGTACCCATGACATAATTGGTAGAAAAACAGTGACAAACCAGAAAGTGTTAATGAGTACATGTACTAACCGGGGCTTCCTCCAACACTGCATCTTCTCTTGGCCTTTCAGACAGCATGCTAAGCCTCTCATTTGGTCTCTAGGAAATGGGAACAATGAGAAGGAAAAAAGGAAAATAAACGCAAACAGCATAAGGGGAACAGTAAAACCAAAACAAGCACACTAATGAAAACAAACAAAAAAATACATAGCAAGGAGAAAAGCAACCACAAGCCCAAAAAACAAGTATGATGATTCCTTATTCCAACTTCAAAGCAGCACCGCAATCCAGAAAATACCCTCCCCACCCCTACAAACAAGGCTCTGCTGTAACAAGCAGTAGGAAAACATTCAGATAGTAAACCCAAATAACCCTCCATCTTAATTAACGTGCAGTCTCAAAGAAGCAGGGAAGGACTGATGAAGGATATCCACAGTAATGTGACAAGTCTCGCTGCATGCTGGTTATTTGCAAAGACTGCATTACCAACATCATGTTAAAAGTACAATACGAAAACCATCAAACTTATGTCTGATTACATATATACCCAGAAGAGAGGAAAAAACACTGCTGAAGAAGCATACTCCACCAACAATACCAAGCATACAGATGGTTGAAGCTATTATCACACTTACATTTTGTTCCTCTGGTTCTAATTTTGGAATTTTGTGCGACTTGCGCTCTTCCGATCGGGAAGAGTCATGCTTGCTACTTTTTTTCCTTTTCTCTTTTCTCCCTTCATGTTTTGCCTTAGCATACTCACTCGCTTGTACTTCATTTAAAAGGTCCCCACAAAGAGAGGACTCAAACAATTCCCTGCCGTTCTGGATAGTTTTGGTTATTTTTAGTTTGATTTCTGGTGAGCCAGTCTTCTTTGGAATCACCGTCTGTGAAACTGAAGGTGGTGGTGGAGGTGGCTGTGGAGGGGAAGGCTTTTCCAGAACTTCATGCGGCCTCGCATTCGAGTTTTCCATGTGATAATACTCTGGGGGACTAAAGTTCCTAACTGTACCAAAACCATTGGCAGAACCATTGGGATATTGACTGTACGTCTGGAATTTGGCTTGAGGTTCGTACATATTGATGGTGGCCGGGTAGCCATTAGCAATGGGGGGCAGATCCTCCGCCGTGGGTGTTGGGTACTGAAAGCCTTGCTGTAGGGCAGCTTCATATGGTGTCTGTCCACCATCTTCAGCAATGTCACTGCTGGCATCAAAGGCATCCTCCTGGCGGATGTTGGCTGAGTCAATGAGCTGAGGTGGTTGCTGAATTGTGTTTCCCATGATCCCTTGCATGAAAGAGAAAGAGAAATCCATTGTTCTGCTCCAGCATCCTTAGCTTTCCCTTTTTCTCATAGGGCCTAGAGTCAGGGGAAAAAGGAGTTCAGTCAGTGTAAAAAAAAAAAGTGATAACTGAACAAATTAAAATGTTGAGAGAAAGCAAATCTAATGACCAATTCCCCCCCCTCCATTCATGCATTTAAAGAAGACCAGTAATACAGAATGTGAAAAAAAATTAAAAACTATTTACACATTGTTGCAGAACACCTTTTTATTTGACACATCCACTTTCTTTCCC
>JAOWBP010004587.1:2175500-2188932 GCA_028571105.1 Tragopan temminckii
CGCCGCGCGCTGCCGCCGCCGGACTGAGCCGCTCCCGCAGCGCCCCGCCGCCTCCCGCCGGCTCCTCCCCCGCCTTCTTCCCAGCCCTCCTCCTCCTCCTCAGCGGCCTGATGGGGCTTGTAGTCGTCGCCGGGCCGCCCCCTCGGAGACCCCGTGCTGCGCTGACGGCAGCCGCCCCGGAACGGGCTCCCGACTGTGTGGCGGTGGGGAGGGGGGGGGTGTTGAAGGCGGCCGTGATCCCCAAAAACTCCGCTCGTGGAGCGGGGTGCTCGAGGGACTCTCGCTGCGTTGCTCTCGGCCGTGCCTCGCCCCACTGTGTGCCCTACGCTGCAGGGCTCCCTTCCCCAGCACACAGGGTGCAGGTGTGGGGCAGCCCCGTACCCCAGATCTCGTGCAGAGCAACAGCCCGGCCACCCTACCCCTATCCCTACCCCTAACTCACAACGTGGGGAAGTTCTGCACGGAGTTTCCAGACCCAGCTCCTTCCTGGGAGCTACCACCATTGCTGCAGTTCGTGCTGTGTGCTGTTGGGTAACCTCTCCCAGAGCTCTGGTGCAGCTGTAACGCTCAGCACCCCAAAAAATCTCTGCATACACAGGCAGCATGTGTGCTTTTTGCTTAGGGCTGTGCTAAATGCTCGAGTTGAGGACATGGAGGTATACGGCCGTTCCACGAAGCCCAGCCTGTCCTGACCCACAGAATGCCAAGTTGGGCAGCCAGATGGAGCTCAGCACAAGGTGAGCTCCCCAAAGCCAGCCTAGGGCTCAGCCCAGCAGCCCCAGGTCACCCTCACGCCAGGGCAGCCCGGAATAAAGACATCTCCCGGCTGGCAGAGAAAGATCTGCGCGAGGCAATGTGCAAGTGATTAAGTTATAACAGGGAAGAGGACAGGCTGAATTAGCCATGTCAATCACCATCGCTATATTTGAACCAAATGCTGGGCATCCATCTCAGGAGCAGCCTCTTGCTGCTTCAGGCAACTGTTCAGAACGCTGTGCCAAGACCCACGGAATACTTTCTTTCCAGGATGACAGATGTGTGGACAGAGGGAGGGGAAGGTACCATGCGTTCTTCCCTTGGCAAACCAAGGCTGCTGAGAGCAGGGAGCGCAGGGACAGGCAAAGGACTCATGTCCCTTTTGTTCTTGTGATGGTTTTCTGCTGGACTCCATCAACGGACACCGGTTCATGGGCCCTTATGAGTAAAGGAACTGGCAGACAACAGGGAAAGCATCCCCTGTCTCATGAGGCACAGGGACAAACCCACATCTCCTGCCTCAGCATCACACTGGGGCTCAGCGTGGGAGTGACCACGAGCTGTCACCATCTAGTGGCACAAGTGGAGCACAAATGGGTCCTCCTGGAAGAACGGGGAGCCCAACGCCACCACCGAGGGTGATGGAGACCACTGGGATGTGGAGTGGGCAGAGGGTCGGGATGGTTCCTTGGTGCCCCCTGCCCACCCGGGGGGTTCTCCTGGTGTTGCCATGATGTGCCATTCCGTACCACGTTATCAATGCAACCTCAAGGTGGTGCAGATGGGGATTTCACAGGAACCCGGGCTTGTTGTTTAACTGCCCTTCATCAAGAGCACCATTAAGATAAACGGAACGTGGGGCTCCATTGGCAGAACAGCTCAACGACTCCCCGTGCCGGCAGCTGGGGACCTGCGTGCGTGTGCCGCTGTGCTCCTGTTTGGGCAGCAGGGACAGAACTGAAGGCGCTGCTGGGAGAAGAGGGGCGGCACAATGGAGCAGTTCTGCCCTGACCTTCGGTTTCCCACTTAAAGGTCTGCAGCTTTCCCCTCCTCCCCACCACAAAAGGGCTCCTTTGAGTCCCTGCTTCTGCATTTAGAAAACAAAAGCAGATGCAGCTAGTTTAGGTTTGGAGAGGGGGAGGCAAGAGCGAATGCTGAATAACAAAGAGCTTTCCCTGAAAGATCCGACTGACAAAGACTTTGCAGCTTCATCCCTCCCTGAAAAGGCCAGAGCACATCTGGGCTCTGCCTGCCTGCAAGAGGGGCTGCGTGTGCACACGCCCGCGCTTTGCAGTGCGTGCATGAGTGTGCTGGAGGCTGGATGTGCACCGAGCACGCACCTGCACCACGGCAGTGTGTGGGGCTGCAGGACACCCAGAGCATGCTCTGATGGGAGTCTGCACTCTGATCGGAGCCTGCACCAACGCCCATCATCTTTACTCTGCTTTTTCCTGCTGCACAGCCTTCGCAGGACCACGCACTGCTCTGAAGAGCTTCCAGGTGCGCTGCCGACCTGAGCAGCAAACCTTGGAACATCTGAGTCACAGCGAGCAGCTCAGCCACGCTTCCCCAAGGCTGGGGCTCTCCAGCTGCAGAACTCTATGTCTGGTGAACCATCAGAAGGAGAAACCCAGCCCTAAACCCAGCCCTGGCCACCCTGCCACCGGCCACAAGGACACTGCGGAGAGCTCGCCTGGCAGCCTTCAGAGCACCAACTTTCCCAGGAAAAAGTGACTCATGAAAACCAGCAGCACCAGGGAACAAATAGTAGCTGCTGGGCATGATTTAGGAGCTGTGTACAGCTTCTACAGGAAGCCCCCTCTCTCCCTCTCTGCTCTGACTCAATAAAGCATTATTAGCAGCTCTGGCTGCAGCCACATCGCTGCCAGCACTGCTGGGCTTCGCCTGCCTGTGACCCACGCTGGCTCCAGGATGCTGCTGTCCCAGGCTAAAGGGCTGCAGCACTGAGCTCAGCCACTCAGCAAGAGTTCTCTCCTCTCTCTGAGGTTCCTCTGCTATTTTCATCGACCCGAAGCAGCTCTTTCCTTTGCTAGTTGCATCTTAACAGCACTGAAATATCTTCTGTCTGTGCTGTTTGGCTGCCTGTCTGATGGTGATGGAGAGAAATGGCCTCAGGCGTCACTCCCAGCCAGACAAGAGGGCCAGAGGTGCTCAGGGCACCCACAGAATGACACTGGGGGTCACAGATGAGGCATTTGGGAGGCTGAGCAGGAGCCATAGTAAGCACAGCCAGGGAGAGCAAAACACAAAAGCCATCCTGCCTTGCATTCAAAGATCCTGAGCGCAGCTTTTCTGTCTCTTCCCCTGACGTTGTTCCCAGCTGGCCGTGTCCCCACGGCACCTCTTGTCTCCAGTGAGCACTGCCCAAGCAGGGTGCACTCCTCCAGCAGTGCAGTGTGCTGCTGCCTTGCCATTGCCAAATTCCACAGAGCCCATTAACACGTCACATGCTATTTTACTGCCTGCAGACAACGGTTGGGGCAGACCGTTGCACGGTGGTGTTTGCAGCCAGGGCAGCAGTCAGTGCTTCCCCAGAGCGATGGCTCTGCACGATGGGATGCATCCCACCCGTGCTGTGGGTTCTGCACTGCATGAAGCCCTCTGCAAGCAAAGCTGCAGCCTCCTCAATGCTGTGCCAAAATGTCTGCTCAAGAAATCTGGGTTTGGTTCGTGCACCCTTGTCTTACAGCTGGGCAGCTCTTGCCAATGCTCAGCTGTTACTGCAGGGGAGAAAGCACTGCAAGGGCTCTGCAGGCTCCTCTCACCTCCATCCCACAGTGAAGGTTTGCTCAGAGCTGAGCAGCACACACAGGAGCATTCAGTGCTGTCCATCCTCTGCACAAAGTGGGTGCGACTTCTGTCCCCCATTGATTTGCAGAGGGAAACGAACAACGTTTGCTTAACACTGCCTCTCACGTTGAGCCGGGCTGGGTGGATGTCATGCAGCTCTCTCAGTGCTGTGATGTTCAATAAGACGTTCCAGGAGGCAGCCAGCACTTTCATTAGCTGCAGTGATGCTCTGCTCATCCTGCACTGCTCTCAGTGACGGTGTCAGCATCGCTGTCCCAGAAACCGAGCCCAGCAGCTCCGCGTTTTGCCTTCGTGCTGCTGCAAAGATTCCTTCACTCAGATAATCTGATAATAGCGTTTTCTGCACGCTGTCATTTAGGAGCCCAATGGCAGCTCCTTTCATCAGGAGAAGGGCTGCAATTATGTGTCATTACCCATGGGCTATGATTTTTCTCCCACTACCTAGAGTGGTGGTGTCGGGTGTTGTTTTCTTCTTCTTTCTTTCAAGCAACACTTGGATATTTATAGTGGGGAAAAAGCCACAGCCAACAACAAACAACGGGCTGATGTTCCCCTGCAAGGGTATAAAAGGAGAGTGGAGCAGAGCAAACTCTAAATAGCTTCTGAGCCTGGAAGGAAGGAGAGCAGCCCTATGGGCTGGGCAGAATTGCTTCCCAGGCTCTGATGAGCCAAGGAGAGAGGAAGGGCTGGTGCCCCTTCACTGTGATGGTGGTGCTTCCTCTGCTCCCTCCAGCGCCCGATTCACGACCTGGGGTGAAGTTTTGGGTTTGCTGTCCCAGATGTGGCAACGGGAGAGTTTTTTACAGCCTGAAGGATCCCCATCCACGCAGCCCAGCACCGACCCCTGTGTTTCCCTGTGCTCCTTTCGGAGGAGCTCCCTGTGCACATCTGAATTTTCGGGAGGTGACTCCCCTTGTGTTCCCTGTCCCCTTTAACACCGGGACTCTCCCTGCTCGCAGGCTGCCTTCCTGTCTAGACAGCCCTGTGGAAGCTGCAGTATTTATAGCCCGGGGCAGAGCTGTGCCCACTTGTTGTGCCAAACCCACACGAGGCTGCTGCTGCCGGGCTGGAACGGAGATGCCTCCCACATGCTGGAAGAGGAGAGGAGGAGGAGGAAGGCCAAGCAAACCACAGGCAGACCCTAAACTCCCTAACCCCCAACAGATTGCATGCTGCTCCTCTCTCCTTCCCCTGTGGGGTCACTGGGCTCCTCTGGCCTTTCCCTGCTCCCACAAGCACCCGGTGAACTGCTCCATCCCTCTGCGCAGAGCATCTCTTGGCCCACGGTGGGGACCTGGCACAGCCTGGATCCATCTGCATCACCAGGAGCTGAGCACTCCGTGGTGGCAGCCTGGGCTGTCATCAGCAGGGTTCTGCGGGCAGAATGAGGCCGGTGCTCCCGGCTCACATTTCCCATTGACACAGGAATGCAAACCCAGGGGAGTGGGGTTAACCCCTTGGTAGGGGCAGCAGAAGGGCAGAGCTGGTGCCTGCAAGGATGCTTTTGCACACAACTCCAGCCTCGGGGTGCCCTGCAGCCACTGCTTTCCTGCAGGACTCCGAGCATCAGAGCTGTCTGCAGGGATGGAGAGAGCAAAAGTGGCCCCCAGAGCTCCCCAGTCCCTTATCAGCAGTTGGTGAGAGCACCTGCAGTGACGGGGCTATATACAGAGAGAGCAATTGCTGGAGAGGTGCATAAAAGCTTCTTAAATTAGATTCTTATTGATTAATTCCTCTGGGCTTAATCTGCAGGGCTAGGAAGCATCCTCTGTGCGCTCACTCTCCAGCACTTGACTTGAAAGTGTTTACCCCTCCCTTGGCTGATGGATGATGATTTCCAAGAAGTCTCTAAGCCCATTCTGTCTTCTCGGTGCTTAAGGACAGAAGAGCACAGCGTGGTGCGGAGATGGCCCAGGAGGGGTTTCTGGCTTGGAGGGACCTCACAGCTCTGATCCCCACTGCAGAGCAGCCCAGAGGTGATGCAAGGAGGGAGGGACTCAGAGCAGGAGCCCCCAATTCACCCTGACATCAGCAGGCGTCTGTGCACGAGGAATCAGAGGAACAGGAGCCGGATTGGGCGTGCAGGAAGTCTCCCCATGATGGATTTATAGGGACGGTGCCCTTTTTACAGGAGTTCATGATGCAAACAAGCTGCAGATGCTCTCCTTGGGGTCTCCAGCAACAAGACCAGATTTACTGCTGCTGTCTCGTGCTCGAGCAGTGGACAGCAGCTGCACTCCCAAACCGGGGGCAGGGGCTGCACGTGGCCCCCCGACATTGCAGCTACCAGGGTCAGCTATGCAGAGGCTGCTGTCCCACCAGGGGACCTGCAAGACCTTTATCCTAGCTGAACAATCCACACCCTTCACAAAGCATCCTTCCTGCCTTTGGCTCCGCTGTGGCGCTTGGTTCTCCTTCCCTTGCCCCTTGCAGGGCTGTGGTCCTAACCCTGACCCCAACCCCAACCCAGGGCAATGGCCTTGCAGGGAAACACCTGCCGAACTCCCAGAGCTGGGCAGACCTGGGAGCCAGCAGCTGGCAATGGAGGTGAGAGGAGTGCTGCATGCAAAGGAGGCAGGCTCCATCACAGCCTCTCAAGATGCAAAGCACCTCCTGCGGGCAGACAGGGGGGTGATCCGTGGCGCAGGGTGCCCCGACCCCATCTCCGGCAGCTCCGTGGCACTGCAGCTCTCTGAGCACCGTGAGGGCTGGATGTGCCCTGTGCTGTAACGTAGGCAAATTCATGCTGAATCATCATGCAAATCACTTGCCAGGATCAAAGTGCCCGTGTGAAGGGTGCGCTCCATCTGACAGGTGTCACTTACAGAACCTCTCCTACCTTCGAGATGTGCAATTCCCAGCCCAGGCAGCCAGCCGTGCACTCGTGCAACAAAGCAACCACGGGGCCTGAGCCTTTCTGTGGGTGCAGCTCTGCAGGACGGTGCTGTGCATATGTGAACCCCGAGTGCTTGAAGCTGAACGCCCGTGGACTGGCTGCATCCAGGCAGATAATGAGTGCTCGCTGCCATGCGGTCAGCAGCTGCAGCCCCAGGCGGGAGGAAATGCTGAGCCTCTGGCAACTCACAGAAATTCCCCAAATGTGCTGTTCTGTCCGGCTGGGACAGGCACGAGGCAGCACAGGGGAGGGGGGAGAAGCCAGCAGGAGGGCCAGGGCAGCAGCCAAGTGCTGGGGATGGGTTGCAGAGTCCTCTCAGCACATCGCCGATTTGGGTGAGGAGGGGAAGAGCCCCGGGAGCTGCCTGCTGCGGGATGGGGAAACCAAGGAGATTAACACTGGGATTGGAGTGAGTGTGAAAAGTGACTCCCATTTCGAGCGGATAAAGCTGCTTTTCTCTCCTTTGCGCTGGGGCTGCGGAAGCAGAATCAAAGTTTAATCCCTTCCGCCTGATCCTTCTCGTTAGGCGTAATGTAATTAATGGGACGGCGAGGAGCTGCAAAGCTGTTTGTGCTGCAGGGTCACACGGGAGAACAAGAGGGCACCAACTGCTGCTGGGGCAGCCGTGACAGTGGGGGAATTTGGGGGGATTTGCACACACGGGGAGGGCACAGGCACCGGAGGCATCAGCTGCAGCAGAGCCAGAGCTGGGCATGAGGCTGGCCATGAAGATGTGGGGCTGGTGTTGTGGGATGGAGATGTGGGGTCTCAGTGCAGCCCATCCGTGCCCAGCCTGCAGTCCTGGGCTCAGAATGAGCCCCCGGCCCCTCCCCACCTGTCACAGTCAGCCTCCCGGCCCCGCTGCTATAAAGGGCCCATTTATGTCCAGCATGCCAAAAAACCCCACGGCCTGGCTGAAGACACCCCTGGCTGTCCTCGGGAATGCTCCCGAGTGCCAGCTCCAAAGGCAGCTGTGGTGGGCCTTAGATCTTTATGGCCAGTAAAGGGGTCCGTGGCTAATTTATGCCCCTCCTATAATTTACAGCCTCTTTACAGCTGCTGTAAAATGACCTATAAATCATGGGCAACATCATAGGGCAGGGACAAAGCCTCGGCATCGTCACCTGCCGGCTGGCCCCGAGGAGGGGCAGTGGCTGTCTGTGCAGAAGGGACATCCAGAGGTGTTGCAGCACGGATGGCCTCAGGTCTCCTCATGCAAACCGTTGTCACACGGGGGCACCTGGCACCTCCTGGTCCTGGGGAAGAAGAACCACATCGGCCCCTGAGGTGGGGATCGTGGGTCCAAAGTGCCCAGATCCCTCCAGTTCTATGAAGTTTGCTTTGATTTGGAGGGAGCTCCAGCACTGTGCCTCTGGCTGAGGCTTTGTTGTCTCCGTGCCATGGAAAGGGCTGACTCACTCAGCCGTGGGGAGGAAGCAAAAACCCCCAAAACCACTGCATCCGAACAGGCAGGAGGTGGTTTTGCGTTGGGATGCGCCCGCTCTGTGCTGCGCTCCGGCCGGCAGCAGCCTCTGTTAGCTTTGGCAGCTCTCTCTGTTGCGCAAATCCCGCGGCCGCGCTCAGCTGGCGGTGTCGGATTCCCAGCACAGTGTTGCCTTTGTGCCCAGGTGTGAGGGCAGAGCAGGTGCTCTGCGTGCGGCTGTGCCGGGCACTGCACTCCCAGGGCATTGGGGCCGTACTGGCCGCCCCTCTCCAGGGCAGGTGTCACCTCCGGTGTTTATTTAGATTTGCTCCAACCCCTACTTACAGCCTTATTTTTGTTGCTCCGTGACCCCGCGGCACGGACGGCGGGATGGCTGCGTGTCCTTGGCGTGCACCCGTGCCCGTTTCCTAAAAGAGGGGCTTGGCATTGGTCTTCTTCCTCGCTTGGGCTTTAAATAGCTCTGCCGGTCAGCTGCGTGCGTTTCTATGCACATGTGGGTATTTATATGCACCCATTACCAACTTCGCAGAAAAACGCAGGTGGTGTTTTTAGGTGATGGGTGATCTGTAGGACATCGGTCCTCCAAAAGCACGGCTGGGGCACGCATTGGTGAGCTTCAGCCCAAGGGTGTGCACAGGAGCCAAGATGCAGTGATGGGGAAGGGTTGGGGGGGGGGGGAGCTGCTCACCCCTGCACTGGGCCACGCACTATGTGAGCGTCAGGGCTCGATCGAGGCTGCTGCCGAGCTTTAATGCAATTACCGGTGACATGCGCCAGCAGTAAAGCTATTACCGAGCTGCAGTGTGTGTGCATTGCTGATCAGGGAGCAGCAATTAGGCCAGGAATAGCACCGCCACCGCGGGGGTGCACGGACCCCACATGTCCCCTCCTGCACTATGGGCACCGTTCGTCCTTTGCCACTCTGGAAACGGCACCACAACCGAGGCGGGCAGGAAGGGAAAAGCAATTTTGCTCTCGATTGCAACGCCGTGGAAACACGAGGTGGGCAGGAAGCGGCTGCCCCGATGCCGTGGCCGATGCCATGGGAGACCACAATTGCATCCTGAGCACAGCTGTGCCGGGAGGAGAGCTCCGGGGATGTGCTGATGGGATGGAGATGCTCGCAGGCGTGTGGGGCTGGGCTGCGGGGCGCATTGCTGAGATGCTTTCGGTTATTTTGGTTTTAAGGAAAAAAACAGAAAGTGAAATTTTATCTGCAGGAGAGAATGTGAGGTTTCAGTGGAAAGGAAAAACCCAGATTTTTCTCTTCTGTTTTTGTTTTGACAAAAAGGCCAACTCCGTGTGAAAGCATCCCAGGGCTCCTCGCTGCAGATTTGCTGGCAGCACTGGTGCAGCCCCCAGGGGTTTCACTGCACAGGTGGGGACTCTGCAGGTGTTTCTCTACAGGAATCCCCTGCCGCCCCACAGCTGTGCCCTGCTGGATGCAGGCAGCAGCTCCCATTCTCCTGTAGGGTTTTTTGGACAAACTCGGGTGCTCTGCGCTTTCTCTCTGTAGGACAAAGGTTCCTGCGGCTCCAAGTTCTGCAGATGTTGCTGCTGCTGGGGCGCATGGGAGCAGCCGCTTGGCTGCAGGGCCAGCAGTACAGGAGCAGCTGGCCAAGTGCATTCCTGGCACAGCTGTGGAGAGGGACTGTGCCAAGAACGGGGGCTGCAGGGCCAGGATGTGCCCACACTGCCTGGCACAGGGTGGGCAATCCCTGCTGCATCTCATGTCTGTCTGGCAGAGCTGGCAATCCCTCTGCACGTAAGGAGGGCACAGTGCAGGGCAGTGACAGCCCCATGCCCCACGCACACATCTGTCTGCTGCAATCCTGCACCGAGTGATGGCTGCCAGTGTGGGGCTGCAGCCCCTTCTGCACCACCCACGGGCAGGATGGGGCCCTCCTGCCCTGATTTATGCCCAGGAGGAAGGAGCATCTGCAGGGTGTGCAGTGCAGGGTTGCGTTTCCAGGGCGAAGCTCCTAATTACAAGGGCTGCTCCGCGCTGTAATTGCAGACAAACTCAGATGAACGTCTCATCTGTGGTCTGAGACAGATTTAACCTGTATGAGGGGAGCCAGGAACCTGCCAGCCATGCCCCTGCACGGTGTCTGGCTGGGGGCTGTGAGGCACGTGGGTCAGGGCCCCCCTATGGTTCCATGAGTGTCCCACAGCGTGCCATGCAGTGCAGCTGTGCCACGGCCCTCCTGCTCACCACAGTATGAAATAGGGATGAGAAAGAGAGAAATAAGGGGAAGATGATGTCACAAGAGTTACTGGAGGGACAGAGGGAAAACCAGCAGTGTGTTGTTGGAAGAGAACCACCCAGAGTTTTCCGAGCAGCTCTTGCCAGCACAGCTCATTGCAAGGCAGAGGATAACACAGCGCATCCTTCTGGGGGCTGCACACGTTCAGCTCCGTCGGGCTGCTCTCTGCCTTGCTCCTGTTTGGCCCTCTTCTGATAAATTATTTAGCAATTACGCTCTCTGTCGCTCTGACACCTCTGGTGCACGCAGTGTCTCTGGCAGATGGGCGCTGATGAGCTGACGTGTACAGCTCCCTGGGCTGGAAGGTTGTGGTTTCCAAAAGCAGAACCTGTTTTTCCTTCTCTGCTTGCTTTCTGACTCGCAGCAAACCAAAACCACCGTGTTTTTCCTGGAGTGTGACCCACAGTTCTGGGAACTTCTGTATTTCCCCAGGTGAAGCCGTGCTGTTTTGCACAGTGGGTGCAAGGCAGGGGCCATGCAGGGGCTCTGGGGGGGGGGTTTGTTTCTCAAGGGGAGAGCAGCACTGCCTGGGGGGCTCCTACGGGACCCACAGTTACAGTACACAGAGCTGGGCTGCTCCCAGTGGGATCATCCTGCTAATGCACAGGGTGCTCTGAGAGAGGCATCATCCCTGGCATTTGCTGGCTCATTAAATGGGAAAGTGGATATTAAGAGCAAAAAGCAGAATTTGTGGGGAGGAAGGAGCCCCAGGGAGAGGGAGATGCTGAGCTTCTGCCTCTGGGAAGAGTCGCTGAGGGAGGAACAGCAGCCCTGGCAGAAACACAAACAGTTCTGCTGTGTTTTCAGACCCTTGTAAGTGCAAATAAATGCATTATTTACAAGAAGCAAGTAAGGCAGCCGCACACAGCTCTCCTCCCTTCTGAAGGAAATGGCACAGAGAAAGGGGATCAGAGGGAAAAAGCCCACCCAGTGCCCCTCGAGATCCACAGAGCAGCCGACATCGTCCCACTGGGAGCCACCCTGTGTGTGTATGAAAGTGCTGCTCCAGCATCTGCAAAGCCCACCTATAAACCGAGGTGGAGGTGTTTAATTGCTGCCTTTAGCAGGTGCTAACAGTGCAGAGGTTAACGCGATCTGTTAAGCTGCGGTTCTGCACTGGCTTTTTGCAATGGACGCTGCCAGCCATCAGCATTTTGGATGCACACAGGATGGCAGGGCACGATGCTGGCTGTGTCCCCGGGTCCCCTCTTGTGCCATTCAGCAGCTGGAAAGCAGCCCATGCAGCACTGCAGCTGTGTGGGATGTGAGAGGTGCATGGGAGTGTTCCTTTCCAGGCGCAGCCGTGCTGTCCCCATCCCACATCCATCCTGCAGCCACTCCGTGCTCTGGCCCTCATCCAGAGGAGCACTTAGGAATCTCTCTTTAAATACAGAAAATTTTTGGAAAACACGTAAAGCCGTGGGTTGTGTCCTCAATGGCCAGAGGCAACGTGCCCGAGCCCCCAGCAGGGATGGAGTTGGTGCAGCCCCTCCTGCTCCCCTCCTCACCATCCCTGCTCCCTGTGCGCTCCCGGCTCTCGCTGTGCCATCTTCTGCAGTGTTTGATTGAAGAGCTCTCCAGCACCCAGCGTGTGCTGTGCCCATCCTCAGCCACCCCAATCAGGGCAGTGCTTATGATCCCTTGATTAGCACAGACTTTGCAGCTCCCTGGGAGCGGGAGGAGCTGCTCTAATCAGGCTGTGCCAGCACCATGCAGGGGCTCCGTGCCACACTTCTGCCTGCCCCAACCACGTTCCCACTTGCTCCCCTCTGTGCCATCTCCCACCACCTCCCACCCCCAGCACAGGGCTCTGTGTCTCCCTTGGGGATGCTGAAATCCCACCTCTCCGCCCCCTGCACACCTTGCCAGCAGCAGAGAGCCTGCAGCCACCAGCTCCACCCAAACAGAAATACAAAAAAGCAGGCTAGTTTCTCTTGGAACCAATGCAGGAGGCCTCCAGGTGCCTCTGAGACACATTGCCCATAAATCAAGGTGATTAGTGGCTTTATAGCAGCGGGAGCATCGATCCGGGCTGGCGTGCTGAGCCACCATGCCGTGCCGCCCATCGAGCCCTAATGGGCAGTGATGTATTTGCAGAAACATCTTATTGGATTGTTGCTGTGTACTTTTTTTTTGTGTGTGTGTGTTTCTGTTCCAGAATTGTTCAATCAATGGCCTCGTTCAGGATGGGGGCTGTTTTGGGCAAGCACTCGGGGCACCTTGATGTTGGCTTATGCATAGCCAGGGACAGGGGCAGGGATAGGAGCAGGGAAAAGGAAAGGGACAGGGATAGGGGCAGGGGCAGGAGGCTTTGCACAGCTGAAAACTGCCAAAGCTCTGAGCAACGCTGGGACCCGTTAGTGAGCATTACCTAAGCAGCACTATTTCCTTTCCTGAGGCCTAATTAGGGTCTGAAATCAAAAGCATAACAGCCCTACTTCCTCTCGCTCAATGGAGCTGTGAGGAGGAGGAAAGCAGCCTCCCGGCTGGTAACGATGTCAGCAGGAGCACTGCTCCACGGCGTGGATTTTTGGCGTGGTTCTGTTTGCACACCCAAACAAGGACCAGATTTCCCAACACGCTGTTCCACGTTGGAAGGAAATTGGGAAATTCTCCATCGCTGCTCTCAATGGGAACTGTTGTGCACTAATCTGGTGCTGGAAACATGAACCCATGTGACCAAGAATTTGTTGGCAATGGTATAAAACAAAGGCTCTGTCCCGGAAAGTCAAAATGCCTGCAGAATTATTGAGATGAATACTTCAGATTGTCCCAAGGAGGGAGACTTCGCAGAGACAGCTTATGCAAAGGAGCCATGCAAATTGGGCTGATAAATATTCAGCAGCAGGGGAAGGCAACAAAAAGTGGTTGTGTTCTGCCTTCAGGATGCTGGAGCAGTGCGTGGCGCACACGGTGTGGGCAGTGCATGGAGTGTGTATGGCATATATGGTGCAGAAGGGGTGTGTGGTGCATACGGTACATAGGTTGTGTGTGGTGCATGTGGTGTGCAAACGGTGCACAAGTTTGTGCCATGCATGGTGCACAGGGTGCACACAATGTGAGCCATGCATGTGCAAATGGTGCACACAGTGTGAGCCATGCGTGTGCAAACAGTGCACACAGTGTGTGTGCCATGCTTGTGCAAACGGTGCACACTGTGTGTGCCATGCATGGTGCACAGGGTGCACACAATGTGAGCCATGCATGTGCAAATGGTGCACACAGTGTGAGCCATGC
>JAOWBP010004587.1:2226861-2245669 GCA_028571105.1 Tragopan temminckii
GGTGAGAGGCGCAGAGTGCAGCCCTGGGGAGGGCGTGGGGCTGGGTTAAGGGCAGAGGAGCAGAGTGCAGCCCTGGGGATGGATTGGGGCTGGGTTAGGGTTAGAGGAGCAGAGCGCAGCCTTGGGGCTGGGTTGGGGCTGCACTGTGCCCACTGCCTGCCCCTGGGCAGCCCCTGCCCTTGGAGCTGCGTCCCCTCCCAGCTCAGGTGGCATTAGGACGGGCTGTTAAGTGCGTTATCCTCAGCCCATAGATCCAATCGCCCAAGCAGATTACCGTAAGACCTCGGGACAAAAGAAAGGCTATGTGCCCCGAGCGCGCACTGCTGACAATGTTGCCCCTGAAGACCCTCCTGGTTCTGAGCATCGTCACCTCCCTGGTGCGGGATGGTAAGTGACTGCGGCTGCCGTCCCTGCAGGAGAGCGTGAGGGGGGGGCAACAGTCCCTTCCCCTGCCTCGGTGCGGGACCGAGGAGAACCCAGCGCTGCTCCCCGCCTGCCGGCAATGGGTGCGCGGTGCCAGCAGGCTGAAGCGCGGGGGGAAGCCGGGGCCGCACTCAGCTCACGCTGATGTTGGGATCTCCGCACCGAGGGGATGATGAAATAAATGCAGCCGCGGTTGCAGAGCAGAGAAGCGAGCGGTGCAGCTGCGCGCTCCGTGCTCTCTGTGGGTGCGTTCCCTTCACGCGTGGGGTTTTTTTTTTTCCTTTCCACGAGAGGAGGCAGCAGTTCGTGCCCTGCGCTGCGCAACGCGCTGAGCGGGCGCTGCGTGCCGCGAGAGGGCTCTGCTCGTCCAGCAAAACGGGCGGACGTTTTCCTCCCGAAATAAGCATTAATTCAACCACCGCTGTAAAAACCAAGCTGTCCTCCTGATGGCCCGGCTCGGGTGTGAGCGGCTCTTCGGGGTTTTTCGGAATTGCTCTGAGTGTATTCAAAGCAGCGCTGTTATTTCAGGGCTCTCGCTGTCAGACAGAGACAGCGGTGCTTTCACATTTGCTCAGGCGGTTCCTGAACTTAATGGGACCTCCGCAGCCGCGCAGGGTCGGAGTTCCTCCACCCGCACAGAGCCCGGGTTCGTTGTGAGCTCCTCCGGTTGGCACAGCTGTGACGCGTCCACCCATCACCCCTCTGCCAGCACCGTGCAGTGCCCCCGAGCAGTGCCAATGGGCGCAGTTCTGTGCGGCGCATCGCACGGGAGAAGCTGCCTGCATGGCACGCACATGCACCGAACCTCTTCTGCGGTGTAGATGAACCCCGCCTCCACTCATTACAATTAAAACTGGCGCAGAAAGACGAAAGTTGAAGGTTTTACATCGCTTTGAGCTGTACCTGGGAGAGTGCTGCACCCCCGTGGTGCCGGCAGCAGGCAGCAGGCAGAGGCTCAGCACTGCCTCACCGCTCCTCCCCTTGCGCAGGTGCAGCGCTGAGGTGCCACAAATGCGTCGCATCCAACGAGAACGACTGCAACAAGCAGGGCTCGCACAGCTGCCCTCAGTACGCGGATGCCTGCTCCACCATCACTGCGCCCAGTAAGTCTGTGCCAGGGCTGCAAAGCTGCCACCACATCCTGCTGCAGTTCAGTTTTGTGCTGGAGGAGTTGTGTGTGCTCCTGCTGCACGGCTGCTGCACGGCAGCGCTTAACCCTGTGTGCTCTGCTTTCCCTTGCAGACAGCGTCATCAAGTCCTGCTCCTACAAGTCCTTTTGTGACCAGGCACGGCGCAATTCCGGAGGGGCCACCTTGCACTGTTGCTTCAACGATGACTGCAATGGGCCACGGGGCTCACGCAGCTCTGGGGCAGCCACGATGCCACAGCTGCCCTGCCTGCTGGCTGCAGGGCTGGCGGGGACGCTGCTGCTGGGCGTGCCGTGATGGGCACAGCATGGCCAGGGGGTTGCACGGCCGTGGGGGTGGCACAGCATAGCAGTAGTATAAGCCTCTCGCTCAGCAGGAGCACGGCACGTAGAGTCGCTCAAATAAAGGCTGCAGCTGAAAGCCACATTCCTTGCCACTGCTTTTCATTTACAGGAAAGCCATCAAGCAGAGAGATAATGGCTCCAGCCAAAGCTATGGTGCTCCCAGCAGCTCTGATTTGAATGTGTGCTCATTGGAGCGTGGCTGCCGTGGGAAGGCTGTGTCAGTGCAGTTCATGGCAGCCCTGGGCCCCACTCCCAGCACTCTGCCATGACCCCACACCTCAGGGCTGGGCTGGAACTGCTCACAATTTTGTTCTGTAGTCAGACCATGGATGTGCTGGGTGTGAAATATGGGCTGAGCTTGTTCTGTGCAACTATTTGCATTGCTTGAACAGAAAAAACCATCCCAGGGTACCCCTGGCAGCACCTGTCTCCATCCTGACCCTGGGACACGGTTGGGTGAGCCACTCTCAGGGAGATTAAACATCTTTCTGGTGACTAATCCAAGCTCTGGCTGTCACCACCACCTCCAGGAGATCTCGCTTTTCCTCTTTCCACCACGCTTTCCCTTTGAACCCCTAATGATTAGGTGTGTCCAGCAGGTGCTGCAGTAAGGATCTGCCAGGCTGTGGCTATCAGGAGCTCTCCTCGTGTAGCCAGACCCCCATCCCGGGATGCTCTGATGCAGGTGAGACAGCCAGGAGCACAGAGAGGTCAATGAGAACCCAACTACAAGAAGTGTGTGCAGGGTGAGACAGCAAAGTGCTGACTGAGAGCAGTGCTGTGTGCTGGGAGTTCCCCTCAGCGAGAGCACAAGAAAAAAAAAAAAGGGAACGGGTACTGAAACAACAAAAAAGGGCAAGTTCAAACAGAAGAAAAGAAATAATTTGTTGTATGCAGATTCAGCTGTGGAACTCAATGTTGCAGGGTGTTACCGGGACGACTGGGTGAGTTTTGCAGGATAAGAGGGTTGGAAGTTATGGAGAGCAGGAATGTTGGGTCCCGTGTGGGTCAGTGCTTGCAGAGGGATGCACTTTGGCTGCAGGGTGTCAGCAGATTGCTGGGCTGTGTGGTGATGGGACCTCCAGGCCTTGATGGCGTTGCTGCTATTAGGGTTTCCTGTAAGGTCAGGGCATTGCTCGTACCCCCAGGCAGGCTGCAGCAGTGAAAATCATCAAGAGCGCTGAAGACTCTCCTAAATAAAGGAAGAGCCCCAGTGTGACCAACTGCCATGTGACTGTGCCCATAGAAAATCGAGCTGCCTCAAATCCAAGCCCTGCCGTGAGTCACAAGGTCAGCAAGAGGTGTCCCTGTGCAAAAATACCCTGCGGAACAGTTTAGTCCTTGTGGAGCAGGCAGGGATGGGGGAGATGCAGCAGTTGGCAGGCAAGGATGGGGAGAGCTGCAGGGAAAAATGCCATCCCCATCCCATGAGCTGAAATGGCAAAAGGCCATTTGGGTGTTCCAGGCTGTAACCACGGCCCTCCTGACAGCAGATGTGCAGGGAGGTCACAGTTTTTTGCTCCTGATGTAATGATTGATGCATTCAGGGCTGCAGCTCCCAGCAGGGTGGGTGGCCGGACCCTCCCCATTGGGGGAGCATGGGAGAAGCCCCAGCTAACAGCAGGGAGGGGAGCTGTGTGGTGCACGTGGCTTTGGAGATAGGGGTGGGAGAACAGCTCAGGCAGAGCCCAGTATAAGGATTCCTGAAGAAACAGCTCCTTAAAGCACTAGGGGAGCATCACTGCCTGTGTGAGCAATGCGCCCCGTGCACTGCACCACGGTCAGTTTCAGCACATGGGGAGAAAGTGCTCTGGGGCCAAATGCAGCTCTGGTCAGAGAAAGCGAGGCTTCCTGCATGCAACCTGCCTGCAGTCGGAGCCCTGCTGTCCTGACCACACAGCAGGCTGCAGCTCTCCTGAACTGTGCATTGCAGGAGCTGGAACTCGAGCTGAGCAGCTCATCTGTGCCCAAGGCTGTGCTTAAAGCCCAGCACATCTGGGCTCTGTGCTGCAGCCATGGGTTCCGGGCAGCACTGCGTTGTGATGTTGTGGTTTAACCCTTTCCTGAGGCCGACACACAGAAATGAACACACACGGTTTCAGTAAAAGCATTTGGGCAATCTTCTGTAACTTGGCCGGGGGGGAGGAAAAAACCCTTTGTTCTAAAAGTGAACCTGGACATAGGAAGTGCTTGGGGGTGAGGCAACGTGTTTACTTAACAACATTTCACAAAACAAGCCCTCAAGTGTATAAGTACACGGGGAGGTGGGAATTTAATGCCTAGTACTGCATCCTCAGACTAATCTTGCCTTAAAATGTGTGAAGACAAGCCCCCCCCAAGGTGCACCAGCAGTGAGGTGCATGGAGCTGCAGACTGGGGCTGTGTGCTGCCCAGAACAAGGCTGGCTGCGCCCTACAGGGCTCTGCAGACCCTCCCTGGGAGTGCTGAGTTTTGTGTTAACTCCTGATCCTGGTGCACCACTCTCACCTGCAGGGAAGCTGTGCTGAGCCTCTCCCCACTATGTGCACAAAGCAGAATCTGGGTGCACCTCCAGACTGCTGAGAAAATGGGTGAGCACTCCCAAACATGCCTCGCTGGGCTGACAGGACCTGGATCTAATGAGAAATAGCGAGCAGCTTGGACCTGATGCACAAGTTCGGGAAATTCACCACCTGAGATGCACGCTTTCCTCCATTCTTGTATTTGCTCACGGCAGCAGAGTTTTCCCTTCTGCACCACGAGAAAGGTTCGGTAAAGCAGCGCCGGGTGATTCGGGGCTGACTGTCGGACAGGACCCCGCCGTCTTCTCTCTCACCGAACCCACTCGCTCCTTCATGCAGCGATCGGGGCAGCCCCGGGAGAGCCCGGGGAGATGGAAGCGGCTGACATACGGCCGTTTCGGGCGCTCGGAGCCGCGTTCCCACGCGGATCCCCAAATCCGACCCCCGAAATCGCCGCAGGTGCGGAGGAGCCACCAGCTCCCGGCGCACCCACCCTCACCCCCGGGCACCCGCGGCCCCGCACTCACATCCGGGGCCGGCTTTGCTAATGGGAGACGTAATTAACCCGGAAAAAAAGCGACGGCTGAACCGCGGGCACACCCCCTCCGCGCCCAGCCCTCCTCCGCGGCTCCGTTCGGCGTGCGCGCAGCCCCAACCCGGCCATGCGCGGGGCCGACAGCACAGAGGCGGTGCGGGGTGAGTGCTGAGGGGTCATCCTTCGTCCGCGGAGCTCCCACCCCACGCGCGGATGCGGGGGGGTCCCAGTCCTTTCACTTCCCCCGCGCCCTCATTGCTGCTCCTTTGGCTCTGCGGAGCCGCCTCCGCTGTTCGCCCCGTCGGTCCGTGAGCGGGGAGGGGGCTGAAATCTCCTCGCAGCGGTTGGGAACAGCGATGGCCATCGGAAGGGAGAGCCCCGCGCCGTGCGAGGCTTTGCGGTGGTCGTGCGCGTCAGTGCTTGCAGCGAGGGGTGGTGCGGGGTGGGTCGAAGGCAGAGCGGGGTTTGGGGCGCTCGGGATGCGGGGCTGCGCTGGGCGGAACTGGGAGCAAAAGCGCAGCGAGGATTTGCGCTCCGCAGCTGTTGGAAGTGCGTTCTTCCGACAGAGTTTTTCGGTGCGGCGATGAAGTGTATTTTCTTCGCTTCGTATCTGCGTATCCTCGTACCCCAGCCGGTTAATCGCTTCATTAAGGCACATGCTTGCGCCTAGCAGGAGTTGCTGGGCTCTTCCTGCACCGTCTCTGCGCTGTGTCAGCTGCCAGAGAGGTGTTGGTAGGGCGAGAGCTCTGCTGCAGGTAGGAGGAAGTAACGCTGTCACCGCTGCGGGCACCGCGTGGGGCCCTCGTGACATCCAGCGTCCCGTGTCTCGGGTGGCACCGGGACAGCAAAGACGGGACGGGAGCGAAATGGGGATGCTGTGAGTGCAGATGCGATGGGTTGCACCGCAGGGAGGGGTGCCGGGGGTCTGCCCGCAGCCAACGGTGCCACGGTGCAGAGTGCAGGGGGTCCCTGCAGCACAGGGATCGCGGCTGCTCGCTGAGTACCGGGAGCAGAAGAGGAGGGGGCACAGCACAGTGCCGGTGTCCCTGGGATGCTTCCTGCAAAGTCTGGTGCTGCAGCTGCACGTGAGGTCCTGGAGCCATCGGGAACCACGCGGGGGGGGTTGCACATCCCCAGAGATGCTGATTTTTTTGTGTGGTCCTTCATGTGTTCAGTCCCTCTTATTCTCCACCCTCCAGATTTAGTCTTGTGGCCTTCCTATAGCAAGCGCGTACAAATATTTACGGCTCTGGATTTACAAAGTGCTGTGTAAATAGTAAACGTTTAGTGTAAAGTGAGCCTCTTCCTGAACAGCAGGACCAGATGCCCGCAGGCTGACAGAGCCGGAGCTGCTGCTTTCATCATTTTCCTATGTAAAAGTGAAATTGGGGTGGCTGTGAGCAGGCGCTGGCGGAGTGCTGAGGGCTGGGAGCAGCGGGGCTCCCAAAAAAGGGTGGGGACGGCTCCTGCTCTCAAAGAGGGAATCCAGCGCTGTCCCGAAGGCAGTTTGGAGCGATCGTTATCGTTATCTCCTCTCCTCGATGGGTTTTGCATATCCAGGTGCAACCCGAGGTCAGCTCGTAGAAGAGCTGAGCTGTTTGCATGCTCTGTTAATGCGGGATGGCAAAGGGGAGAGGTGAGGAGCTGCAGCGTATGTCCTGGGGGGGGGAAGCTGGGTAATAATCCCCAAACCGACCCCAAAAGCCACAGGAGTGCCATGGCCCAGTCCCTTGCATTCTATAGGAAGAAATCTCTGGGTTTTTGCTCGCTGCAGGAGGTGATTCGGGAAGCTCTGATCGTTTGGGTGCCGCTGAAGTCACTTGGGAATCTGTTTCATGTGTACTCCCTGACCCCACAAAAATAAACCCACAAAAAAAAAAAAAAAAGAAGGCAGTGAAATGCGAAGCGCCCACACGCCCTTTGTGTCGGGGCAGATGTGCTGTTTTGAAGCAGCCCTTCTTACTGAAGCAGCACCGTTTCCCCCAGCAGAGCTGTGATACCCATCTCCGGTGCGCTGACGTGGGGCTCTGAGGTCTGGGGACAGGTTGTCACCTTTACTCCCACCTCTGCTCCGCAGCTGCACCGCAGCTCTTGCACAACACTTGCCACTCCACTGCAGCTATTGGGCTCAAAAATAGTATTTCCTCCTTTTCTGCATGAGATATTTTGTTTATGTGGGCTCCTTCTGGCACCTGCGCAAGTCATCTTCCCTTCTGCTGTCCGAACCACACCAACCCCAGCCTGCATCATCCATCACCACGGCTTCTACCTCTGTCCCTCAACCACGGGGCTTTGCTGGACTCAGCGGTGCCCACATCTCCTGCCTGGCAGCGGGGCTCTGCTCTGCTCCGTGGGGATGTTGGTGCTCACAGCACGGCGAGGCACTGCCCATAGCTGTCCCTGCTGACTCTGCATCGCACGGCTCGCGCTTCCTGCTGGAGCTGCACATTGTTGGGCATTTCCTGGGAGTGTGCTCAGGCTCTCCATAACACGCAGTGCTGCTTTTGGTCAGCGGTCCCCAGGGGCCTCGCACTGCCCATTCCAGCCCCTTGCAGCTGCTCTGTTGTCCTATGGGGCAGCGCTGGGCTGTGGGGCTGTCGCTCAGCACAATCCATCCCTACTGGCTGCAGTGGTGGAGTTCTTGGAGCGGTGCAGATGGGCTGGGAGCTTTACTTTGGTGATGCAGTCACCCTGCACTTCTTTCTCATCGCAGAAGCACGCTGGATGACTTCTGTGTTCGCCTGGCAGCTTCCCCACAGCACGAATGTGCAGAGGGAGCAGTTTCATTCTGCTCTCACTGCGTTGAGCCGTGTGCTGTAGAGACCCGAGAGAGGCAGCAGAAGTTGGGGTTGCATTTAGCAGCGCAGCACTCACCGTTCCCACCGGTCCTTCCTGCAGGGTGATGCCAGAAGGAGCCCGGCATGCCGTACTTGGATCGACAGAACCGTATCTGTGGGTTTCTGGACATTGAGGAAAATGAGACCTGTGGCAAATTCCTGCGGCGCTACTTCATCCTGGACACGCAGGCCAACTGCCTGCTGTGGTACATGGACAACCCGCAGGTAGGGCTCAGGGCTGGTCCCGTCCAGGTCCTCCGAGGCTGAGCTGTCCCTGTGCTGTGGGACAGCCTGGTCCTGGGGACATCACGGTGTCACGTTTGTGCCCATTCCACTGTGGTTTAATGGGTGGGAATGCGTGAAGCACGTGGGTAGGGATTTTCCCTCGTCTATTGCTTGGGCTAGTTTTGTTTTCCAAGCTTGGGGTTGAATTTTCCACTGCCGCAGCCCCATCCAAAGCCTGGTGAGGTCTGTGGGGACGTGTTAGGCTTTGCCTGCTCGGGGCAAAGCCACATAGTGGTGCTGAGCACAGCCACATCTGGAAGCAATTCATCCCCTCCAAGTAGCTCTGGTTCCTCCGCTGGGCTTTCCAAGGAAGCAGCAGCACAGTGGGGTTGTATCTATCAGCAGCCCGGTCACCAACGATCCTGAACTCTGCATCTCTTTGCAGTTGCATCCAAAGGAAATAAAGCAGAGTTCCCATTTGCGTGCGTTTGGCTGCACCCTGAGCCCACAGCAGCACCTGACCCAGCCATGCTGACCCTGGGTCTCCTCTTCTTTCTGCTCTCACCTCCCTTCTGTTGTGTGCTTTGCAGAACCTGGCGATGGGAGCGGGCGCCGTCGGCTCTTTGCAGCTCACCTACATCTCCAAGGTAAGGCCTGGAGAGAGCACAGCTGCTCTGTGCCACGTTATCCTGACCTGCTGCCCTCCCCAGGCATCCGTTCTCCCAGGGAAGGGTAGAAATGGTGCATAAAGCGACAGCCAGCTGGGACTGCATGGTGTGAGCGTGCTGTGGGCTGGGACAGCAGAGCCGGGAGGGAACGGAGCAGATCCCTCCATTCTGCTGAGTCATGATTTATAAATTAAGCACAGATGAAGCAATGCTGTGGGGCTGAGCCTTCCCCACGTCGGAAGGAGCCGCATTTGTAAATTATAGACGTGGTAGTCTGAGTGGAAATTGCTGTAAGAAAACGTTTGGTCACAAACTGCGAGGCTGCGTTGTGCCGGGGGCTCTGAGTCCCAACTCTGTGTGTGCCAAAAAATGGGGCTTTGCTGGAGAAAACATACGTGAAGCATTACGGGACTGGCTGGGAAGGAGGAAGTCTGTCAGAATAATACCCTGTGAGTGCTGTGCTCGGAGCCCTGGGGGATGTGATTCTTATATAAATGATTCCTCCACTTTCAGGGAGAAACCACTGCTATTTTCCTTCCATTTCCTTAATTGCTGACAAGAGTGACTGCGTTAGTCCGGCAGAAACCTGAACGTTCAGGGCCTTGAAAGCTTCCCAGCACGTCGACAGCGTTGGTGCTGATCCTTTCCCTTTCATTTGCTCTGCAGGTCAGCATCGCCACCCCGAAACAGAAACCCAAAACTCCGTTCTGCTTTGGTGAGTGGGGGGGATGCAGGAGCTGTGGTTGGGGTGCCCCACTACACATAGAGGGGATTCCTGACTCTCAGCCCCTTCCCTGGCAGTGATCAACGCTCTGTCCCAGCGCTATTTCCTGCAAGCCAGTGACCAGAAGGACCTGCAGGACTGGGTGGAGGCTCTCAACCGTGCCAGCAAGATCACGGTGGGTCACAGGGCTCCTTTCTCATGCTTCTGTGCTGTGCTGAGTTCCCATCCTTCCTGAAACGCTGTGCGTTGTGCTGTCGGAGGGCCGTGCAGGGCAGGCTGTGCCTGGATTCCAGGGTTTTGCCCACAGTCTCCTCTCATTTTCTGTGCTGTTCATGCAGCCGTGAAGTGATGGGCGCTGACCCAGCAGCCGGTGGTGTCTGCAGCCCGACGCTGCGGGCGATGAGGGATGGATGTGCAGCACAAAGCACCATCTGTGCTCTGTGTGCAGCACTCCATCTGTGTGCTGGGAGCATTTGGGTGTACCCCGTGTACCCTGGGGCACCCCTGTGTCCTTCCAGCTCAGTGCAGGCTGTGTTGGGACAGGAACAGGGACGGCAGTTTGGGTGCTGCTCCCGGTGCCAGGCTCAGCTTCCTCTTCTGTCAGAGACTTCTGCTCTGTGTGCACCACTCGGTTCCTGTGTTTCTGCACTGTGCACGCACGCGGTGCAGAGCACGCGGCTCATGATGGTTGCTGTGATGGTGGCGGAGGCAGCTGGGTGCTGCTCTGCTCTGTTCAGCACGGGGAGCTCATTCCTGCCTCACCGTTGCACTGTGCCACGCGATGGAGGCTGACAGGAGCTGCAGCTGCTGCCTGCATGCAATGTCTCCATGTGTGCATTGTGAAATTGCTTCCTGCAGCTCCCCAGCACTGCTGTGCAGAGCTGAGCTGGGGTGGGGGCAGGCAGGTGCTGGGCACGGGGCTGCTTGCAGTGCAGTGTGCATGGTGTGCTGGTGCTCAGTGCGTGGCATTGGGTGTGCAGAAGCACCCATCCATCTGCTGCATCCCTGAAGCCCGGCCTCATTAGGCAGATGAGCGCTCCTCGTTAAGCCTTGGCTGGAAGTAGAGCGGGGACAATTAAAGGAGCGATTGTCCCACAAACGCACCGGGTTGCAGAGGCGATGCAGACTCCTGTGGAGTGATGCTGAATTATTCACCACCTCTCATGTCTGGGCCTCCTGTGAACCGCTGGGGTGGGGGCCGCACCCTCCCTAATTGGGCTGTCGGCCCCATTGATGTTTTTTAAAGGACCACGGCTGCGTTTTGGCTGGGAGCACCAACGTGGAGGTGCCCATTTGTCCGTGGCCATCACTCCCTTCCCTCCCCTTGCAGGTCCCAAAAGGTGGTGCTGCACCCCCCACCGCTGAGGTCACGAAGCCCCCCGCAGTGCTGCAGGCACAGGACAGGAAGCCTCCGGTGGCCTACAAGACTGAAATCATCGGTGGGGTGGTGGTGCACACCCCCATCTCCATCAACCAGGTGAGCTGTGGGCACTGCTGCACTGCCGGGGTGTCCCGTGGTGGTGTCCCCAAGGATGGTGTGCTCCAGCTGGTGTCTGGCTGGGAAGGTGTGGGAGGAAGAGAAGCAGCCCAGGAGTGCTTGGTTTGTGCCTGCCCTGGCACAGCACGAGGCTTTGGGGGAGGCTGTTCCTGGCCGTGCTGCTGGAGGCTGCTTTGCACTTTTGGTTCTGGAAAGCAGCGCTGTGCCTGCAATGCCTTCCCACTCAGAGTGTATAAATAGCTGCTCTCAGCACCTCGAGCATCTCTGCTCTGTCTCACGCTGAGGAGTGATGAGACGTGGGGGTGTGAGGAGGAGGGCACCCTCTGCTCCCTGCCCACCCTGTGGCACTGCCACCTTCCAGACCACAACTGCTGGCGCTGGGGATTGACAGCTACTCTTCCCACCGAGATGTGGGGATGGGTCCTGCCCCTGAGCCCCATCCTCAGCCCTTTCCTGCCATTTTTTATTTTCTTGCAGAGGAGTTGTTTTTAGAGGCAATACATCAGCTGCTGGGCTATTTTCAGTGCACGCTATCTAGCCCAGGGGGAGATGGCTGCTGCTCCCACTGCCATTTCCTGGGCACGCTCACCATTTCCTGGAGCTGTCCCTGCACAGTTCAGTGACTGCACTGGGGAGCCCCGCTCCCACCACCCTCAGCACACAGCAGCATCACCCGCTCAGCTCCTGGGGCGGTGCTGCAGATGTGCCCAAGGTGCAGAAGGAGGTGGTTTGGTGTACAGGGAAGTGGTTTGGGGCACGGGGAGCTGCTCAGTGGGGGTTTGCACAGATCCAACAAGCGCTCCGTGCTGCCTACTGCAGCTTGAGGTGGCTGAAGTGCTGCTGGTCCCTGTCCTGGGAAAACCAAAGCACCGTCTTGAAGGTGCTGGAAGGAGCAGTGTGAGCACAGGACGGTTGCTGGTTTAACCACACGGTGCCATATAAGGGTGGTGCGGGTGTGAGCCAGCAGTGGCTGCTATGGCAATGTGCAAACCTCAGACAGAGCGGGAGGAAGGGGCTGGAGGGAGCTGAGCACGGATGTTTGAGCTCAGCTACAATCTGTGCTGGGTGGGGACACCGTCGTGTTCCTACCTGGGCTATAAGCATCCGGATTCCAGCAGGGGAATAGCAGCTTGGCCATAAGAATGTGGAGTGGGACTGGAAGGTCAACGAGTCCTTTTGCTGTGTCCAGAGCACGCTCTGGCTTGCTCTCCCCCCAGTAACTGTGTGCTCCCATTTGCAGAATGGTGGGGATGGAGCAGAGGGCAGCGACCCGACTGCACACCCGCTGCTGCGCCGCTCACAGAGTTACATCCCTGCCTCGGCCAGCAAGCCGCCTGCCGGGCCACCGGCCATCAAGAGTGGCTTCTGCGTGAAGCAGGGCAATGTGGTGAGTGCTGGATGGCTGCAGGCTGCTCCCTCAGGCTGGGGATGCTCCGGTTGCCTCCATTGCATCCCTGGTGTGGGGAGAGTGGAGCCCAACACCGAGCGGTCCCTTCTGTTTTCCAGAGGAAGAGCTGGAAGCGCCGCTACTTTGTCCTCGATGAGTTTTCCATCAGTTACTACAAATGTGAGCAGGTGAGCAGCGCCTGCCCCGCCTGCAGCCGGCCATGCTGGAGCTGAGCACTGGGACCGCTGTGTCCCAATGGAACGGTGATCCCAGTGCAGCCCCTCTCATCCCCCAGGACAAGGAGCCCCTGCGTTCCATCCTGCTGAAGGACATCTGCAAGACCCACGAGTGCCTGGTCAAGTCTGGGTAAGGCTTCTGTGGGGCTGTGGGGGCAGGGTGGGGGTCTGGCTGCCACCCCCATCCCAAATCCCCTTCAAATCTTGAATTTCCCCTATGGGAACACTCCGGCTGCTGCATGGGGGGCTGCGTGGCTCCCATCTCCTGCAGCTCTCCAGTTTTATCCCCACGTCCTGGGTGCTGCTTCTTGCTTTTCCCGGACACCCTGCAGACATCTCAGTTGTGTTTTGCTTGGAAGAAACCCGTGTTCCATCAGTCCTCAGGTGCAGGCGGGGGTGCTGGGACGCAGGATATTGCAGCTGCTCTCCGCCCCGCTGATAGCCATCTCTGTGCTGGGTGTGCTCATACGGTGCTTATCTCCCAATGGAGGAGTGCACAGTGCTGCTCAGTGCCTAGCACTGTGTGACAGCAGCACAGAGGCGTTCCTGAGGCAGCTGGGAGCCACGCACAGGCGTATTCCCTGCACCATCACAGGTGGCTGCATAGCATCTTGGGAACCATTTGTTCGGCGGACGCTGATAAAATCGACCTGGAAGAGTTGCAGTGAGAAACGAACTCAGAAAACAAACCTTGTTAGCTGAAGTACAAATAGAATGTATTAACATAGATTCGTCTCTCCTGATGAGACCCAGGGCTCACCCCGAATGTGTCCCCGTACTCTCCTGTTATAAGAACGTACATGGACATTTGCTACCCAGTGTGGCATCACCAGTGCCCCTTTCTCACTGTTTCAGTGACCTCCTGATGCGGGATAACCTTTTTGAGATCATCACGAGCTCCAGGACCTTCTACATCCAGGTATGGGGCAGGGTGGTGGTGGGCACAGGGCTCTGCTGGAGCCATTCCCAGCGGAGCTCCTGCATTGGGGCAGGGTGAGCTCTGGGCATCGCTCCTCCCATCCCACAGGCAGACAGCCCCGAGGACATGCACAGCTGGATCCGTGCCATCGCAGGGGCGGTGCAGGCCCTGAAGACCCGTCCGAGGGTAGGTCATACCCATCTGTATCCTATTTGGCATCTAGCAATGATTCTGCCGATTTACAAGCTGCAAAGGGCTGTGGTCCCAGAGCTCTGCAAGTGGCTCCGGAAGCACAGAGAAACCAACCAACATTCGCTCCCTGCAGGAGATCTCCTTCATGCGCTCTTGCTCCATGACCAAGCCCGGGGGCAGCTCTGTGCCATCGCAGCCACAGGAAAGGAGAACACCTTGCAAGGCCCCAGCCACCGCCTGGCAGCCCTGGACGCCGGTGCCACAGGACAGGAGGCAGCCTGAGGTGCCCGGCCGGGATGCAGTGTTTGTGCCGGCGCTGACGGAGCGCGATGGAGCTCCTGTGCCAGGTCAGCGCCTGCGACACCGCTCGGAACCACAGCACCACAAGGAGAAGACGTTCTTCTTCGACCTGGACGATGACAGCATCCGGACCTCTGACGTCTGACGGTGCCTCTGCCCCACGGTGTGCCCCCTGCATGGGTGCGTGGCATCATTTCTCCCCAAGCACCAAATATGGAAGAGAGTGCAGGAGGGTTCAGAAGCACGAGGAGGGTGAGGCGGCCTTTCCTCTCTTCGGAAGAACGTTCATCTCCCTTCTGTGCCACTCAGTCTTCCCCAGCACAGCTGTGCCCGGAGCAGGAGCTGCGCTGCAGGCTGCAGTGTGGATGATGTTTCTTGGAGATCAGCTCCATGCACTGCTCGACTGATGGGGTACCAGCACACCCAGTGGCATCTAACTGCCTCCTTTCTGTGGCCATTGTTACATCCCAGCCAGGTGTGCTGCTCCTGGGGGACAGCGGTGACCGGGGCTGTGGTATCCTCAGGTTGTTCTGGGGTTTGTTAGGCACCAAAAAGACCTGTCTGAATGAAGTGCCATGAGCACAAAGCAACAAAAGCTGAGAGTGTAGATGAACCCCGGGAGACTCGTCTGACCGCCCTGAACTGACTCAGAATGAAAATGAGAAGAACCTTTCTTAGCAGTGTGAGCCGGTCATTTCCATAAGCAAATATCCTCCTGTGGGAGGTGTGACACACAGCACATGGAAAATGCAAGCCTTCCCCATGGAGTGATTGTTAGATGCCTTCACCCCAACAGCACACGTAGGATGCCATGGGTGCTGCAAGCAGTGCTTGGTGCTGTGTGCATTCAGAGCTGCACGCGGGGCAGGGGCTCTGCTTCCCCTCCCAGTGCACCACAGCAGTGCTGGAGCTGAGCTGCCCAAATGTGCATTGCAGCTGAAGGATCAGGGCAGCAGGTGTGGGGCTGCACCGCAAGGCCAGCAGTGCTGGAGCGCTCTGCAGTTAGCAAGGTGTCCCTTTGCTTCGTGTAGTTATCTTTTTTTCTTTGGGTTATTATGTGTGCTCTGCTCTGCAAAATCAGCCCAATATGGCAGCGTGTTGTCAGATGGCATTACTTTGCTTTCCCATGTGTCTGCTGCGACCCATGGAGAAGCGGCTGCAGATACACTTTATACAGTGAGGGATGGTGAATGGGATCCCCCAGACCAGGGGGCAAGAGCAGTTTTGTGCTGGAGAACACTGAAATGATGAAAACGAGTGGAAAACAATGCAAATGGTACTGGGAGAATGTTAATATTTGTTATTTAATTGTAGAAACCTCAGTCACGCTGTTCCTTTTTGCCTTTTTCCTTTGTTTTTGCCTTCGGCTGACCTCTGCTTGCTGGTTTGGTGCTCTGTTCCCTGGAGGTTTTGGGCTGTCGCTCACACAGCGCTGGGTGATGTCGGCGCTCTGACCTCATTTTGGGAACCCATTAAATGATGGTTCCTTTGTGCAAGGCTTCAAACACAGCACCAAGCCGTGTTGCTTAGCAATTGCAAAGTTTCCTCAGGCCTGGGATGGTGAAGCAGAAGCTCGTTGCACAATTAAGGTTAATTATCCAGGAGGGTAACTACCTGTGGCTGCAGCGCTGTCGCAACACTCTCTCTTCTCCCATTCCCACCCTCCTCATCTCTGGGATAGAATGATGCATTGGTGGGAGATGTGTGCAGGCTCCGGGGGGTTTTGTATGGGAAGGGATGTGAGAGTTTGCTTTTTTGTATGAAAATGCCCAAATGGTTCCCAGCTGTGCTCCAAGTGCTCTTAGGGCCGGGGGTCCCTCAGCCTGCAGGTGGGTTTCGGCTGCAGATGGAACTCTCTTTTGCCTCTTTGTAAATAAAGAAGGAAACCCCAGGTGCTTTTCCAGGCTCTCTGTTGGTGCTGTGCTTGGTAAGAGGAACGGTGGAGGGAAGTGAAGGCATTTGGGGGCGGTTTGTTGGCACACAACGGGCGCGCACACCTGATGCGTTCTCCTGATGCCCATCCCTGCGCGAGCCTTTTGCTGCCTTTGCTTTCAAAGAGCTGCAAAGGGAGCCCTGCAAGCAACCCCGTCCTTCCATCACCGATCCCCCGCGCTTCGGAGGCGTGAAGGGTTTCATTTCGGAGGTACAAAGAGCTTGGCGGGACGTGGGCTGCGTGCAGACAGATGCTATCGGCAGCGCCAGACCGAGTGCCAGACAGCGCCCCGGGGCTGTGGGACCGCAGAGCGCTGCGCTCAGGGTCAGTGGGATCCAGGGGGTGAGCGATGCCCCACAACTCCCCGGTCGGGCTGTGAGAGCCGAGCTGTCATCAGCAGCCGCTGCCCCGTGGGCGTCTCCGCTCTTTGCATGCGGCCGCTCAGCCGCAGCCGCGCACCGGGAAGGAGCAGCCAGGAAGTAAATTCACTCCTTTCATTTACAGTGCCAGACGTCTTACAAGGAGAGAACTCCTCCACCCAAATTTGCTTTGAAACGTTTTCCATTAGCCCCGCTCACAATGGGAGTTAAAAGCAGGGAAGCTCACTTTATGTGAGAATAAAGTCAGACCCTATGCTCGTGTAATCTAACTTCTCATGCAGTGTAACTCTCTGTGGCAGCTAACGAATGTAAATTTCTGTATCTGTTTGTTATTAAGTGAAGATTATAACTGAGTGCTTTTTTTCTTTTTTTCCAAATGCTCAGAAGCCCTTTTAATTTCAGAGCAATTAGAAAAAAGTAAGAGCAACTATCACATATTATAATTGAAATCCCCGAGAGAATTTTATGTGGGAACTGCAGAGCAAAGAAGTTCAGATTAGATGGGCTGAATCCCTGCAGCCAAGGAAGCTCCAATGAATTCTGCCTTGCTGAGTACAAGGGCACAACGAAGGGTATCAGCAATGCCCCGGGTGCCCCTCACTGTAGTTAATGACAGCCTCACTCATGGAAAGAATGCGAGCTCCTGCTGTGAGCTGGCAGCTGCCGGGCTGAGAACACAGGGAGATGTTAATGATGATGGGTTTTTACACACAGGATTATTATTTTTTTTCTTTCTGGCTCACAAATTAATTTTTTTTTTCCCACCGTGGGCTCTCCAGCCCTGTTGTTCCATTAGGCTGAAGAATGTGGTAGTTTTATAATGAAGGCTCCCCCCACTGCCCTGAGACCCGTTCAAAGCTGCCAAACTCAGATTACTTGTGACCTAAATGGGATATAAATCCCATTCCCCAGAGAGGAGGAGTTGTTGCAACAAACCACAAAGCAAAACTGGAACAGGCACAATTAATTCCCTGCCAGACTGAAACCTTTTGCAGTTCCACAGGACAGAAGTAACATCAGCAGAAGGCAGCTAAGTGCAAGCAAGTGGAGGGTGCTTAGTTTGCAGAACTCCGTGAGAATGGAAAGTATACATCTGCTGCATTTTATGTCAAATCTTACTGGGCTTTTGCATATATGGATTTTGTATCTGGTTCTGGCTGCCTGTATCTTCCTGTAGCTTCCCTTTCCCGTTTTTATTCAACTTGGTAAGTTCTCAGACTGCATCTGGCAGAGCTTCCTCTTTTGTGTGCGTGCAGTCGCTTGAGGTCTCTGCTTGTTCCAGTACTGCATGCACTCTGTGCCGTGGCTGAAGTCCTCAGGTTCTTTTATTTCCAAAGCAAAATAGTTTATCCATAGTTTTTCTTCATCTCATTTCAAATGTGTTTTCGAAGTAGCTACTGGGAAAGAGTAACAGTACCTGCTGTAACTCTGAGTTTTGCCTATGCAGCAGCTGATACAATCATACAAACCAAAACCTCAACCAAAAGATCCCCAAACCTATTTCTCTCATTGTATGTGGACAATATTACTTTTACATCCTGAATTTATTTTTGCTGTACTGTGGCTTTTCCAGCCTGAAAGAGAGGAAAGTGACATTCTTCAGAAGGGTACAGTCTCTCTGCTAGATCTTACTCAGCTTCAATGTGTAGCAAATGCATATGGGCATAAGCAAATAATTAGAATTTGAGCTTGTCACTTCCCCTCTATAACACCATTAGGTTTCAGCTGTAAATGTCTGCTAAACCACCACACAAAACCATAGGCTGGAGGCCTGCACCTGTCTGTAGTGTACTAATATCAAAAATAAGTGGAGTCAGCTCTTTCCAGACTTTATTAATTTGACCACTTGTGTTTGCAAAGTCTGAGTTGTCAAACTTATCACTTGAGAGGAAGAAAGCTCAGATTGTTTTAAACAAGCAAAATATATACCCAATTTTGTGTCCAGCATATGTACAGAGGAATTAACAAGAACAATTGTTCTGCAGATTAAGTTATAGCTTTGTAAATCCGTACTTGTGCAAGTCCTCAAGTGGAGTTTGTTCTGATGCTTTGAAGCAAGAGGAGGAGTCCATCTCCAGTGAGCTCCGAGGATCCACTCTGGTTCTGCTCAGTACACAGTGCACCAATTGCTGCCATCACTGGGCATCAGCCCCCCAGTGATGAGGAGGATCAGATCCACAAACCACCAGATTCCGAGACCTCCCAGAGTCAGCAGCTTCCCCACAGCGGTGCCCGTGTGGCCGAGGCAGAAGCGATCCACACCGAAGCAGCCCAGGAAAAACGAGTAGAGCAAAGTAGTGATGAAGTAATGGCCGGTGTACCTGCAGCAGTTGGCCAGAGATGGGTTGGAGGGGGGGTGGGGGCAGCCAAACTCTGCCCCCCACCCCGGGGCCCCCTGAGCCCAGTCCCGGCTGTGGTTCACTCCAGAGAGCCCCTACCTGACGCAGGGCCGGCTGCCCCGCAGGAAGCTCCGCGGCTCGGCGCACTCTATGCCGTCCAGGGCTCGGCACTGCACCCGCGTGTGATCCACATCGCCGTGTGCCTGTCCGCCGAACTCG
>JAOWBP010004587.1:2253416-2274967 GCA_028571105.1 Tragopan temminckii
GGATGCTTGTGCTGTCCTGCATGGAGGTGATCGTACAGCCGTCTGCACTGCATTTGGAATTGTAGAATCATAGAATGGCCTGGGTTGAAAAAGACCACGATGATCATCGAGTTTCAATCCCCCTGCTATGTGCTGGGTCGCCAACCACGATGATGCAATGGAATGATGGGGATCCGGCTGCTCTGCTCCTCGTGCACAGCTGCAGCCATGGCTGAAGGCATCACTGGGGTCCCTCCAAGCAGCTGCTCGCTGTGCAGGATCTCAAGTGCAACACAGTGCAGTTGTGACAATGCAATGACACTGTGCTTTCTTTATAGGCTTTTAATGAGTTGACACTGTGCCCTGTTGTAGTTTCAATTCTTTGAAGCCCATACTCCATTTATGGACTTCTAATGCATTCAAATGGTGCTCTGCTTTGGGCTTCAAGGATGCTGATCCTGATGCTCCATGTAGATCATAGGCTGAAATGTTTCATCTGCAGCCTGTTAAACTTGTGTTTGTCATGAACACACAGTTTTGTTGTCAGGACTTCATAATTGAGGAAGCTTGTCTGAAGCTAATAGTGCTGAGAAGTAATTCACCTGCGGTCTGAGTGGCTCAGCTGTGAGTTGCTTGCTTGGCACCCGACGTGCTGCTCTGGACTGGCTTGGAAGGTGGCTGCTGGCTGGCCCTGCAGCCCCAGGTGTTGCAGCCATGGGTGCTGTGTGCTTGTGTGTACCACAGGCTGCTGCTGGCAGAGGGTTGGTGGTGCTTCCATCCCTGCTGGGATAGGAGGAGCTGCAGGTCAGCGGTGTTACTGGAGGTGTGCAGGCAGTGCTGCTGTGACAGCTCTGTCCCAGCTAGTCATCCTCAGTCTGTGATGAAGGATAATAAACCTTTGTCTCACGTCTGAGCTCGGATGGGAGGGGAGAAACAAGTCACCTGCTTCAGTGCATCCACACCTCCAGCTTCTTGGGCTGGGATGTGAGTGGTGTGAGTGCTCCCCAATGAGGTGAGGTACGAGGCAGAAATGAGGTGTTGCCGGAAACTGCTAATTAAAAATTCCTGAATTAATGTAATTGTGGAGTGGCAGGTGGCCATGAGGGGTTGCGTGTCATGCAGCTCTTCCTCTCCTGTTTGTGTCTGCAGAAGACCTCAGCCTTCGGCTGTGTAAATTCGTAGAGAACCAAAGCAGCATTGCCATAGGCAGGGGCTTTGCTTCTTGCCTCTTGGTCTCTTCTCTGATATCAGGATGGCCTCACTGCACTTTATCAGTCTTTAAAGGAATTTTTTAAGTGTTTGAATGCTTGGGTTTAAATTTTAGAAGGGGGTGCAGTGTTTGGTTAAGATAATTCTTCTGTTCAGCTCATGAGAAACACGGCCCTGCCTCCCCTGTGTTTTGAGAGATCTGGGACAATCATTCTGTAGTATAAAAAGGTTTTTGTGGTTATTTCCTCTGATTGAAGAATAAAAAGAGGAAAGAAGTATCAGTGTAGCTCATGTTGCCTCTTGTAGCAATTTGTTTTTGGAAAAAGGAAGTTTGAAACATGACTTTGTAGTTTTTGCCTGTCTTGAACGTTCTCATTTCTTAAGATAAAGTTTAAAAAAAAAAAAAAGTTTATTTGCTCAACTCTACTGAGTTCTGTGATTGAATGCGTGGTTTCCTTTGGAGACCAAATGTAGACAGCAGCATTTCTGAGAAGATGCATTCCCACGAACCTCTGCTGGGAAGGGAGCTGACATCCAAAGGGCTGCTGAGATCTGGAGGAAGTGAGTGGGCTCTGGGAGCAGCACGGGTGGGAGGGCAGGGGCTCCTGGACCCCCAGCCTGGGAGAAAGGGTGTCTGTGTGGGCTCTGATGTCTGGCACCGTGGCGTGGCTTTGCTCTGTTTCTCTTCAAAGTGAGGTGCTGTGACAGAAGGTGTTAATGGTGATACCAGGAAACAAGAGCAGTGGCTCTTCTCACACAACAAGAGTAGCTGCTGTCCTGCAGACTGATCAGTTTGGCTGTGGAGAGGGCAGAAGGAGTAGTAGGAGTCTAGACAGGAAGCAGTTACAGCATCAGCTGGGGTTTCAGCATGAGGGACATGAGAGCATTCCAGCAAATATTGCCATAGGAGTGCTCAATATCCTCATTAACTTCCAGCACCTCCAGTAAAATGTTAAGAGAAGTTACATTAATCATTCTGGTCTGGTTTAATGCTAAACAAATATTTCATCAAGTGGGTGAACGTGCTTCTCTTGCTGTGACAGCTGGTCATCTTTTCCTACCTTCTGAACAGGCTCTGTGACACAAGGAGAGACATAAGGAGACCTGCCTTCCTCAGCACGTAACAGGTTGGAGTGTACCACACAAGTGATCAGTGATGGAGTGTCATTCTGCAAGGACATCTGTGTTCCTGATCACACAGGTCTCTCCTGAAACAGGTGCTGCCTTGGCAAAGTCCTTTGTGGTTCTGATAATGGGATACAGAGAATGCTTATTGAGTTTGCAGTCAGAAAGGATTAGCAGTCCAGGTAATGTGGGGGTGAGAAAAATGTCCAGCAGTAAGGTGTAGCTTTGGAAGGACAGATGCAAAGTGCCTTTCTGAGGTGGAAGTAATTGTCTGCACAGTATGAATGGGGTGCAGGAGTGTATTGGCAGGAGAGGAAATGAGCCTTAGAGTAGCTTAAGCTGCAAGTGAATCAGCCTTGCTGCTTGGTGTGGGAAAAAAATAAACCAATGTAGGTAAATAAATACACAAAGTCATCTTTCATGAAGCGTAGGAAGCCTGACCAAACCTTTAAACCAGCTTCAGCCTTCCTCCTGCTCCTCGGAGGTGGGCGCATGCAGGCTCCCTGCAGCCTGCACTGGAGCAGCTGTGTGCTGGAGCTTGGGTTTGTGCAGTGGGACTGTCCTGGTTCTGTTCTGTGGTACGGAAGCTGCAGCTGAAACTTCTGTTTATTTTTCCTACCGATGAAGGGTGTCTATCTGATCTCACTGTGACAGGCCTGGGAAGGAGTTACAGTAACAGAAGGGTGATGAATGAGGTGATGTGTTGGTGTAGGCGACTGTGGCTGTATTGCTGTAACTGAGCCAGCAGGCATGTCGTGATCTGTGAAGGTGGGGATGCTGCCCGACCTCTGAATGCAGATCTTACCTGTCAGGGTAAGGGCCTGACGTCTGACCTCGGTGGCTGAAGAGCCCTAACATGGCTTGTTTGGAGGGCTTTCCTGCTCCCACTCATAAAGTTCTCACGGCAGATCTGGGGCGGGGAGGGACGGGGATTCATTTCTTCCCAGTTGCCTGGTAATTAAGGCAGTCTTTAATGACACAAGATAAATACAGCGGTTATAGTTGCTTTTTCCTTCTTGGAAATAGTGTGTGCTACAGCCAGGTGGGATGATAAGCAATGGGCTCCCAGGTACAGTGCACAAAGAGCAGTGCATGAAGCCCTGTAGCTTATTGCAAGCTGCTGTGCATAGGAACCATGCTCATTACACCACAGTAAGATTTTTCAACAGGCAGTGGGGTAAAAGCTAAAAAAAGAAAAAAAGAGCTTATCTTGGGAGAACACAATGTGAGGTCTTCAAACATACAAACCAGCTGAATATCTGGGTTTGGTTTTTGCTGTTACTTCTGCACCTCCTTCAGAACAAATTGCTATGAAGTGAGTTGTCTTTGTACCGAAAGGTGTGGATGGATTCTCATGGGCAGCATCCATCCATCCATCCATCCTGGAGGGTGGCATCTTCCTGCAGGCATCAGTGGTGAGTTTTTTGCACAATGAAGGGAAAAGGAAGGCATTGTAGCCACGTTGAGGTCCCCAGCATGGTGGTAGTGAAGTTGGGGAGGACAGAAAGCTGGAGGAGAGGTGTCAGGATGCTCTGAGAGCTGGAAGTGAGTTCCCCGTACTGCTGTGCCTCTGAGAGCTGCCGTTCCCAGAAATCCCTCCCACTGCTTTGTGCAATGATTCACTCTCCCAGCTGCTGGGAGGGTTGGGGGGGAGCACGCAGCCTGCTGAGCACCATGGGGCCAACGGTTCTGTCCCTGTGACAAAGGCTGTGGGGTTGGAGCATGGCAGAGCAGGGCTGTGCGATGGCCTGGGGCAGGACGTGAGCCTTGTGCCTGGAAATGGAGAGCAGTGCCATACTGGGGCACATGGTGTGATGGGTCATCTGGGAAGGAAGCGGCCCTTCCCTGTGCTTGGGGCCAGGGAGGTTCTGACACTGTACTTTCTGTGGCCTCTGAACATAAGGGCTATTTTCAGGAAGTTTCTCTGATTATTTTTTTTACGCTTTTTTTCCTCTCCGGCAATCACGGTAATTAATAAGAATTGTGCTGCAGAATGTGTCCCATGGTTTTTTTTTTTTTATTTCTTGAGAAGAAATCCAGCCCATACCCGCGTGACAGAATTGCTGTGTAACAGATGGCTGTCCTGCAATACCTCTGCGTTCTCTGAGCGACCCGCCTGCTTCTGCTTCCACAAAAATAAAACCACCACAGGCATATCATGGTGCCAAGGAGCGCAGCTATTCCCTGCCCCTGGGTCCTGCAGCTCGCGCTCTCCTGATGAGCTCACTGATTCCATTGCCATGAGCTAGGAGAAGTGCTGCTGCTAATCCTGCACAGGGCGGCCCAGGGAGCAGCTCCAGGCAGCAGCATGCTGATGGAGAAAGTGATTAGCCTGTGCAATTTGTTATTGTTTACATGTCTGTGCAGAACTTGCAAAAAGTGGTGTCTTTTTTGTTGTTTTTGTTGTTGTTGTTGTTCAGTCAGGTGATCTGTCTGTTGCATATGCAAATAATTTATGAAGGAATCTGCAAAAGGCTGCTTGCCTGTTCCGCTTCGGTTGTTTTTATGAGGTCTGTAAGTGCTCTCTAAGAACACGAGGAGCGCTGGCTTTGTCAGCAGCTTGGTGAGATGTGCAGAGCTCCGTTGGGCTGGCTGGGAGCTGAGCACTGCTGGAGCCCCAGGGGGGTCAGAGGAGGCTGCAGGCAGGGCTGGCGTTCTGCAGCTCGGAGTCCTGAATTTGGCACCGTCCTTCTGCGTGCCCTTGAGCAAGTTATCTGTGCTGGCCTGCTTTAGGTGCTCTGATTTCTGCTAATGAAAGGAGATGGAATATGAGATGGGACTTGCCCGTGGCATTTTCTCCCCTCTGCCTCATCCTTCTGGTTGTTTATTTCTTTGACCAGACTAACTTGGTGGTGGCAATTCTCTTTTGCTTTCCAGGTTTCCAGGAGATTTCTCAGTTGTCTTCCTACGAAGTTATAATCCCACAGAAGTTAGGAAGAGAACGACGAGAGGCTTCCAATGTCTCCTCAACACAGGTACTGGGTTATGCCCTCAGTTCAGTATCTTCTTCCTAAAAAGTCTGTTCAAAATCAACCTTAAGTTCTCACACGCAAACGAATCACCCAAATCATTTTGCAGCAAATAAGTATCCCTTCTTACAAAAGACATCGTATCTAGCATCCACTTCCAGCCAAGTTCTGGGAGATACTTCCTTGCTACAGAGGTTACAAGCGGCAATAAAGGATCCAGCAGTAAGGATCTGAGTATAAAAGACATGTAGTAGAGTTGTTAAGCACTCAGAGGAGTTTCAGAGAGGTGAAATCATTAACCTGGGAGATGCTGTGGATGTGACTGGAAGAAGCTCTGAGCTGCCTGGTCCTGCTTTGAGCAGTGGTTGGATACCTCAGGGATACTTTCCAGCCTGTATTGTTCTGCTGTAATCACATAACCAAGGGCTGCACGCCTCGAGGTATTTGGATTAGACCAACTGTTTTAGTCACAAATCTTATAAACCTTGGGAGAATTTAATATTCAGAAAAATGTCTTAAAGTATATTGCAGTCATTAGTAGCACTAGTAGTGCTCTTGCTGTGATATTTAATGTAGAGTTCAGGTGATTCAGCTTATCCACTTAGCAGCTAGGGTCCTTCCATGTTAAGTGGAGCCAGCTCACTGTGTTCAGTAATAAAACAGTATTGTCCTCTCCAGCTGTAAGTTTATCTGTGGAAGTCTTTTAAACGAGGAATGTGAAAACCATGAAGCTATTTTGAAATAGCTTCCTTCATGTAACTTTTCCCCAGCTACTCAAGAAATGCCAGATTCTGGAGGTAGGGACAGTTATAAAATAGGCTTCAGGCTCACCTCCACGTGCTTATTTCTGCTGCAGTGCAACCAGCAAGATCTAACAGGGAAAGTCTGTCTGCTCAGGGTCAGGCAGCTTCCATTTTGGAAGTGATGTGTAGAATCCTAGCCTGCTTTGTGCTGGAAGAGACCTTTAACAGTCTTTTATCTCTACATTCAGGACAAGGTGTCATATGCTATTGAGATAGAAGGAAAAGAATACACAATCCATCTGGAAAAGAACAAGTAAGTGATGAATTTCTTGATTATTATTTTTTTTTTAAACTCCATCTGTTGTGTCCAAGTAACAAGCTGGCAGGTAGCGTGCTAGTTTTGGTGGCAGAGGTTCCTTATGAGAAGGGCAGTCACAACCTAGCTCTGAGAAATCTGCAGAGAAAGTCGGTGAAAGTGAATCCAGTCTCACAGTCTTGGCTATCGAGCAGAAATGTTGAACTGAACTCTGTGATCCCTCTCAGAGAAGGAAGCAGTAGTTTGCTCAAAGGGGACCTGGGGAATCGTTGAAATGATTCTTCCTTTTCACATCTAAAAATAAACAAACTGAGCTATATTTCAAGTAAATATTTTTGCTTTCCTCTGGGTTTTGTTTGTTTCATTTTTTCCTCTGTCTCGGTAGCAGAAGACAAACGTGGAAGCTGACTTTATCTCCCAGGTCTTAATATCTGTAACTTACAGAGAATATGTTGTCTGTCTTGCTTTTAATTTTTAAAGGGGTACTTGCAGCAACAGCAAGTAAAGATATATCAGGCTATTTCCCTTGTAATACCCTTCCACCATCCTGATATCTTGGATTTTGCTGCAGGAGAGCACAACTTCTTTGTTAGTTTGTGAGAGTTTTCCTTTGAATGTTTCATCATTTAATTGCAATTTATGTGTTAGTGACACTCTTGGTTAGGATCGTCTTACTGTCCTGCTGTAGCATCATAGTCAGTTCCTGGTGTTTCTCTGGTATTTATTCTTCCCTGTTCCCTTTCCTTGCAGAGATTTGTTACCCAAAGATTTTACAGTTTATACCTATAATAAGGAGGGGAAGTTGCAATCTGAATACCCAGATGTCCAGGTAGGACTTTTTTCCTACTTGCATAGCATTGCATTTCATCCATGTTTGCAGCTCTCTTTTTCTGTGCAAGCAGACTGCCTGAAAATTTGATTGCTTCTGTAGAGTAAGAATTAACAGCAGCTTGTGTGATGCAAAAAGCATGAGAGCATTTCTATTGGTTTCACTGCTCTTACAAATCGACACTGTTCCTTTGAAAGGGAAGCATTAATCACGTGATTTGTAAGATCTCGTGTTTGAAAGCAGAGCACCTGAGTTTTCCTTCTTGTTAAAAAAATAATTAAAAAAAAGAGAGAGAAAAGCCTTTTCTTCACAAGATCACAGAAGTCTCGGTGACCTTGAAGCATTATTACATGCCTTAGTATTAATTAGCCAATAGCACAGGCAACGTGATTTACCTGACCCCTATCGTAACACTCGAAAACACACTTGCCAGAGAATATTGAATGTCTTTGCCACGTATTACCATCTCGTTTAGTTCTCAAAATGTCTAATGCAGAGGACAAAATGGAAGTATTGTGCCTCGCAGGGCTGATGAGGGACGTTCTGTGTGACTGAGCTGTTCAGGCTGCACAGCGCCGTGGTGAGGACAGCAGATGTTGGCCTTCTCCTTGTTAGCAGGAGGCTGCATACAAGCCAAATATTCTCCCAACTGTTTCTGTAGAAGTCTGAATGATAATTTGGCTCAAGTCTGTAGGGAGGGGCTGGCCTCAGAATATTTGAGGTGGGGTGAAGGGCTGCAGTTCAGAGCAGGATAGCTTAATGTCAGGCTAAGAAATCCAGTTGCTAGATAATGCTTCTGAGCCCTGCTTGTCAGTGTTACAGCAGGGTCAGCTCTGAATCCAGCTTCAGGTAGAATGAGTCGGTGAGGGGTGTTTTCAGCTCAAATCTAATTGGTTCTATCAAACTGTGAGGAGCAGATGCTTTACAGAACAGGATTCAGACTGGATCCCTGTGTCCCCGTGTACCTGACCTTTTGATTAGCTTCTCGTGTAGAAATCCTGCTGGCACTAAGGCAGGTGAAGAAGTTTAGATGTGTGCTAGAGGAGGAAATGCTGTTGCATTGTACTAGAGCCACAGGAAAATTAAAACTAGACTAGATACAGGATGCACGGTGGCTTCAACTTTAAACATATGATGCTGTCGAATTGCTGGTCAGTGGCAGACAGCAGTTATGTGATCAGAGGTCACACTGGATGTTGAGACGTGCATGGAACATGTATGTAATGCACCTTTGTTTTCCTGTGTAGGATCACTGCCATTACCAGGGATACGTGGAGGGGATCCTGGACTCTGTTGTTGCTGTCAGCACTTGCTCAGGGCTCAGGTAGCAAACTCACCCTTTGTTGCAGCTGTCACGTGGGTCTCACAGCTCACTGAACATGAAACAAAATTCTTGCTCTGTTTTTAACTACTGTTCAACCAGATGGGAATCATTGACAGGGACCAACTGCAATAAAGTGTACCTTTGTGTGGTTTTACAGCAGTATCTTTTGTTCATTTAGTGTTAACGGATACATGCAATATCTCCAGTGATGCAATAAAATGTAAAGTGGAACACTAGTCTGCAGTTTTTACAAAAAGCTTCAAATGGGATTGGAAATTCCTTCTGCATTGGATTATCTTCCCTATTTTTTGGACTTTATTTGACACAGAATCATGTCAGGCACCAAAGTGGGGACAGTAATTGAACTAAGTATTTCTACTTAAGGTCTGTGATTTCGTTTCTTGGGCACTGCAGAATCTTATGACTGTGTTTATTTTGCTGTATTTGCAAAGGCCCTTCCAGGTGACAGGCTGCTTCCAGGCATTAAGTGAAGCATACTGGTTTGCAAGGGCTGAGATGTAGACATGCCTTTAGTTATGAAAGAATAACTGTTGTTTTGTTTCACTGTAAAAACCTGCGTAACTATCCTGTGTTTAATGCAAGAATTCTCTGCACACTGCCGTGTCTTAGGGGTTTGGTGACAATAGGGAATGTCACCTATGGCATTGAGCCCATGGATTCATCCTCTGGCTCTGAACACATCCTGTATTCATTGGATAATGTGAAAAAAGAGCCCTCGATGTGTGGAGTTACCACCGAAGGCCATGAAGAGGGGGAACATATAGGAGAAAATCACCATCCTAGTATGACTCAGTTGCTACGAGTAAGTGCACCACTGTTTTCTCCAGTCCCCTACAATGCATTTCATGAATGTTCAGCTAAGAATATGGCAGCAGCTTATCAGATTTCTCTGGGGCTTAACACATACCTAAAGGTTTCTGAGCCACTGGGTTTTCTGCACTGCTGGAAAACAGCGTGGTTGCAGTTTCTCCTTCTGCACACAGCAGTGAGAGTTCAGTGGCTAGTGAGATTGCTCATTGGCAGAGCTTTTGGGGGCTTTTAAAGGGCAGGAACATTGGAGCTTCGCTGGAGAAGCTCATTCCATCAGAAGCCAGCAGCATATTGTGTTGTTTATTCCATTCTCCTAGTAATCAGAAGAACAGATTGATGTGAAGATCTCTGTTGTTGTTTAAAGGCTGGCTATGTTGAAACAAGGTCGCAGGAATAGCAGGAGTATAGAAATGTTCTTATTCAAAAACAAACCAAAGGGTTGCTGGTGTTTGGTTGACATGGAAGTCCTTGTGTAGCTCAATTTCAGTATAAAATGCTTGTAGGGAAATTGTCATTGCTTTGGACTACTTTTCTTGGTTTTGGCTTGTTTACATCTTGGCAGTATGCCTTGGGTGTGTCTCTTAAGCCACTAGTTGTATCGAGTGAAATATGACAGTATATATATTTTTTGTTGCTCTTTACACCTGAATTAATCAACTTGAAGTTGTCTAAAACCTTTCCCCACAGAAAAAAAGAGCCATCCTACATCAAACGAGATATGTGGAGCTATTCATAGTTGTGGATAAAGAAAAGGTACGGCATGGATTGTGGGTTGCTTTCTCTTTCTACTCCCCAGGAGATGAGTTGAAAAGCTGCCAGTCTCCATTACTCCCAAATGAATTGTTGAAAGACAGCCACACGTTAGCCAAGATTATGCAGATGTATTATACCAGCCTGTAACTGAACAAACATGTCCTATATGGTACGCCTCTGGAAAACAAAAAACTGTCAGATGTGGAGAGGTTCTATCAGCAAAGAGTTTAGTAATGATGGAAAGCATATGGCAAAAGCTGCCTCTTGTGTTTTCTCTTGGATTATTGAGCAGCTGAGTAATAGCAATGAAGATGCTGTTTTCCTGATGAGTGCCTTCCAGGCAGGGATTCAACCTCATATTCTCGTATTCTAAGCAGAACATTGGGAGCCTGGCAAGAATGACTTCGGTTACTAGTCTGAAAATACTTTATTCATTTTGCTAAGCCTTGTCTTTATCTGCTTTTCATGACTGAGTTTCTTTGTCTTGCAGTTTGAAGATTTTGGGAAAAGTGAAACAGAAGTAAGGGAACATATGGTGCAATTGGCAAACTTCCTTGACAGTGTAAGTTAAAGATACACCATCGTTCCCATTTAATGCTCAGCCTGACTTTTCAATCACTGATCCTTTTGCTAATCAAAATCTAACTCACTGGGAAAATGCATCCTGTTAATTTGAATTGTTTAATGAAAAAAGCAGATTTTCACAGTCAGATGCATAACACAAAACCACTTGCTCTTCTTTGAAGCTCTTCAGAAATATTTCTCCTTCCTATTTTTTCTTCCCCAGATGTACATAATGTTGAACATCCACGTCGTGCTGGTTGGCCTCGAGATTTGGAAGTATGAGAACATCATTAGCACGGATGGAGGTGCTGGTGATGTGCTGGCAAACTTTGTGCAGTGGCGAGAGAAGAACCTTGTTTTGCGCCGGAGGCACGACAGCGCCCAGTTTGTTCTGTGAGTTGAGGTTCCTTCCCTTTGACTTTTAAGAAGCTTATTCTATTCCTGTCTGCTTAGCCTTGCCTTAGTATCAGGAGTGGCTGCTCACTTTCAGCAGAGAATCCAGTGCTGCGTTTCACATAAAAACATTCCGTGCCAGCTTCAGCATTTTAAGGTTTCTCTGGGCTGTGAATTCAGCATCTTTTCTGCCAGATCTATTTCTAAATCATTTATTTTCTTGTCCCGCACATCCTGCAATGTTGTATTTCATATTGTGGACAGCTTGTAATCAGATAATCCTTTGTAAGGATTGTACACTGCTTAGACTTGTAATGTAGGGCTTTTTCACATGAAAAGGGTTTAAGCCTCGTGCTGAGCATTGCATCTGAGTGGATCAAAAGCTGTTTCTGCATTTGCTATCTAGAAACCAAGAACGCAGTGTGAGCTCTGACACATGACATTGTGTGTCTGTGTGGTTGGAATGATTCTCTTTTTCTCTTAATGACTGTAGGAAGAAGGGGTTTGGTGGAACAGCTGGGATGGCCTATGTTGGAACAGTGTGCTCCAAGAGCCACGCAGGAGGCATTAATGTGGTGAGATATCTTTAGTAGCACTGTGAGTATGAACAAGATTTAAAAAAAAAAAAAAAGAAAAAGTGCCTTCCTGGAAGTGCAGAATCTTTAATATTAAGCACAGCTGAAGTGGCACTCGTGAGGAGGTGACAGCATTTCTCTGCTGATGTTTTAAACACCCCTGCTTTATGCTAACATAGTGACAGAGTAACAAAATTGTCCTTTTGACATTTAAGTAAACAATTACTTAAAGTGGCATTTAAAAAAAAATCTCAATGTAGACTGCCCACTATTTTTCTCTGTTTTGCTCTTGTGCAGTTTGGAAAAATCAGTATACAGATGTTTGCTTCAATTATGGCTCATGAGCTGGGACATAACCTGGGGATGAACCATGATGATGAAAGGGTCTGTCACTGTGGAGCAAGCAGTTGCATTATGAGTTCTGGAGCATCGTAAGTAACTGATAAAACGGGAAGCTTTTCCCTTTATATGTGCCCAGTTTTTGCAAGTTGTGGGTTAGCAAACATTATGCTTGTTCTATAACCTGAGGGATTGATTTGATGTAGAAAACTTCTCGTGTTCTCTGTTACAGAGGGTCAAGGAACTTCAGCAGCTGCAGTGCAGAAGACTTTGAGAAGCTGACCCTTAACAAAGGGGGAACCTGTCTGCTTAATGTTCCCAGGCCTGATGAAACCTATAGCATCCCCTACTGTGGGAACAAGCTGGTCGACATGGGGGAGGAATGTGACTGTGGGTCACCGAAGGTTTGTAGTTTGCCACGTTTTACAAATGCTGCCTGAGTCACCTTGGGTGCTGGCTGGGGAGCAATCTTTGCATGGCTGCAGGTGTGATTTCCTGACGTTCTGTTTTCAGGAGTGTGAAAGTGATCCTTGCTGTGAACCAGGTACATGTCGGCTCCGATCCACTGCTGAATGTGCTTATGGAGACTGCTGTAAAAACTGTCGGGTAAGACTGAAACTTATTATTTGGGAGTGCACTTCACTGGTTTAGGAAAGGAGAGCGTTGCCCTTGTCAGTGCATATGTGTGAGCAGCAGCTCTCGCTGTGCTGGGGAGCATCATCCAACACCCACAGAGGGCAGCAGATCAACGCCTTTCTTGTTGAGGGCTCACAGTGGGCTGCGAGCACTGCTCTCTGCTTTGAGGTTTGTATATTCTGATGCAGTTTCTCCCTCAACTGTCTCTCCAGATCCTTCCTGGTGGAACTGAGTGTCGGGCGAGTAACAACGAGTGTGACCTTCCAGAGTACTGCAATGGCACATCCCAATTCTGCCAGCCTGACTTCACTGTTCAGAATGGCCACCCTTGCCACAATGAGGAAGCATACTGCTACAACGGCATCTGCCAGTACTACGATGCACAGTGCCAGGATATATTTGGCTCAAGTGAGGAAGAGCACAGTGTTACTGTTTTCCTAGCAGTTAAAAGAAAACACTAAGGTTATTTAAAATATCCAGTTGTTTTCCTGTAACAACACAAAGAATTTGGAACAGTGGCATTTATGGCTTTGCCTTCACATGTCTTTTGTTACAGTTAACGCTGTGCTGGTGATTCAAGTAGTAATTTTCTTGCATTGAGCATTACAGTACAGCTTCTGGCTTGTAGGGCTTGCAGAAATAACATCCAGTCTATTGTACCACTTGATAAGTGACTCTTTTATTACTTGGAACTTTGTAGTGCTGGCATTTTCACTCTTCATCATTTTGATCAAGCTCATAGGCTATCTGCTTTGCATGGAAATTGTTAGACATAGGATAATTGGGCTGGAGAATGGAAACGTGATGGTGTGAGATGTTTCTGTCTCTGGTTGACCTGGTTCCTCTGTCTGGGGGGGTGGGCTATTGTTTTCAGAAGCCAAAGCTGCCCCCAACATCTGTTTTGCTGAAGTGAATTCCAAGGGTGACAGATTTGGCAACTGTGGTTTCCATGGCCATGACTACAAGAAATGTTCCAGCTGGTGAGTTGAACCAAATGCATTGGAAAGTTCCTAAATGTATGACTGACATTTTACTTGGGTGCCATAGCATTAAATTGGGGTTTTATAGCAGAATCACTTGGGAGAGTAACATTATGCTATAATCTAACCTTAGTGGCAGTGCTTACATCATTCAGAAACCACCATGAGATAGCTTAGAAAAGATCTGTTCTAATCTAAATTCTGATGCTGTTAGCACGTAACGCAAAGCCCTCACACTTCTGCATTTGTAGGTTTTGTTGGCTTTTCTTTTAGTTTGTCTGGGTCCAACTCTTGCCCATAATATTTGAAATGAGTTTGAAAGTGCAGAAGGTTTTTCTGTAGCTGAGTTTGAAGCTGTTGCCTCAGGGTATCCTTGCCTGACACATTTAGATTTGGGGCTATGGCAGGGAGAGTTTGCACTACGTCTCCCATCACTGATTTCCTAAGCTCTTCACGTACAGGAAAAAGCATCACTACAGTATTTGTGTGTTGATGTTGTAGGAATGCCATGTGTGGGAAGCTGCAATGTGAAAATGTGGAAACTATGCCTGTTTTTGGAATTAAGCCTGCCATTATCTGGACTCCCAGTAATGGCACCACTTGTTGGGGTGTAGATTTCCAGCTGGGCTCTGATGTCCCTGATCCAGGAATGGTGAATGAAGGCACCAAATGTGGTAATGGAAAGGTAATTAACACATTAAAAGTGACTTTTGTAGAAGAGTTGTGTTCCTGTGGAGTTGAGGTTTAACGTGGAGGAGTATGTGACTTGTCAGAGAGAGCAGAGCAGCTGCAGAACCATCAGTGTGGGAACAGTGAGTGGGGAGAAGAAGGGGTATTTTGGTAAAAAGTCATCTTGTTTGGTTAGCGTGCATCTCTTAACTCCCCTAGGTCTGTAGGCACTTCCAGTGTGTGAGTGCTTCTGTTCTGAACTATGACTGTGATGTGGAAAAGCAGTGTCATGGACGTGGGGTAAGTGATACCTTACAAGTGAAACCTTCACTGTTTTGTTTTGTTTTGTTCCTGTGTTCTTTTAATTCTTTTGTGTTTTGTTTGCATGTAGGTGTGCAACAACAACCGGAACTGTCACTGTGAGCCAGGCTGGGCCCCTCCTTTCTGCAATACCAAAGGCTATGGAGGCAGTGTTGACAGTGGACCTCCCTATAATGGCAAGTAGTACAGAGGCAGCTCTGGGACTGTGGGTCTGTGTTGCTAGAGGAGGTGCAGGGCTGAGTGCAGAGCGCCTATTGCTTTGAAGCAGCTCGGTTCTGGTGGCTGAAGTGCTGGTGTGGGGCTCTTCACCAGGATTCACCTGCTAGCAATCCTGGCTAGGGTTTTGAGCTCAAGGTGTTGCACTTCTTTCTTTTGGGATGCTGGAGATCTTTAAAGAAACTGGCCTGTTTTAACTTTCTTCAGGTGATTTCTGCCACCTTGGACCAAGATCAAATTGGGCTTCTCTGTATCGAAGCTGGGTATTGAAGTCCTTTATAATCTTAGGTCCAAACAAAACGTGAAATTTGGCATAGGGTTCAAATTCATGGATGTCAACAGGCATCTTTGTAAGGATGGACTCCTAGCAGTGGTGGCAGAGATGGGTACTACCCTGTTCTGATATCTGCATGTGCACCTGCAGGACTGTCAGCTGGCCAACATGGGCGTGTTGACAAGTCACTATTTTATTAATGTTTATTATTTGAGTGCAGACAGCATGCTTCGTTTGGTAGTAAATACAAATGTAGTCCCTGCCCCAAACATCTTACGGTATAGAAGACAGATACACCATAAAGAAACGGGGAGAGACAGAGGTTTGTGACACTGCATTGTTTGCAGACTTTTTTGGTTTGCTTTTTTTTTTTTGGTGGAGGGAAAAGGTGGATGGGGAGGAAATTTTGTCTTTGTTTCATGCAACTTTTTCCCCTCCCAAGGAATAGGTGCTAGGTGAGTGTTTGACACAGCAAGCAGATGCTGTATCTGTGCACATGGAAGATGCCTGTATGGGTTTACGTGGGGAGAGTGGTGCCTGGGGCAGCACAATTCATGCAGAGGAGAGAACAAAGTGAAAGGTTGTGACGCTTACTTTTCTCACTGATAGTTTGAAGGTGAAAGAGGAGGCTTTAAGTTGGAGAAGACTTCTGCAGTGAGTTTGTGGAGCGTATAATGAAGGGACTGATGTAGCCTCCTAGAGGAATAGGGGGGCAGAATGAACCTGAAGACCCTTGTTCATGAGATGGTGTGGATTTTGAGGGAAGCTAGATACTGTATTGATGCAGTAACAGATGGGAGAGTCCCACCATAGTGAGAAGATCAGACCTAGAAAAACGTTTGTGCCTACATCTTGCAGCCTTAATAGATTCTTTAGATATTTCTGCCACAGAGAATGGAAGCTTGTTGTAGAACCAATCCTAATAAATGCTAAAAGACATGTGACGTTACCACCACTCAGTACTTTCTTCCTCTCCGTCCTTTTGTCCCCAACAGACAAAGACAACTCATTGAGAAATGGGCTGCTGGTATTTTTTTTCCTGGTCCTGCCGCTCCTGATAGCTGCTGCTTTGGCATTTGCAAGGAGAGACCGACTGAAACGATGGTTTAGAAGGTTAATGTCACGTTGTCATTCGTAAGTATAGTCCCCTCTTCACCTTCCCTTCTGCCCTTTTGAGGTAGTCCTTAGACATTTCTTTACATAAGCCATTGCTGAAGTATGGAGATGTATTCCAGTCCCAAGCTGTCAAGCAAAGACAGCTGCACCAAATGATGCATGTAAATTGCTCTGGGCAATGGCAGAAAAAATAGATCAGTTTTACATAGCGGGAGCAGAAAACTTTATTTTTACCTTTATGTTTGTTGTCATGTCTTTGGTGATGGGTTTTATGTTTTTTGGGTCCTATCTTTGGTGCAGAGGCAAAAATAAAGCTGTCATAGACCTAAACAGAAAAAGGATTATGTTGTTTCTTAGATATGTGGCAAATACCATCCTCCTGACATTTGGTATTTGCTAGGATGCTCTAAATCCATCTAGCAAGTGAGAAGCACTTGGATTCGTAGCCTACTCGGTCATCCTGTCAAGGTTATGTGCTCACCCAGGTAACATCTCTTGGATTTCAGGTCACTTCAGTCACCACCTCCTAGAACAGAAGCAGAACCAAGAGATTTCCCTCACAGAGGCGTTCCACATGGCATGCCTTACCCTTCAAGAGGTGTACCCATGGTAGGAATTACTTTTATTTGTCTCTGAAGTGACTGATGAGTACAGTTTATGTTGTTATTGTACTAGTAGAGGCTTCAAAGCTGTTGTGTTTTTTCACTTCTGTGAATAGGGTTTACTCTCTGTTAAGAGTGAAATAGAAGCAGTATTTCCTAAATGGGTTCAAAAGCTCCTCGGTATTCTTTCTACTGATGTGTTTAGAAGGAAATAATAACTGTCACTTCCAGGTCTGTTTGCAAGTGACCTCAGATACCACCTATATAATGAAACAAATTTAATTCTCTTAAGTGCAAATCTGTGAACGTTCTCATTCTGTTCTATCCATAGGACATGGAGCCAAATTCTTTTCCTGTGCCATCCTACCCCATTAACCAGCATCCTCAGCAGGCATACCACCAGTCCTACTACCCATCTCCACAGTATCAGGCCCTGCAGCCACAGAAGCTGCCTGCAAGGTTGGTTTGAGTTACTGCAAATAATGCAACCAATTGTCCTGATGTTTATGGCTTGTTGATACCTTCATCTTCGTGAGTATTAGGATATTTCATCAAATATTGTGAGCAGAACTGACCTTTTAGTGAAAGGAGTTTCTCCTTTGATTCACACTTTGGAATGAAAGCACATTTGCCCTTAGGATTCATTTTATGCTATAGGGTGCTCTGAGGGCAGCAGAATTTGACCATGGGGTGTTGGAATTGAGCCTGCACTGGGGCAGCTGAGTGTGCTGGAAGGGGAGAGTCTGTAACAAATGGGCTAGGGCAAAACAGGAGGAAGATAAGGCTGCTTTGCTGTGTGCATTCTGGGTGGTGTCAGTGCATTTTAGATGATATTATGTGAACTCACAGCAACTTGTCTGTCTTTACCATAGGCCACCTCCTCCCCAGCAGAAATGTGTACCTCAGAGACCTCCTCCATCACAGCAGAAATGTTTACCTCAGGGACGTTACTTTCCTTCTCGACCGGCACCTTTGCCCCCCAAATAGCTTTTGACTTCTTTGGGACCTTCACATGAGCTGACCTGTTCACTGAAGCAAAGCTGAAATTGCGTTTATCCTTCTTGCATCGAGTGGCCCATGGTAATCCCAGAAAGCCTTCCTTCTGCAGCCATGGATAAGGCAAAAGAGATATTGAAACGAGGAATGTAAACCTTCAAACAAATACCTCTACCAAAGCTACAGGAACACAAAACATCAAACCTGTTCTTAGATCTGAGTGTTGTGGCTCTGTATGCTGCAGCAGGGCTGTCCAGCTGGAAGTGCAGCAGTCTGCAGTTAAATAACCCTTTAAGTACAGCGCTCAGGAGTTGCTTTAGGTTTCCCCATTTCTGCAATGAGCCCTAAAAATGAAGTTATTTGTTGTCGTCTTTCTAAATGTCCAGTGAAGAGTTAAAGTAGTCCATACCGTGTTCAAATCAAGGAAATCTGGCTAATTAATGTAAACTTAGTTTGCATGGACTGGAAAGCGTTACCCATCTACACGTAAATGGCACAAGTGGAATAAGGTATCAGTGTACTTTATCAGAGAAAGAGAAATATATTCTAAACATGTTTATGCATGTATATATGTTTATTGATGTGTAATAATGCACTTAAATTCTTAATTTCATGCTGACTGACACTAAACTACGTGAACATTAAGTTTAATTTAATGATTTTAAGTTAGTTATTGTGAGTTGCTAAGTGAGAATCCTGTACTAACTTCCACTAATACCATAAATGGGTAAGGAAAACAAAGGTACGAGAAGACGTGGCCATTTTTTTGGTTAGAACAAATTGAGTTTTTAGCTCTGGGTTTTTAATTTGGGCCTAAAGACTCTGAAGAAATGCCTGCAGAACACTGAGAACCAAATAATGTGAATCTGCTGAGACCACCTGAGCTTCTCTGAGCACTTTAAGCAGGAGCCTGTTGACTAACGCAGCCTTGTCACCTAATCTTCAACCCTTGTTAGTGTCAGTCAGGATGCTTACATAGGCTTACTTGCAGCAGGTCGGGCTGCCATCGGTTTCTGTGCCACTGCTAAACCAGGTTTCATACAGTTCCCAAAAGAAGTGCTCAGCACTTGGGGTCACGGCCGTGCTGTGGGTAGAAACTGATGCTGGAGACAAATAGGAGAATTAAAATGGGGAAAACAACCCTGGAAGGTGTGCTTGGCTTTTTCACTTTGTGCTGGCCACTGAGTACAAACTTGCTCTGCAAAGATCCCCCATAGTATTGCCAAAAAAATTCTTATCTTCTGTATATACATATATAAATATATATAGAGAAAGAGTGTTTGCATTTGCAGTAATAAAATACTTGAACTCCTGTGGTTTCCCATAAACGTAGACTAAGATTTATAACACTATTAAAATACATCAGATGTCACCTAGGCTAGCAGCAGACTTGTCCGTGGGGGTCTTCTGTCTTTCCCAAGATGTTCCCATTGTGTCCCACTCGGGTCAGGCTCTGCCATTTCCTGGCTCTGCTTTGTGTTTGGCAGTGTGGGTTCCAAATTGGGGAACTCACATCGTAAAGTAATCCAGGATGTCCTTAATTGTACTTAAAGCTGTACGTGTGAACTAAAACTATGCTGAAAAACGGTGCCTTCTAATAAGTTTTTATACTTCATTGTGCATGTTAGCAATATTTACAGGGTGGTGGTGTAGGGCAATGAACGTGCAGTTTTTAGACGTGGTTTCTACGGAAAATGGCTCGGATTTTAAACGTGTTGAATATTGCAGATGACTACTGATTTCCTTTTATAAAGCATACGTTATCCCTGCCCCCATTTGGTTGGGGGGAGCATTCCCACTTACAGTGCTGCCCCAGGAGCAGCATCCCCCCATTCCCATGCGCTTCTGGGACGCAGTGCGTGTGTGTTTGTAGCACTCGGGTGCGACGGACTTGCTGTACCCAACCTTTGTAAGAGCAGCAAGCAATAAACACGCTGGTTTTGTACAAAAAACACCCTTTTGTCTTCTGCTGCTTTCCTGGGGCTGCATGTGGTCAGCCCTTTGGCCGTTGGGGCCGTTGCTGGTGGGGCTGTTCTGTTGGGGCCGTTACCGGCGGAGCTTTGCTGGTTGTTGCTGAGCAGGCAGCAGCATGGGGTCGTGCCTGGTGCTGTGGGCTGCTCTGCTGGCTGTGCTGTGTGAGTGCTCCCTGCAGAGCTTGTGGGGCCGTGGGGGGGCTGCTGGCTGTGATGCTGCTCTGCTGCTCTCTCCCCAGGTCGGCGAGCGTTGTCACAGATCACAACCCCACTGCAGCTGCCCCCCAGTGTGACAGGAGTGTCGGTATTCACACTCTTCCCTTCCTACCCATGCAGGGGTGGGTGGGTGCAGTGGCTGGGTGATGGGGTGATGTGCTGCTAGGTTCTGCCTCCCCCTCAGGGAGTGTCTGCTGGTCCGTTACCTGCTCTCTGTGCTTGCTGTTCTGCTTATAATTCTCCCCTTCTCTGCTTTTGTGCACTCCAAGGACACGCTGTCCTACATCCTCACGGTGGAGGGGAAGCCGTACACCATCCACCTCAAGAAGCAGTGAGTTGGACCTGCCCTGCTGTTCTGGCATGGGGAAATTCCCACCTGTGGGCATTGAAGCTGCCATTGCCCCACTGGGGTGGAAGGGGTAGGGGGGGTACTTGTGGCTACAGCCCCAATGGCAGCAGTTTGGGGACTGAAGGGAGTGTGGGATAATGCTTCAGTGTTTGACTTAACACTCTTCTTCTGCAGTCTCTTTATACCTGAGGATTTTAGGATTTATATGTCAGATGAGACAGGGTCCTCGATGTCTGATTCGACCCATATCAAGGTAAGCTTGGGTTGTTGTTATTTGGTGACCAGCACTTGAGACTCCCCAGCTCAGAAAGGGTTCCCTCTGCTTTGCCATAGGGCGACTGCTACTACCGTGGCTCCATCGAGGGCATCCCTGGTTCAGCAGTGACCCTCAGCACCTGTGCAGGGCTCAGGTATGGGCACAGAGCTCTCAGGTAGGAGGTAGCATGCCTGGCACTGCTGGTGGCACCGTGTCCCCCACAGGGGTCTGTTGCAATTCCACAACACCAGCTATGGGATCGAACCTCTGGGCTCCTCTCCCACCTTTGAGCATTTCGTTTATCGGCTGAGAAATGAGAACACAGCGGGGTTCCTGTTTGCTCAGAGCCGCCCCAGGGCTGCAGGAAGAGGGCTGCAGGAGGTGAGCGTGGGGCCGTGCCCTGTGGGGCTCTGTGCCTGGGCAGCCTGGATGGGCAGTGATGGCAGTGGCTTGCAATGAGCTGTCGCGTGGTCGTTGTGCTCCTGCCTCATCTAACAAGTGAGGAGCTGCTGAGCTGGAGTGGCTCTGTGCATTATTGAGATCTACGTAGCACAGCAGAGCTCAGGGACACAGTTCCTAGGATGTAGGAATACAGAGCATCCAGCTGTTCTCTTTTCAGCCACCATCGGATGCAGCACAGTTGCCCAAGTACATTGAGGTGTACGTAGTTCTGGACAAGGCTCTGGTAAGTCAGCAGCATCCGTTTCCTCCTTGTGTTTGCTTGATTGTGCCATTTCTAGCTTCCACTAATTGGTGGCTTCCCTTTGGGGTGGTATTTGTGCCGAGGGTTTTGCAGGAAGGGAAGGATGGACATTGGTAGCTCACATTTACGTGATGGGCATAGGGAATATTTTTATGTTGTCTTGTGCTGTCACAAGCCGTGCCTTGCCCACTTTCATGCCTCTTGTTGTTTTTCAGTACAACTATTTGGGCTCAGACCGGAATGCTGTGACACAGAAGATGATCCAGGTTTTCAATTTTGTGAACAGTGTAAGTTT
>JAOWBP010004587.1:2276218-2300605 GCA_028571105.1 Tragopan temminckii
TCCCCCTGACATCCAACCTCAATCTCCCCTCCCTCAACTTCAAACCATTTCCCCTTGTCCTGCAGTTATCTCCCCTTTCAAAGAGTTGATTCCCCTCTTGTTTGTAGGCTCCCTTTAGGTACTGAAAGCTGCAATGAGCTCACCCCACAGCCTTCAGCGCTCCACAGCAGTGGCAGTACCAGCAAAACGGCTCATCCTTTCTTTCAGCCACATCAGTGGGACAAAGGCCTTCAGCAGCTGCAGCACTGCAGACCTGGAGCAGTTCCTGCGACGCGATGCAAGGCGCTGCCTCCTGCACAGCCCTCAACTACGGGGCTCCTCCCCGCGCCGTGCACCCGTCTGCGGTAACGGGGTGGTGGAGCATGGAGAGCAGTGCGACTGCGGCAACGCCGAGGTGTGCACTGCGGCATCTCCATGCAGAGCTGTGTGTGTGTTGTCCATTCGGGGCGATGAGCTGTGAGAAACAGCAGTGCAAGGCTGTGCTCGGATCCCAGCACATCAGCAAGGCTTTGTGCACTCCGGCTTGATTTGCGTTGTGGGGGTGAAAAGGGGAGAAGGTCTGATGATGAGAAGTTCTGGAGGGGGGGGGAAGACAAAAATGTGGTGTAACGTGGTGCTGCTGTGTCCTCAGGCGTGCTCGAAGGATAAATGCTGCACTAAAGGATGCGTGTTTAAGCCAGGAGTGAAATGTTCCTCTGGGTTATGTTGTGAAGAATGTCAGGTAAGGCTCTGATCTTGTAACCATCATCGATCGTCGGAGAAATATCGTTTCTTAAGGATGGAGACAAACTGCTGCAGCGCAATTGAGGTGGTTCCTGGGTGGGGATTTCCAACTCAGCTCCCTTAAATCCTGGATGGAAGTTACTGGGGGAGGCTGCTGGGGGTGTGCAATGCCCCAAAGCCACGGGCTGCAGCGAGTGGTGTTCAATCCCAGTTCAAAGCTCCCAACACTCCGTGCCGTCCCCCCGCCGACGCTCAGTGCGATCTGCCCGAGTTCTGCAACGGCTCCTCCGCCTCCTGCCCCCCCGACGTCTACGTGCAGGATGGGCACAGCTGTGAGCACAGCACCGGCTACTGCTACCGGGGGCATTGCCAGTCTGCTGAGCTGCAGTGCCAGCGGCTCTATGGGAGAGGTAGTGGCACCCGGCGCGTTCCTTTTGGGGCCAGGACCCCCCCACACCTAGGAATGGGTCCCTTTAATCTAAAGAACTGATATATACTAAATGCAACACGTCTGTGTGACCCTCTGTTCTATTGCTTCCAAACCTCCAGGTGCAAAAAATGCTCCCTTGGCATGTTATGAAGAAATCAACAGTCATCAGGATAGGTTTGGGCACTGCGGTAATCGGCTGCTGGATGGATACCAGCCCTGCTCCTGGCTGTAGGTGTAACCCAGCGTCTTTGGTTGGTGCTTTCCTTTACTTCCCAAGCAACACTTAAACCCTGCTGCGGTGTGGCTGTGTTCTGCACACTGACTTTTCTTCCTAATGAATTTCTTAGGAATCTGGGCTGTGGAAAGCTCATCTGCACATACCCAAATCGAGTTCCCTTCACTAAATTAAAGGGTGCCATCATTTATGCTCAAGTGCAAGAACATCTGTGCGTGTCTTTTGATGTAACGCATGCACCCGCCGAGGCAGATCCTCTCCTGGTTAAGGATGGCACAAAATGTGGTCCTGGAAAGGTAAGAAATGTTTCCCAAGCATGGAAGTGATGTACCATTATCACAGGGTGTAACAGCTTTAGAAATAGCTGCTATTTTGCAGTATAATTTAAAGGTGGTCTCTGCTTATTGCCTGTGCCATTGGCTTCCTGATCGTCCCTTAGACCAAGGGATTTTTGTAGAGCAATGGCCACCTTGATGAAGCGAGATAGAAAAGTGCCCAGCAGGTTTTTTTTCCTATTGTACTTGCAGGTGTGTATGAATGGCACGTGCCACCCACACTCCATTCTGAACTACGACTGCAACGTAGAGAAAAAATGCCATGGGCATGGGGTAAGTGAGAGCAGTGCTGCTGGGGAGGTGGTGCTGTGCTGCTCAGTGCTGAAGAGGAGCGAAAGGTTATTTCCAGTTGTCTGGGACTTGGCCAAACCTGGGGGTCCTCATCCTCCAGAATCATCATGCAGCAGTGTGGGAGAAATTAAGCGAGACTGCTTAATGTCCTAAGACCAAAATTAAATGGGATGAGGGAACGTGGAGTATTTGCTCATCTAGATTAGAGGAAAACTGGAAACGGAGAGTTTTCTTTCCATTCTGGCATTTGCAGGTGTGCAATAACAAGAAAAACTGCCACTGCCACCCAGGCTGGAACCCACCCCACTGCAGGATGCGGGGATCTGCGCTGGGTGGCAGCACTGACAGCGGGCAGCGGCTGCGGGAAATGGAGAGTGAGTGCCCATAGAGGAGCCCCAAGCAGCCCCAGGGCTCTCAGCATCACCTGGGCTGCTGTTGGTTCTGTCCCCAGGCCATGCCCCAAAGGTCTCTCCGAAGGATAGGCTGAAAAACGCGCTGCTGCTGAGCTTCTGCCTCCTCATCCCCATCCTCATCTGCATCGTCATCCTGATTGTGAAGTGGAGCCAGCTGATGCGGCGCTGTGCCAGGAGTCAGATGGAAGCTGCTTAGTGAGTTAACGTTGGGTGGTTCCTGCAGCGGGTGAGAGGTGAGCAGGGATCGGTGGGAGCTCCTGGAAAAGCTGCTGAGATCCAGAGGACATATTCCATGACACCCAGCTGGCTGGCTGCATAAAAGGCCTGGGAGAAATTGCTGGTTCCAAGAGAAAGAAAATTGTAGAAGGGGAAAAGATGCAGGAGGAGCTACAGGTGTCACAACTGGAAAGCAACACACCTGTCATGCTGTGAAGTGAGAGAGACAACGTGAGAGAGCAGGGCCAGGACAGGGCAGGTATCTTTGATGCCCCTCAGGGCGTCACTGTGTGCTCCGTGACGGTGTCCCCAACCCAAAATAATAGGGCACAGATTTTGGGATGCACTCATTTTGGGAATGGAGATGCGATGGGGTCCGGCAGCCTGTCTGGCTGGAGGGGGGGTGAGATCAGGGACTGGACTGCGTTGAGCCCCACGTTTGTCCCTGCAGCTCCGCCGACGAGGAGACCAGCAGCATCGGGAGCAACGAGAGCAGCGGGAGCAGCCAGAGCAGCCGTGGGGGGATGGAGCCGGAGCCGGAGCGTGGCTCGGGGCAGTGCGCGGGGGAATCACGCGAGCAATAAAGACGTTGAAACAACCGGCAGCCGTTGGGGCGATGCAGGCGGCTCTGGGGCTGGCGGTTCTGCTGGCGGTGCTGCTGGGAGGAGCGGCCCAGGGGCGGCCTCGCGTCCGAACCTTCACCATCCCCATCGCTGGCCGTCTCCGCACCGTACGGCTGCGGCAGCAGTAAGTGGGGACGGCGGCAGCGAACGGGGGAGGCCCCGACGGGGAGCGGAGCGGAGCGGCACCGCGGAGAGTCCGTCTGTTCTGTGCGCAGAGTTTTTCTGCCCGAGGAGGTCCGGATTTACACCGACGGCCGCGGCGGAGGCGCGCAGTCCGAACTCGCGCATCTGGAGGTAACGGTGCGGCCGTGCGCTGCGCCCGACGGCTCTGGGTAGGGCCGGAGGGGACACCCGGAGTAGCAACGGTGCAGTTTCCCTTCTGCGCGGATTCTCTTTGGGCCTCTTGCTTTCTTTGGGATGCTGTTCCGCCCCGGGGGAGCGCACGCACCTCAGTTGGCGGTGCGCTGAGGCCGGGATGGGCGGACACCAAATGCCGTCGGTTCGGTTCTCGTTCCGCGGAACCTCCGGGGATGGGACGGGACCACAGGCGGTAGTGCTCAGCTCCGGTATCCGGCGCTGTCTCTGCTCCCTGCTGCTCCCCACACAGCAGGCACCGCGCTGATGGTGCGGCTTCACTGCTTCCAGCGCGACTGCTTCTATGAGGGCTACGTGGAGGGTTTCCCAGGGTCACTCGTGGCACTCAGCACCTGCTCCGGGCTCAGGTAAGCTGCCCGCCCTGCTGTGACAGCAGGAGCACAAGCAAGGGGACCGGGAGTGCTGCAGCAGAGCCATTCCTGCCCTGCGCCTTCACCCCGCAGTGGGATCCTGCAGCTCGCCAACGCCAGCTATGGGATCAAGCCTCTGGAGGCTGCATCTGGGTACCAGCACCTCGTTTATCAGATGGAGGGAGAGAACGTGGGCACGCAGCTGCTGGGAGGAAGCAGCTCCCTCGCCTGGGCTGCAGAGGTGTCCCTCCAGCCATGGGATGGAGCGGTGAGCACAGCTCCGGGCGGTTTGCTTCAGTGAAGCGGTGCCATAGACCTGGGAGATCTCCAGTTCTGGGTGTTGTTCCTGCATTTGTTCAGTACCTCAGATGCTAGTGACCCCCTGTTAATATGTGTATGGGGATTTTTGTTGCTGTTTAATTTGTTTTGTTCTTCTCAAGGCGAAGGAAGCTGTTCCTAGGTTCCCTCGGTATCTGGAGATGCATGTCATTCTGGACAAAGCCCTGGTGAGTTTGCATCTTCTCCATCTTAAATTGTTTTCCCTAGGAAAAACCTTCACAGAACATCAGGGGAAATGTGCAGAGGGCTTGGCAGGCCCCATGAGGTGGGAAGCAGCTCCCTTGGGCATGGAAAATGACATGGAATAGCAGGGGCTGCAATGGGAGAGCTGCCCAAGGTGGGGGCAATGCGTGGTGGCAGCTCTATGGGCAGACCCTGCACGGGGTGCTCCTGTGCTCTGCAATCTGTCATCTTTCAGTACGACTACATGGGAGCAGACAAATACGTGGTGACAACAAAGATCGTGCAGCTTTTCAGCTACGTGAACAGCGTGAGTGCTTTCAGTTGGGTGGGAAAAGTGCTGCAGTGGGATGGAAAAGGCACCGCACCAAAAGAGAGTGGGGAGCAAAGGTGCCTCGACCAGCCACGGTGTCTGCCTCTTTCCAGATGTTCACTCGCCTCAACCTGACCATAGTGCTGACTTCCCTGGAGCTCTGGACAGAAAAGAACAAGATCCCAACCACAGGAGCTGCTGAGGAGTTACTGCAGAGATTTCTGCAGTGGGAAAGCACACATCGTACCTTGCGGCTGCAGGACATAAGATTCCTGTTTGTGTAAGGAGGGGATGGATGGCGTGGGAATGACAGGAACAGGAGTGTTGGCATAGTGCAGAGCAGCACTATAGGGCTCGGTCTGTGCTGTCCTCAGCTACAGGGAGCAGTCCCATTCCATTGGAGCATCCTCTGCAAGGAAGCTGTGCCTCAAGGACCGCGCTGGAGGAGTAGCTTTGGTAGGGAGCCGTGTGTCCATGCGGGTGGCCCTGTGCCTGGGTACAGCATCGGGCTGTGCCCACCCGGAGGGTGAGGGCTGCTGGCAGCAGGGATTGCCCTGCTGTGTGCTGAGCTGTGGTGTGGGGGGGTTGGGGCTGGCAGTGCCCCACAGCTGCACTGCCCTCGCAGTACCCTCGTGCCACATCGCTGGAGGTGTTTGCAGTGGCTGTGGCCCAGCTGCTTGGGCTCATTCTGGGGATGAGCTACGATGACCCCGGGAGCTGTGGCTGTGTGGGAGCCACCTGCATCATGCAGAGCAGTGCAGCGTAAGGCTCCTGTCCTCCTAGTGTGTCTTGTGCTGATGGGAAGGCTGTGGAGCCCTGGCACACAGACCTCACCCTCTGCTTACAGTCACTCAGCTGGCACCAAAGTGTTCAGCAACTGCAGCATAAGAGACTTTGAGCGTTTTCTCACCTCTGGAGAAGGGCAGTGCCTCCTGAACAAGGCATCTGTGAACGTGTCCTACAAAGCTCCCGTGTGTGGCAACAAAGTGGTGGAGCTGGGAGAGGCCTGTGACTGCGGGTCAGCAGAGGTGGGTGATAAGCTCAGGTGGGAGCCCAGGGCTGTGCCTGGGGAAGAGCCATGCCAGGAACCCTTGGAGCTGTGTTCATATATATCCCCATGGGAGCAGCATGAGCTCTCCTGGCTGTCTGTGCTCATTGCTTCCAGGAGTGCCGGCGTGATCCGTGCTGCACTGTGGGCTGTAAGACAAGGAAAGGGGTGCAGTGCCTGTCGGGGCCGTGCTGCTCCAGGTGCAGGGTGAGCCGTGCTGCAGTGGTGTTGCATTGCTTGTTTGCAAGACCCGTGTGCAGAGCGTCGTAACAGGACTCCGTGCTGCTGTCTGTGAGTGTGCACTGCGCAAAGCTCCTCTCGTTCTGCCTCTTTCCACCAGTTTATGAAAAAAGGAACCCTGTGCAGAACTAGTTCTGAGGATGAATGCGAGCTGAAGGAGTATTGCAATGGCACCTCTGGGGCGTGTGCACCCAACCTGTGGGTCATGGATGGGCATCCCTGCAGGCAGAACACTGCCTTCTGCTACAGGGGAGTGTGCCAGACCGCCGACAAGCAGTGCCAGGAGATCTTTGGCAAAGGTGGGGCAGCATGCTGCTGGGGGAGCTGTTCTGCAGGGGGTATAGAGGGCCAAGAATCAAAACCAGTGGGTGCAGCACGTGGCCCCAGCTGCGAGGTGGGGTGAGGCTTTCTGACGGTCCATAAGCGATGCTATGTGTTTGCAGATGCCAAAAACGGACCCTTGGCCTGCTATGAGGAAGTCAATGGCCAAAGGGACAGAATGGGGCACTGCGGCTCTGATCACAGTGGTTACCACAGCTGTGCCTGGAGGTGAGGGCTGTGGAAATGCCTCTCTCCCATGGCTGTGCTGAGCCCTCCCGTGTCAGAGAGTGACACGGAGAGGAGCAGAAGGGTGAGGGTGGTTTGCAAAGCCCTGTGCTCCCCGTGCCTGCAGTGATCTCCGCTGTGGGAAGCTCATCTGTGAGTACCCGGGCACTGTGCCCTTCACCAAGGAGAGGGCTGCAGTGGTTTACGTGCGGGTGCAGAACGTGCTGTGTGTCACGCTGGACTACATGCAGCCTCGCACAGAGAGGGACCCCATGCTGGTGAGGGATGGCAGCGTTTGTGACGACCGTAAGGTGAGCAGTGCTGAGGTGTGGGGTGGCTTTTGTGAAAAGGAGGAGCTGTTGGAAGCATTTCTGCAGCAGTGGAGACCCAGGGGCAGTGGCTTTTCCATTGGTTGGATCCCAAAGAAGATGAGATTCATAGTATGAATGGGGTGAAGCAGGAGGTGGGTGTTGGTGTCCATCGTGTGCTGTGTGTTTGTGCTTTAGGTCTGCATGGAACAGAAGTGTGTGTCTGCTGCTGTCTTGAACTACAGTTGTGACATAAGGAGAAAATGCCACGGTCACGGTGTAAGTGACGGCGCTCCGCGTCCTTGGTTTTGGAACCACTGCACTCTCTGCAGCTGGCAGATGTGAGGATGCGTTCACGGTCAGCTGATGGAAATCATTTCTCTTCCTCTGTCACGCAGGTGTGTGACAGCAAAGGGGATTGCCATTGTGATGTTGGCTGGAAGCCCCCGGATTGCCAGGAGAAAGCAGAGTCACAGGCAGGGAGCAGTGAGCGTGGCGGTGAGCAGGGAGGGCTGTGAGTGCAGGAGGAGCTGCTCCAGGGCTCTGCTGTTTCCCCTCTGGCTGCTGTGGGCTGAAGGAGTCGTGCCTTTCAGAACCCTGGAAGAAGAGCTCGCTGAAGACATGGCAGCTTCTCACCTTGTGTCTCAGTGTGCCCGTCCTCATTGGGCTCATCTTCGTGGTGATAAAGGGAAAGGAGCTGAGGCAGTGTCTGTCCACGGAGCAGCCACAAGAAGAGAAGTGAGCCTGCTCCCCTCCATGGGGTGCGGGTGGCAAGAGGGGCAGAGCCCAGAGCTTGCCATCTGCATGGCGAGGGGAAGGCGGTGCTGTTTGGCACTTACAGGAACCCCCTTCTGTTCCCACTCTGTAGGTTTGAGGAAAGCACTGACGAGGAAAAGAGCACAGCGGATGCATAGCAGCATAGCTGGAAAGGCCTTTAAGGATATTGCCGAATTCATGGGTGTTTGTGATGATCTTGTGAATGGAGGCGGCAGCAGCAGCAGCATGGACCCCTGGGCAGGGGGCTGGAGTCTGTCTGAGGGACACTGAAAGGCTGTGTCCTTTGTATTGTGTCCTTGCGTGTGTTGTTCAATAAAAGGTGTTTCTGGTGCCTGAGGTCTGTGATCCCTGCAGGGCAGGGCAGGGTGCAGGTGCTCCCTTCGTATATTACTTCTGCTCTCATCCCCCCCGGAGCTGTTGCCATGGGAAGAGCATGCCATCCACTAATGCACATTTAATCCATCATTACAGCCTTGTGCTTTGACAGCGGGAATTTAATGACAACCTCAGCTCGTGTTCAGCCATTAAGAAGTTAGCTGGAAATGCAGATTAATCCTCAACTGACATGAAATGTGACTCTGGGAGCTTTGCTCCCTGCTATGCAGCACTTACTGCATGGCAGCAGCTTCAGCTGTGGCTCCCCTTAATTTACCTTGGCTGCACTGAGGCTGTGATGAGCACGTAAATCAGCAGCACTGTGCAAACCCAGGGCTGAGGACTCGGTTGGTGCACACACCACTCCCCCAGGCACAAAATCCCCAGTCCTGTGGGGAGGACACCATTGAAGTGCCATGCTGGAGCTCCTCCCCGTGTCCCCATACTGGGGGCACAGCTCACAGCCCCATCCCCAATCCTGCTGCAGGGGCTGGAGCTCAGCGTTTGCTTATCAGCAACCTTTACTCGCGTTTGCTCAGCCCCTCCAGCCACGGGCACCCCCCCAGGACAAGGTTCGGGGCTGGCTCAGCACAAAGCAGGGCAGCACAGCGTGTCCTAGCTGGGATGGAGGCCGGGGACGGGAAGGAGGAGAGCCCACAGCCCATGGCACTGAGCCGCTTCCAGCTCTCCGAGGAGTATGGCTTCCTTCTGCCCAACCCTCTGGTAGGACACGGCCGTGCCCTCGGGTCTGCGTGCTAAAGAGAGTTGGGGCAGATAAAAGCAAAGGCAGATATCGGGGTTGGTGAGCGCTGTGCTGGTTGGGTTGCCACTTAGCAGTGCTTTACAGTAGTTGATAGAAGCAATGAGGAACGCATGCGAGACTTTGGCTTAGGCAGATTCATAGGATAAATTCCTCACTTTAAAAATGATTACGCCGGGCTGCAGCAAAAGGCACAGGGGAGAGGAGCAGGAGCTTTGCAATTCAGATAGTGGCTGTGGATTTACGAGGAGGGAATTTAGATGGCAAATCTCCTGCGCTACAAGCGGTGCCATTTGTCACCAGGCGCAGTTTGCAGCAGGAGCTCTCAGGGACAGGCAGACAGTTGTTTATCGGCCATTAGTTCACAATCACACGGGCTGGTATTACAAGTGGAGGAACCAGACACGAGCCATTAGCTGCAATCTGAGGGCTGGACGGGTGCTCCCGTCCCTGGCCACAGAACCTTTCTCCTGTGCACACCTGGCACTGCCATTGTGCTGCCTTTCCCCAACCTGCAGCTGCTTTGCACTGCAGCCCAACCAGGATGAAGCAGCTGTGTCCAGGTGTAGACCTGCAATGACCAAAGTCCTTGCCCAGTACTGTGCTTATCTCCCAGCCCTCTGTGCCCTGAGCAGGATCGAGTTCTCAGCCTCAGAATGGACCTGTGTATCTCGCTGGTCCCCAGCATGCGATGTGCTGATGCTCTCCCTCCTGCCATCTCCCCAGACAGAGCTGCCACCTTCCTACAGCCCTTGGATGGACATTGCCCATGAGCTGCCCCAGCTGATCGCCAGCCACCAGCTCCGTGCACGCATCCACCAGGTACATGTCACTGCATGTGGCTTTGGAGTGCTCTTAAACTTCAATCTGACGCAGCTGGGTCTGCAAAGGTCCGTGCAAAACAAACCAATAGTGCTCGGACTGGGTCAGGTTAGCACCAGTCACTTTTGTGCCTGCAAAAGCAAAGCCTTAATTTGGCATACAGCTAACTCATCGCACAGCTGCTGAGACACCTCACGGTGCAGGGCAGTGAGATCCCAAGGGTTACCAGGGTTCATCCCATGCAACCCAACCAGTTCCATCCACAGCAAACCCTGAAGGGGTGGGAGGGAAAGAACGGATGTCCACAGGGAGAGCACAGGGCTGGGATGTGCAAGGGGAGGTGCCAGGAGGGCACTGGTGGGCTGGGAGCACACAGGGCACATGTGCTGCCTATTGCTCATGAGGGTCTCTCTGTCAGATGCCACAACTGAACACTCAACACCTCCAAGGACGAGAGGAGCTGCATTTGGCCCACCTGGTGCTCAGCTTCCTCACCATGGGCTACGTCTGGCAGGAGGGCGAGGAGGGCACCATGAAGGTAACATCAGCCCCTGCTCTGGGGGCCACAGCTGTCCTGCAGGGGTGATGCCAGAGCTGATACGAAGCCCCGTGCTGTGCTCTGTGCCCCCCCAGGTGCTGCCCCGCAACCTGGCCGTCCCCTTCTGGGAGGTGTCACAGGCCCTGGGGCTGCCCCCCATCCTCACCCATGCAGACTTCGTCCTGGCCAACTGGAGAAGGAAGGATCCCAGCGGGTAACCAGGCGAGCGCGGCTCCTGTCCAGCACAGAGCTCCCATCACAGCCAGAACCATTTGGAACCACCACAGCCTGGGGCTGACCCATGGCTGAGAGCCAGGGAAGGGTTTTGCCCCATGGTACATGTGGGGGCAAGTGGCCAAAGGCTGGAACCTCCCACTGGCAAGCAACCCTGTTTGCATCCTATGCAGCACAGCCCACTGCTAGAACCGTTTATAACATCTCTCTCTCTCTCTGCTTCTCCCCCTTTTCATGTCTATTTGCTGTTGATGCTCCAAATGCCTCCAGGCCTCTGAAAATTGAGTAAGTATTTAAGATGCTTATTTATTTTCTAACAGCATTAGTTTTGTTTGAATTGGCATAGTGCTCCCACACTGCAGGGCTCTGCTGGGTTAAACCTCTCTCTCCCAGTACACAGCAGAAACAATTCAGTCCTTGGCACACAGACACCACTGCAACAGCAGCAATGCAGCATGGCAGAACAGCTGTTCCAACCTCTGCAGAGCAGTGCTACCAGGAAAGGGTTTAGGAGGCAGAGCAGAGCATATCTCTGCTTACCTGTGCTTGAGGAGTGGGACATTTTGCACCTGGAAGGTTTTTTTCCCAAGGACTGAGCTATGCTCTGGCCCAGCATTGGAGCAGGCAGCTGCACACTGAGTCCTGTGCAGATCCTCCAAACCACTCACCCATTTCTGGGATGCAGCAGAGCATCGGTGCTCAGTGCAAACTGCTGCAGCAGAGCTCGGCCCCTGAGCACACCACACATGTGGTGTCAGGGCTGGGGACAGGCTGGGACACAGGGAAACAGCTGCTGGCTGCCCTGCAGGAACCTGGAGCCCATCATATCACTGCCTGGAGGAGAGAGCCTGCACGGATTCATCCTCGTCACACTCCTGGTGGAGAAAGCAGCCGTGCCTGGCATCAAGGTAGGGTGCTGCAAGCCCCACAGCCACCTGACCCCACAAATATTCAGGGCACATCTTAGCCCATCACTTCATGCTCTCCTTCTCTGCTCCTTGCAGGCCACCATTCAGGCCATTCACGCCCTCCAACACCTTGATGACGAGCGCCTGCACCGAGCCCTGCAGGGGCTGGCAGCAGCCATTGGAGACATGGACAAGGCCCTGCAGCAGATGCACGGTACTAGGAATGGGTGCACAGTAACAGCAGCCTGCACCCTCAGGGCTCACTGGATGCACGGTGTAAACGCACTGTGCCTTAGAGCACCTCACCAAGCCCTGCTCTGAGGGCAGAGCGGGGTCCCCTCTGCTCAGGGAGCCCATGGGAAGCATTGCTGCAGGTGCATTTTCCCCCACAGTAACACCTCTGGTCTAATTTCCACCTAGATTACGTGGATCCAGCAGTATTTTACACCGTGATCAGGATCTTCCTCTCCGGGTAAGTGAGGTGCATTTCCCTCCACCCACATCACCTGCTCAGGGCAGCAGAGCACAGCGCCATGGATTTGCTGTCCCTCAGCTCCTCGCAGGGCTGCCAGCATCACAATCCACTCTGCTCTTGGCCTTCTCAGAAGGTTTCTATTTTTATTTCTGTTCAGCATTTCTCAGCATTCCGAAGTCGAAAGGCTCCATGCATCCTGATGATGTTTCTTTCATTTTTTATTTTTTAATCCGAGCTGACCTTGTCTCGATGGTCATCGGCCTGGAAAAACATGGCTTTGAATTCCCTTCTGCTTATAAGTACTTCCCACTAGTAAAGGTTACTATAAATACATTCCTGGGAGAACTAAAAATATTAAGGTATTCGATAATGAATCTATTTTCTCTGCAATTCGAGCAAAATCTGCTCCCGCAGTCAAACAGCTCCAGCAGCCAACACTGAAAGCTCCATGAAACGGTGCATTCTTCAGGAGGTCAGGAGATATTTTTGTGCCAGGCACATTACGGCTCTGAAATTATAACTCCTCTTTCCATTCGTAGGAGAGCATTTATCCATTTTTGCACAAGCAGGGTGACACGGCTGTGAGTTAATGGTGTGCAGAGGGGGAGGCAGCAGAGCAGCCCAGTTCCCGGCCTTGCTGGGGATGAGCATCTTTCATGAGAGGGAGGAAATCACACTCTGGGCTTGCTCTCTGCTGAAATAAAGGCAGTGGATGAGGATGCAGCCCCGGGGTTCGTAACAATACACACCATTATGGTTTTCTCCCTGCACCGTGACCTTGCTTATTCCCAAATTTATCTCACGTTTGAGGACAGCTCTCAGGGCGCAGTGATGCACGGCTGGGGGCAGGAAGGCAGCACTCCATCTACCAGCCCAGGGTCACTCCTGCACTGGCTGTGCTGACCTGTCCATGTCTGTGTAGCTGGCGGGACAACGCGGCCATGCCCCACGGGCTGCTCTACGAAGGCGTCTCCGAGCAACCCATGGCATTCTCAGGAGGCAGCGCAGCACAGAGCTCCGTGCTCCACGCCTTCGATGAGCTCCTGGGGATTCAACACAGCCAGCAGAGCAGTAAGTCCAACACTTCTCCCTTTTATCAGGCACTGAACCAACCCACTGCACTGCCCGTCGCGCAGCTCCCATTGCGCCTACAGCAGTTACAGCAGCCCACCTTGCCCTCCAAAACCCTTCCGCTGCCTCTGGCTGTCCCCAGTACATAATATGAGGAAGTCCATAAACCAGGCTCTGGCACACTTCCGTGCTGCTATAAATTCCCGGAGGAACAGACTTTGTTTTTTGCACGTCAGCTCTTTGCTGAGGTTATATATGGGTACAGAGCTGAGGAGAGGAGCACGCCAGCACCCTGCCAGTAACTGAGCTCATCCATTCACATCGCTCTGCCCACAACAGAATGTGTTTATCAGAAATTAGCAAAGCCAGCCTAATAGCAAATAATACATAAATGCCGGGAGCAAAGGCTAAAACCTGCCTTTTAGGGTTAAAGCCAATGCTAATGAAGCACTGACCTAATAAGGGTTTGCTTCTCAATTAATTTAATGCACTCGGAAAGAGCTGAGGACAAGAGGCTGTGCAGGGACCTTGCTGGAACAGCAGAACTCAGTGCCGGGGGCAGAGGGGAAAAGCCAGCAGGAGGCTGGTTTGGGGGTTTTGGGGTACCCCACAGACCCTGTACAGCTGTGGAGCCCAGCACAGCCCTTCAGCAAGGCTCAGCCCCTGTGCTCAGGGATCCAAAAGGTGAAACCTTTTCCATAGGCATCCAGGAGAAGGAGGAGAGGGCAGGGGCAGTGCCAGCAAATGTCATGTGGGAACTTCTTGGAGAGCATATGCATTGAACTGTGGACAGGGACCCAACCTTCTGCATCTCCTCTTTCCTTGGATTTACATCACACCAACTCTTAAAGGTTCTCCAGTGGTTTAACATTAACTTTTTTTCCCCCCCTAAGAGCATAGGCAGGCCTTCCAAGGGCAAACAAGAAGGGGAAAGCAATCTAGTATTTCTACCTACAGAAATGCCTCTTCTCATTTCTCCCAATGTCTCTGCTGGTGTTTTGCAGCCACGTTTCTGCACAGGATGAGGGACTACATGCCCCCTCCCCACCGTGCCTTCATCAGGGACATCAGCCAGGCTCCCTCCCTGCGGCAGCACATCCTCAGCTCTGCAGACCTGCAGCTCCGCGAGGCGTTCAACCACTGCATCACTGCACTGGTAGACTTCAGGTCCCACCACATCGCCATCGTCACCAAGTACATCGCTGTAGCCAAGGCCAGGGCAGGGCAGGAGAAGGCTGGTTCCATTGGCAAGCCCCCAGCTGCACTGGAGGCCAAGGGGACCGGTGGGTCACACATCTTCACCTTCCTGAAGAGCGTCAGGGACAGCACCAGAGAGGGGCTGATCAGTGCCTGATGCCTGGCACGGTGCTTGCTGCACCTTCCTGCTTGCGCAGGTCTCAGCTCACTCCTCCCCACTGCCAGCCCCACAGCATCCTTGCCTGCCCTGCAGTATCTCTTCAGGATTTCATGATTCCATGCTGCTCTGAACACGAGCCTGCCTGAGGGAGGAGAGCGCTGCCATCCATCACCCCAAAGCACACGGGGAGCACCATCCCAAGGCACCAGCAGGATTGTGCCACTCTGTGACACTGGGACTCTGCTGCAGGAATAACGCAGCCTAATAAAGCTGCAGCTCCTAGGTACGAACCGTGCTGCTGAGCTCGTTACAGGGGCAGTTCCCAGGTGTTCATCTGCCCTAGAGCTCCCCAGAAACCCAAACGTGCTCCCCCGGCTGAGAGCCGGCTGCCATCACGAGGTGGCAGCAGAAAGCTGCTTTTCTCCCGGTGCTGTGCAGCTGCCTGGGTGCGAGCTGCCAACAGCATCACTGGTAGCCCAGGAAAGGTGGGGGGTGGGGAGAGAGCAGATAAAACATTAGTTTGCACTTCGGGAGTGCTGACTGCGCCAGCGGATTGCAGGACAGCGTTTCCCACCGTGACCCAAAGCCTCTGACACCCAGACCTGGCATCTTTTGGGCACAGACCCTCCTGCCTGCACAGCAGCAGAGCACAGCATTGCTGGGACAGGGCACCATTATGAGCCCAGGGGGTCCCAGCAGCCACGAGTCACAGGCAGCTGCAGGTCACCAGGAGTGAGATACAGTGATTCTTGTGGCCCTTTCCAACCCAGGATACTCCATGGCTCCATAATGCCTGGGCTGGAAGCTGTCCAGACCACGAATAGGGCTCTAATTGCCTTGCATTTCATTATTACTTCTGTGTCAGACAGTTTTGCTTACTGCAATGCCTGCTTCCAGGCTGAATAACAGGCAGAAATCCTAAACAGACATTGCAGCCACAGCCGGACCACGATTACTCACAGGGTGTCTGCTGGCAGGCACTGACTGCCCTGTCACTGCAATGCTCCAATCATCCAGAGCCAGCTGGGATGGGGAGAGCAGAATGGGCCCCCTGGGGCTGCCCACAGAGCTGCAGCCCTGTATGTCTGCAGGGATTCTCAGCTATGCCCTGTGCACCTCTTCCCCAACTCAGGCTACAGGATGAGGACACGCAGCCACATCAGTGCCAAGATGGCTAGGAAAGCTTTTTCCACAATGCCTGCTGTTCAGCTGGCCTGGCTTCACCGAGAGTACCCCCAGATTCCCCAGTATCTCAGGGGAAAATCAGGCCATGCACATCCATGCTTTGTCTGCCTGGGTCTGCTGGCACAGCCACCAGAGACAGATTTCACACCCAATCAGTGTCTCAGTGCAAAAATAGCGCTGGCAGTGCCACTTCTCCTGCACTATCAGAAAAAAGTCAAGGTCCTTTGAAATGAGGTTTCATTCCCATAAGGGCAACAAAAAGCTCAGCACGCTGTAGCTTGAATTGTTAAAGCTCCTTGCTAAATTTTATTTGGTGCCCTCTTTTGAAAGGCAGTCTTAAAACTGGAGCTTAGGAGGAAATATCATCAGTAAACAACCTATAGGAGCATGGCAGCACCTCTAAATCTTTATCTGGCAGCCCTCGTTCCACTCCATCTTCGTTCCTGAATAGCTGCTGCATATTTTATATAGGAGATATTTCATACTGATGATTGTCTTGGGCTATTACACTTCAGACCATTTCAGGCAAACAGCAAACTAAAGTGGGGGAAAAGCCACTCTGAATGCAAAATGTGATGAGGGCTCTCACAGTGAAATGGGACAGGGGAGCCAGAGGGGACATGGGACCCCCCTGCATGGCCCTCAGCTCCAGCAGTACTGCTTGGGGATGAGAAAAGGTAGAGACAACTCACAGCTTTTCCAGGTGGACAAAGGAAGGGCTCATTGTACCTGTAATGCTAAAACACGATAGAAAGTACAGCAATAACAGCAGAGTGGCAAAGTCTTTGGCTGCAGTAGATGAAGACAAGCCCAGATGCAGCAGCCATGGGTGTAGAAATGAAGAAAAAGAGCTGCTTACCTTCAGAAGGCCACAGGCAGGCAGGGATCTCTAGTGAGAAACCCTTACCTCCACTGCCAACCTTTAAATGAGGGCTGGGAAGGGGAGGATCCTGGCTCCAGCTCTTCTGGTCACTCGGGTGCATTGCTTACACCTGAGCTCCCCTGGGTTGGCCCTGCCTTCCCACCAGGTGCTCCATCACTGCTTCACGCCATGATTTAGCATTGCCATTCCAGTACCCACCTGCAGTTTATGGAATGCTGTGTGAGAGCAGCGTAGTGTCAACGCTGGCACCGATCAGACCTGCTCTGTGCAGTGGGTGTGTGCAGATCCTGCAATGTTCAGCCCTTCCTGTCTGCTCCTGGCAGCTGGGATGGCTGCTGTGCCAGAGCTTTGATTCCTCTCTGTTTCCAAACCGCTGCTGTCTACTATTGATCACAAGGCACAGACATCTGAGGTCTCAGGTGCATTACAACGGGAAGCAGGCTGCATTTCAATAATTCAGTGGGCTCTCTGCCTAAAGACGTTGTGATGAGTTTGAAAACAGCACAGTGCTTCACACTCGTCGTACAGGAGCATAGCAAATTTGGGTGAGTGGAGCATGGTGCATTGGCACAGGAAGTAGCTGTTTGTTGGGCTACACTCAGCTTCATGCCTTCTCCTGCATCCCCCATGGCTGGGGGAGTTCCTGCCATGCAAGCCCAGCGCAGCAGCAGTGCCATAGAGCTCAGCCACAACCACTGCGGTGGCTGCAGACCCAAATTAGTGCTGCCCACACAGCAACCTGCCTTATCAGTACAAACAGAGGTGCTGCACACGATTCTATGGTGAGCCTGCAGCACAGGAGCCACCCAGCACCATGGTTCAGCAGAGCATGGTGCAACACAGCATGCTGTGGCATAGGATGGCATAGCAGAATAGCACAGCATGGCACAGCACAACATGGCACAGCACAGCATGGTGCAGCACAGCACAGTACAGCACCACAGTGCAGCACAGTATGGTGTGGCACAGCATGGCAAAGCACAGCATGGCCCAGCACAGCATGGCACGGCTCAGCAAAGCTTGGCACAGCACAGCATAGTGCAGCAGCACAGCATGGCACAGCACAGCATGGCACAGCACAGCTCCAGGTGTTTCCCAGCTTTCATAAAACCTGTGCAAGAGCCCCTGAGCTGCTTTCCCTTTAGAAGCCACAACCAGCTCTGCTCCACGGCACCCACATCACACGGCACACAGAGCCCAGGATTCTGTCTCTTGCTACAGCTTTTGTCCCTGTGAACATTTGAAATCGAACAAGAATATAAACATTTGGATTCCAGACACTTCTCAGCCCTCACCTTATTTATCATACTTGGCTCTGCTCCTGGAGTCAGGGCCAGAAGAGGCTCTGAACATTTTGAGTTATTTAATATGCTGCACATAGATCAATCTTGCTCTCCCCTCTAGCCACAGGTTTCCCTTTGTGGTTTGCTGCACAGTTATTATGTCCATCAATATCTAAGTAATTAAAATTCACCATTATGCAGGTTCTGGCTGCCTTATGAGCTTCTCATAAGCTATAAAACATTTCATGGTCAACTTTCCTTAAGTGCCCAGGAGGTCTGTAGCACCATCGCAGATTCCCTCGGCTGCTGCCATTATCCTGAAGGTCCCATGCACAACCGCCCTGCTGGAAAAGCAGTGAGCCCCTACACCTCCTGCAGCTGTCCTTGCACCACCCTGTGATTTGTGCCAGAGGAGAAAACTGGGAGACAAGTACTTGTCTTTCTCCTGCGTGGCTCAGCTGCTGGTCTCCTAGGAATTTATCAGTAACAACCAAGTTTGCTTTGCAGTTTCCACTTGGAAGGAACAAAAGGACATGGGATATAAGTGCCATAACCTCTTTGGCACCACTGCTTGCTTGAGACATGATACTGTGCCTGGCGCATGCCCTGGGCACTGAGTCCCTCATAGCACCTGGCCTGGCTGGAGTGCAGAGGGCTCTATCACTGCCTGAGGGATTGCTCACCTTGGCAAGAGTGACTGCAGTCCAGATATGATAAAATGACATGACTCAAGCCAAAAAGCTCTAATTACAGCTCAGACGGAGGAGGAGACAGGAACTGCTACATTATGCCTAATAAGGGAGAGGAATAAGGAACAGATTGAAGAGCCATCACTGCAGAGATGATGAACAGGGGCTGTCCCAGTGGCACAGCAGTGCTGGGAATGCCCAGGGTGCAGCGTCTCTCATGGATTGCTTCCACCATTTGTGCACCTTGGAGTACCTGCCACACCACGCTCCTTGCTTTGGGTCCTTGCCAATGTCTTCCTGGCCCTGCCACCAAACCCCAGAGCAGCCAATGCAGGAGGCTGTTCCCGTGTTCCCATGGACTCAGTGCTGGGAACCAGAAGCACTGCAAAGCGAGCAGCCAGCTGGAGGCTGCCCGAAGGACCCTGAGGGGAAGGGCTTGTTTCGAGCCCAAAGCCCCCAGGGTTGGTGCAGCACTTACAAAACTTTGTACCATTGAAGCCGTTCATAAATAGAAAGAACCAGCAACTAAAACATAAGCATTTGAATAAAAATAGCTTTGCAAAGCAGCCAGAGCCAAAGCCAGGTCTTGGCAAAGGTCTCCGACCTCCTTCTAGGATTGAGAGTGCAGTAACCGCATGCATTCCTGCGGAGCATAGGAGGACCACGGGTGTGCAGGGACAGGACAGTGTGCTCCCCAGGCTGGGGACACAGTGGATGCTGTCCCTTAATGGAGCCAGGAGCACACAGCCACCTGTATCCTCACCTCTGAGCAGGGACATGCTTTGATTGCAGCATTGCAATACCGGGGCTGTCGCCTTCTGTATTTACTCAGAGCCGTGCACAGCGGGTTCCTTCTTTATGATGAGGAGCTGGGGTAATTTGAATAGTAAACACTACGAAGAAAGTAGATTACTATGAAATACAGATTTTTTTCCAATAAATAAATCATGCCTGTATTTGCATGTATAATACCAAAAGGAGGCATCTGGGACCGCTGCTGCTAGTTGCAGTACTGCCTGACATGATGATTAGCAATAACCCAACGTCTCTCCTCCAGCTCCCCTGCTGCTTCATTTGGTTTCATATTAGGGATAGCGGGGTGCTGCTGCTTGGGCAGAGCCCTTTTCCTACATCTCCTCGTGGAGGAAGATCTGCTACGAGCAATGGCTGGGAATGGTGCAGCCCCAGCACTGCCCATGCCTGGCCATGCTATGCCAGGTGGTGGGTGCAGTATGGGCAATGCTGGGCGCAGTTCTCTGAGCACACACAGTGCCTCTCCTGGGTTTATCACCTCAGCGTTCTGCCGATGCTCTGCGCCTGTTTGCAGTCTGTCATGCAGTTCTGGTTGCTACATTGGGATAAACAGCAGCAAATAGCGACGGCTGCATCTCCAGCGGAGCGGTGCTGCAAGGCGAGCCGCAGCATGCCTTCCATCAGCTGTGTCAAATGGATTTCTTAAATAAAAAGAAAAAAGGAAAAAAAAAGTAAAGGCTCTGCTATTATTGCAGTGAGAGGCTGCCTCATGCTGGGCTCTGCTGCTAAATCTGTTCTATGTTTACTGTCTGCAGGAACAGTAGGAAGCCTTCCGAAAAGGCACTGGGGTTCCTCCGTTTTTCAGCAATCAATCATGCTTTGCTTGAGCCATTTTTATCCTCACAGAAACGGAAAATATTTTCCTGGTGTAATTTCTACTGATCAAAGAATTTTCCTCAACAGAGAGCAGCCCCAGGGCCCCTCGAGGAGAAAACCACAGAGGAAACTATTTCCCTAACGAGGAGCAGGGGAACGGGTTGCATGCAGGGGGGGTGAGCCAGGACACAAGTCCTGCAAGGCCAGCAGCGGGCAGCAAGGCTGGCAGTTCTTTTCCCAATTAGTTTGCTGAACAAGAGCCTTGGTGTGTGCCTGCATGCAGCAAAGCGCAGTGCCTGGGGGTATCGGCACCGCTCTGCGTGCAGACGGGGCTGGCAGAGGCAGGAGCAGCTCTGCTATTGGGGACCAAACCCTGTGCTAAAGGACAGCCACCAGATTTTGTTTACTTTCTCCATCAACTTTCCCTAAACAGCTTCAGTAAACGTTCTGCATTGTGGCCGGAACTGACTCAGCTTGCAGCACGGAGGGGTTTTTGTGGATGGGCTCACCGGTCTCGGTAACCCCGCGACGCAATCGGTGCTGTTTACTGATGGAGGATTTTTTTAGCTTCCATTTGTGATTGGCGTCAGAATGGCGCACGGAGCTCCCAGACCATCCCTGCAGCCCCCACACACCTGGGACAGAGCAGCACGGGGACAGCTAGAACTGCTCCCACTGCCACGTGCCTGTGCTCATCAGCAGCAGGGTGCCCTGCAGATGTAACACCCCCAGCTCTGAAATGCTGTCACCTTTCCCTGCATGCTGCGGGAGCAGAACCCGTTTGGCCGTGTCTAAATCCACGCACACGGCATCATCCTTGTCCCCTTTTCTCCCCTCTGACACAGAGCTGAAATAAACTTGCAGCACTAAAACTGTTCTTTTGTGTTTGAACTGTGCGCATAAATAAACCGATGCAGACAGATGAAAATATCCATAAAGCACATCTGACATTTGACAAGGATTCAAGGGCAGAGCTCTAGAACAAAGACAAGGCTTCCTTGTAAACAAGGCATCAGTCACTTAGATTACAGTAATTAGGCAAAGCGACTGCTGGGAAACTTCTCGAAAGCATCGCTGCAAAAGCAAAACGCATCAGGAGCAGCGCCGGGTGTGCAGCAGCACTGCAGGACCCGCATTTCTGCCCTGCTCTGCCCTGCGGACTTCAGCCCAGTGCTGGGAGCTGCCGCCTCACCTCATCCTGGGGATGGGCTTTACAGCTTTGTTATTGCTCCTGAGCAGGAGCTGACGTGTGATAGGAACCAATGCTGGCACAACGCAGTGACCTGACCTGACCCCAGCCATGGGGCTGCGCTCCTCAGGGCAGCACAGAGCCATCATGGGGGTCCCACTTTGGTACCCCCCCTATCTGGGAACATCCCAAACCAGCAGTCAACGCCTGGCATTTGTGCTGTGACCACGTGCTGTTGGTGTCACAGCCAAGGCAAAGCCCGGCAGGTTTAGGCTGTGGTGTGCTCCACGAATAGTGCTGACATAGGGGTGCAGAAATTGCTTTTCACTGGGTACGGAGTGAAGGCTGTTGGGCCACAAGAGAGGGTGACAGAGAGGCAAACACCATCTGTTTTCTCCGAGGAACTCTTTTATTACTGAAGGAATGAAACACAAGACTGATGACACCACAATTTCAAGCTGACCTCCCACACAATTTACATTCCCACTGATTTCCTGATAAATCCCCAGAGCGCAACGCTGGGTGTTTTCCCAGCTCTGATGAGTTCCCTTCACTCAGCATCACCCAGCTCAGTGCTCCCCAACCCCCAGCGGCACATTATACCCAAACAGCTGCAGCCATTCCCAAAACAACAGCCAAGGGAGGATCTGACATTGCCTTGCCTGGTGCTGGGTGGCACTGCTGCGAGATAAGGAGCAGAAATCAGTTCTTGCAAGGCTCTGCTATCGGCCGTGCCCTTGGGAGAGGTGCTGAGCCCCAGGGGTGATGGGTGGCATTGTGGCCCCAGCAGCAGCACAAAGGCACTCAGTCCCACTGCAGGGCAGCCCAAAGGCGGTGACAGCCCCAGAGAGGGGGGCACTGCAGACCCCCTCCCCTCCCACCAAGCAGGATTTCCTCCAGCCCATCCCCTCGCAGCAGACAATGCGTTGTCTGACAGCCGCCGCCGTCGCCCTGCTGCAGCTGTCGGGAGCTCCAGGAAGATCAAACAGGAAAGTCAGCAGAGAAAGAGAAGTTATTTCGTGCCTGGAAGTCTGAACTTTCATGCTCAGCCTGACTGGCGCGGGAGGAAGATGTTGAAGTCAGCACGTTGAGAGCTGCCCCACTCCCCTGGAAATAGGGCACCATGCAGGGCCCCCACCCACCACTGCCCAGGGCAGAGCTGCTTCTTGAAGCTGTACAGCACTGCACCTATACAACAGCTGGGGTGCCACCACATAGCATGGCACTGATGCCAGCCACAGCCTCCCCATCCCCAGCAGCCCCAGACCCAACGGAGCCTCTTTCTCCAGAAATCAGTGTTGAACTCAATGTTTCTCTGGAAGCACGCAGCCTTTGAGAGCTGCCAGAAGTTTCTCTTTCTGTTCTGTTTCTTCACAGGCATGATTTACTTACTGTAAGTGGCTATTCATTATGTCCTGCGCTGCATTATTAACTCAGTGATCGTACATTTAGCAGGGAATTTATGAGAAATGGGGAGACATTCATTATCAGGAATACCACAGACTTTACTCTTATATGGTCTCCCTCCAGCAGCAGCTGAGCAGTGCTCTCAGCCCAACATGGTGCTGCTGTGCCAGGGCTGCACAGTGCATGCAATGCCATCACCTCCTGGGGGTCACTTCCCTCCCAGCACTGCTCCTTGGAGCTGTAAAGAAAGAAGAGTATTAACCAGACTTGGTGCACATTTTTTCCCTATTGACAGCTTGGAATTAGATCTTATCACATCTTCCAGCTGCTGAGAAGTGTTGGCCTCTTCCCCATATTGGAGGCAGTTTTGTGAGCAGAACTGTCTGGAGCTGAGCTGAGAACTCTTCCTTTACTTCCCAGCGCTGGAGCTGCATGCAGCACAGCTGCAATTAGAAAACACCACATTGTGCTGCACGGCTCAGCCTGAGAGCACAATGCAAGCACTGCAAACACACTCGGTCAAGTGGATTCCCTGCTTTTGTAAGCAAAGAGCACAGACCGCACTGTGATCGGGGGGGGGACAAAGGTTCCCAGATACTCTGCTAAAGAAACAACCACCAAATCAATTAAAGATAAAGGGGGGAAAAAAAACAAAACCAAGAACAAAGCAGAGTGCTGTGCACATCACTGGGGCACTGGGCAGAAGCTGCTGGCAGCTGGGCCAGGTGCTGCCACGAGCGTGCTTGCAGCTCTGAACACGATGAACCGGTTCCTCCCTTACCTCCCACCACCCACAGCACTTTGGGTGCATTTCCAGCTGCGTCTCCTAGCCAAGAGCAGACAAGTTACGAGCAGTTGGTATCGCTCCTAAGAAGGGCTGAGCTCCTCCAGTCTGCGCAGACAGCAGGTTGTGGCTCAGGGAACACCGTTCCAGGGGGAGGGTGGGAGAAAAGAGCTGCCCTCAGCTTGTGGCCACTGTCAGAATCTCAGATTTTTGTTCCAAATGACTGAAAGGGGATCCTTTGTGTTCCCAAAGGGAATCCCCGTACCATGCTGCAATGCAGGAGAAGGGAGCTTCGCTTTGCACCGAGGTGTGAGCCATGCATGCACAAATACAAAGCCCACGTGTGTTTTAAGGCAGTAATTTCCCTTCTCTCCCCTCTTTAGAGCCTTCTAAATGCTCTATTTCTGAATATTTAAGATAGGGCTTTGCCAAACAAAGATTAGAGAGTTAATCCTCGTTTCTTTATGAGGAAAGTAACATGGTTTAACAGCTCGCTGCTGTTCTAAAGGCAGCTGCTCTGAAAGGCAGAAAACTCCATTCTCTAGGGTAAGTTGGCTGGTTCCCATCTTTCCCCCCGAATTTATTACAGCTGAATTCCTTCTGGCCAATGAATCTGATAACAACTGGTGCCACTGAGCACTGATTGAGCTCCCACCCCCGTGTTTGAGCTGTCTCAGGTCTGCTTTCTTATTCCATCCCGACTGCCAGAACCAAAAGCTGCTCGTGTTCCGCTGGCAGCTGAGCACAGTGCCATCCTGCTCTGATGTCTGCTGCCCTCCCACAGCCCTCGGGAGGTGTGTGAGCAGCTCAGCCCAGCTTCAGCTCTTTCCTTCAGGAACAACAGCATGCTGGAGGACCTGAAGCCTTCCTGGAAATTTCTCTGAGGGAACAATGATTTTTTTGCTTCTTGGGGGTCGCAATTTCTCCAGCACCAACATTCTTTGGGACTGCTGCATCTGGCAATACCGAGGCGATGTCACAAGCCACGCAGGCTCAGGCAGGCTGGTGAAAGGAAAGCTATGCAAAACATGCTTTCACAAAATGCAATTCATCCCA